>OX456523.1:116785238-117185005 GCA_949748255.1 Eustalomyia histrio
GCAGAAGTACGGTCACTAACACATGAGGTGGATGTCGAGATCAAAGATATGGACGAGGTCACAACTAAAGAAGTCGTCTACGAGGCTCTTATGAAACAAGGCGAGATGTTTAAAATGCTGCAGATGTCAGCAATAAAAGCGTTGAGGAAAGCCTATGGCGGCACACAAACTGCCACTGTTGGATTGAATGCTGATTTGGCAAATCACCTTGTTAAGGCTGAGAAGATACGTATTGGATGGGTCCTATGTCGAGTACGTGAAAGAATACGACCAAGAAGATGTTTCAAATGTTTAGACTACGGGCATTTAGCAACAAATTGTAAGAGCCCATATGACTACTCCAATAATTGCATGCGGTGTGGAGAGGAGGGACACAAGATAAGGACGTGTGTGAAAAACCCGATGTGTTTGCTTTGTAGTAAAACTGATGCTAGCAGTGATCATGCTACGGGGGCATTTATCTGTCCTAGGTACAGGAAAGAGCTCCAAAGACTCGTATCACGAGATGAGACTGTTGCAATTGAATCTGAATCATTGCCGAGCAGCCCAGGAGCTGCTCAAACAGAGTGTACGTGAGCTAAATATAGATATTTCCCTGCTTAGTGAGCCTTACAGCAACGTTGATGCAAATGGCTGGGTGGCTGACAGTTGCAATATATGTGCAATCTGGTCCGTTAACAATAGAGTACTGCAGGATACAATGACAACCCAAGGTGGATTTGTTCGAGCTACTGTGTCTGGCATATCCATGTATAGCTGTTACATCCCACCGAGGTATACAATACTTGAATTTCAGAGCATCATCTATGGCCTGACTTCCGATGCTATAAACAGAGGACCTTTATTGATCGCCGGGGATTTTAATGCATGGGCGAAGGAGTGGAGCTGCCCGAGTACAAATGAAAGAGGCCGCATATTGTTAGATTCGTTCGCAATGCTGAACGTGATAATTATGAACGCTGGAAAAGGTTCTATAATAGATGTTGCGTTTGCCAGCGCAGACATCTCTAACCGAATACGGTGGTATATTAGTGATCATTATACACATAGCGATCATAGTGCTATAATCAAGGACATAGGAAACGATCCATTGACGCCAACGCTAATGAACGTACCCAGATGGAACCATACGGCCTGGAAAGCTAACACCTTTGACAAGGAGCTGTTCAAAGTTTGTATGGAGGATATGATTCTGACTGATACGCCAGAAAATATGTCTGAGCAGCTTATTGATCATGTAACTCGTGCGTGCAACGCCTCGATGAGGAAAAGAAGACAAGGCAGAACTAAACCATCGGTGTATTGGTGGAATGAGGAAATCGCCCAACTGCGAAGAGACTGTATTCGAGCCAGAAGAGTATATGTGAGAACGCGTGGTAGAGAGGTGAATGATCTGACCCTCAGGAGCTTAGGGCTAAGAGGAAAGCGCTAAAACTGGCTATACGTCAAAGCAAGAGATCGTGTTTCCTGAGCATTTGCGATGACGTTGAAACTAATCCATTTGGGATGGCCTATAAGCTGGTGACGAAGAAGTTAAACTGTCTGAATAACTCATCCCCGAGTGAACCAGCAATACTTGATAGAATAGTGAAGCATCTGGGCAAGTAGTGCAGTTGATAAACGCCTGTCTTCGGCACGGATCTTTTCCATCAATATGGAAAAGACAGAGACTAGTGCTGTTGCCCAAAAAAAATAAGCTGCAGGAGGACCCCTCTTCGTACAGACCACTATGTATGATAGATACGTGCGGAAAGTTGCTGGAGAGCATAATCTGCAAGAGATTGGAATCGTACATCGAGACAACAGGAGGTCTATCTGATACCCAGTACGGCTTCAGGAAGTGTAGATCGACAATAGATGCTATAGGGGTTGTTCTTGATACGGCTAAAGAGGCTATTGAGGGGGAAAGCTGGAGGACTGGTTCCAAGGAGTATTGTGTGGTTGTGACGCTGGATGTTAAGAATGCGTTCAATACGGCGAGCTGGGAGAAGATCGTGGATGCCTTGAACCGCTTGAATGTACCTCAATATTTGGTGGCAGTAATTAGGGATTATCTCCGAGACAGAGTCCTGGTGTATTGTACAGATGATGGTATGCAAGAGTATGGTATAACAGGCGGTGTACCACAGGGGTCTGTCCTTGGGCCGTTGCTGTGGAATGTGATGTACGATGGTGTACTGAGGCTGATGCTCCCAGAGAGGGCTAAATTAGTGGGGTTTGCGGATGATATAGCGCTGGTGGTGGTGGCTAAATATACGCAGGAGGCTGTTAGTGTTACCAATAGCAGCATTCAGCTGGTTCGATCATGGCTAAAAGCGATGGGTTTAACATTGGCAGAGCATAAAACGGATGCCGTGTTGATTAGTCATCGTAAAACAGAGGAGTTTATTACCCTAAACGTAGGAGGCTGCTCCATCAGAACAAAGAATTATCTAAAGTACCTGGGAGTGATGATAGACAACCGTTTGTCGTTTAAACCCCACCTGGAGTACATGAGAACCAAGGCCGGAGGAACGTGTTCGGCGCTGTGCCGTATAATGCCCAACATGATGGGTCCCAAATACCTACGGAGGAAGATTCTTGCGGGCGTTGTGAAGAGCATCGTCCTGTATGCAGCCCCAAAATGGGCAGAGTCCACTAGGTTTGTGACATACAGAGAGAAGATAAGTTCCGTTTACAGACTGGCGGCGCTTCGAGTGTGTTGTGCCTTTCGAACGGTGTCGGATGATGCAGCGTTTGTCATTGCGAGCATGGTACCCATCGACCTGCAGGCTAAGGAGGATAATACAAATATCGACGGATAATACAAATATCCGGGATACTGCGAGACGTTCGAGCGTTTCCGAATGGCAGATACGGTGGACTGCATCTGTCAAGGGTCGATGGACGCATAGGTTAATACCAGACATAGATGGGTGAATGCATGGTGATTTGAACTATTACCTCACACAGTTTTTGAGTACCTGTATCGCTTTGGACACGACAGTGACCCGTTCTGTCCGGATTGTGGTGGTAATGAAGACCCTGAACACGTGTTCTTCACCTGTCACGTGTTCTTCACCAGGGCGAATCTGGAGCGTTCAATAGGGGGCGGTGTCAATGTGAGAAACATAATTGAGATTATGTTGTCCTCTCGGGTTAACTGGGAGCATGTGTGTGATTTTGTGAAATTGGTTATGATGGAACTTCGTAGGCTGGAGGGCATACGAAGAGGAGTATAGCACAGTGGTGAAAGTGACGAATATGGAAGAATAGTTCCAAACCTCCTGTCATGATAAATGAAGGGGGACGTAGGAATGGAAAAAGGCGACTGGGGTGCTGATGCAGAAATGAAATGATGAAATACTGACGTGGTTCCGGGGTGGTGTTAGTGAAGATATCGTGGGGCCACTAGATGATAGTGCGCTATCACTACGTTAAAAAAAAATTTATGTATGTATGTATTCTATCTGTATGTCTGTCGGTCTGTCTGTCTGTTTGCATGTATGTGTGTTGGCTGTCTGTCTGTCGGCTGTCTGTCTATATGTCTGTCTTTCTGTCCGTCTGTTTGTCTGTCTGTCTGTCTGTCTGTCTGTCTGTCTGTCTGTATGTCTGTCTGTCTGTCTGTCTGCCTGTCTGTTGAAATGGTGATCGCGACGCGCAAACGCAAGGGGATGCTCATGTTTACTTAGATTAATGGACATCGTCTCAAGAAGTTTGGTATTGAAAATGAGCAAAATCGGTCCAGCAGTTAAAAAGTTATGATTGAAAATGTGAAGGTACCTCTTCATAGAAGCGACTGGAGAGTAAAATATTTCCACTTGTTTTTCACCAGTCACTTAGAATTATATACTATTTTATATTTACCTCAAGACATTTTCTTCACCACTAAAATTTTTTACTACAAAAAATTTTTTACACCTCAAAAAAATTTTTTAATTCAAAATTTTTTTTCCACCACAAAATTTGTTTTCACATCCAAAAAAGTTTTTAACCTCAAAACATTTTTTTCACCTCAAAAATCTTACTTCAAATTTTTTTGACATTATTTGGATCAAAAACAATAGAGAACATTTTTTTATGATATTGGTACAGGGTATTCAAAGATTCGGCACAGCCGAGTTTAAGCCCTTTTTACTTGGTCACACAATTAAATCATTCGTACTCATGAAATTTCTATCAAGAATAAATATTACATTTTTTAACCATAAAAAATTGAGTTTTATTCATTTGTCCTAAATCTTATAAACTAAACTAAACATAACAAGTAAAAAAAAGGCTTAAAAACGGCTAAGCAGAATCTTTGAATACCCTCCATCAATGAAAACAAGTAAAAAAGGGCTAAATTCGGCTGTGGCGAATCTTTGAATACCCCCCACCAATATCGTTAACAGATGTTCTCTTCTGTTTTTGATACAAATAATATGAAAAACTTTTGAAGTAAAATTATGTAGGTGAAAAAATTTTTTGAGTTGAAAAACTTTTTTAGACGTGAAAAGAACTTTTTTTGTGGAAAAAAAATTTAGAGGTGAAAAAAAATTTTTAGGTGGAAAAATTTTTTGTGGTCAAAAAAAATTTTAATGGTGGAAAAATGTTTGAGGTGAATACAAAATATTTACTGATAAGCGACTGGTGAAAAAATATGAGAGAATATGTTATGTACCAATCGCTACTATGAAATTGTACTAAATTTGTATGGGCAATTTAGAGGCACCTTTACATTTTCACTAGTTTTTTTAACCATGGACTGCACAAAAAACACATTTTAAAGCATAGTTTTTGTCAAATACTCAATTTTGTTCCGGCTAATGGGAACTAGCTCTGCAGCTGAATGTGCCTAATGGAGAGAATGCACTTTCTGATACGCCACGTATTGATAAATAGTTGCACCGAATGTTCGTTCTTTAAAAAAATGAAATGTGTTTGCCTAATGGAGAGAATACAGCAAAGAAATTAATTTATTAAAGAAAGAAAATGAGTTGTAACTATTTGTCAATAGATGGCCCATCAGAAGGTGCATTCTCTCCATTAGGCATATTTTGCTGCAGAGAAATATGACTTATCAAAAAAAAATTTATTTTCATAATTTCAAACTGACATTTTTGTATGCATATGTACATGATTAAGTTAGTTGTTGATATAAGGGGTAAGTCGCAAAACCTACTACGCTTAGTCCAAAAAAATAAATTTTTTATTTTAGAGCGACAGAAAACAGTATTTTAGGAGGCTACCCATAATTTCAAGTGGATATCAAATATATCAATTTGAAAATGAAAAACATATCCGGATATGTTAGTATAGACACAAATGATAATATTTCCCAACAAACAAAAACTATATAAAAATAGCTTGTAGCAAAGTTACTATTAAGCTTAGATAACGGAACATCATATGCAAAAACAATTACAAACCTATAGCGGGAATAACACCATGTTTCCATTATGACCAAAATAACATGTTTTAAGGAAAATATTTTAAACTGTTTCCACTAGCAAAAATGTGTTTGACATTTCATAACAAATAAAATAAAAAAAATTGAACTTTTTGTAACCATTTTTTTCGTTCGATTTATTAAATTTTCTTTTTTATTTATATATTTAAACCACCACCTTGAATGAAGCTTAAATTTTTTTTCGAACTTGTCAAATGAAAATGTTATTTTTTCGAACACAGAGACACAATTCAGTGTTGATCAGACTATTTTCAATATGTTTTGAAATGTAACACGTTGTTTGAGATGTTTTGCTCGCATAAAAATATATGGGAAAATATATACCAAAACACGTATTTTGAGCGAAACATCTAATTTCGCTCAAAACACGTATAAGGAAATGCAGTATAGCCCTTTACACATGCAAGTGTTGTATATGGATGGTTTAATATAAAAAGGCCATAACTCGAAAGGAAAAAACTTAATGACAGGAGAAGGAAAAAACTTAATAAAATCCGTAAAATTTTAGATACAAAAAAAAGTTTTAATGCAATTTTTAATAAAAAGGGCAACACATTTTTGGAAATTGCATTTAAACTTTTTTTGTATCTAAAATTTAACCGATTTTATTAAGTTTTTTCCTTCTACTGTCAAGTAACAAAAAATCGAGTTAGGGCTTTTTATATTAAGCCATCGATATGTACGTATTATCAACGAAAAATTCTTTGAAATAGTCGAATCTCTTGCCATTTGCTTTTGTGTTTATACATGCGAGTGTTAAATACAGTTACCATGTTTGTCATATAGGCACATTTTTGGGGAAACATGAAACATTTATTATTATTATTTTAATAATATTAATGCTCAATAATTAACAAACTTGCGTTTTTATGTGCATTTTAAGAAATAAATCATTATAATACATATATCAAGTTAATACTATAACTATAGTAATCCAGTAATTTTGCAATAATCTCTTAGAGATTTTATCGTTTTGACATTTAGGCCCATTATTATAACTTGCCTTTAAGGTGCGTGTTAGTTAAAGGTAACTTTAGCTAAAGTGAGGAATAAAGTGAACTTTAACTTTTTTTGGTTATTACAACTTCCTTATAAAATAAAATTAAGTTTTTTGAAAATATGCCATTACCAGAGCAAAAACCGATTGCTTTTGACAAATTAAAATGTTTCTTAAAAACACGTAGTGGCAACGACGAACTTTTATTTATTTATTTACTTACAACAAAATTTCTTCAAACTGTGTAAAAAATAAAAATGTTTGCTGTAAAAAATTTACATTGTTGACGCCGAACACAGAAATAAACCAAACAGCAAGGAAACCGACAAAAAAACTACACGCTAACTACACTACAGAGCAGAAAATGTGGCAACTTCAAATTTTTAAACCTTACGTTAAAAGTTAAAGGTAAGATTGACTTACCTTTAGCTTATCGGTCATTTTTAGGTTAAAGTATACTTATAATAACGAAAAACTAATAATCTGTCCGTTAACATCCTTACTATAGCTATCGACAAGTTATAATAATGGGCCTTAGTGGTATGCAAATGCCAAATTTTACTTGCATGCAAAATTTGCTGCGACTGGAGCTGTCATTGCGAACAATGTGAGTGTATAAGTAAAAAGTCTTGAGGGTAAACGCTGGGTAAGTCATTTGCAATCATATTTACCAAACTTTTATCTAGCCTATACACTTAGTCTGTGTTATTCTAAATACTATTGCTTTGTGAAGCGTTTTTAATACACTATTTAAAAAGTGTTCCTATTTTGCAATTAAATAAATCTATCAAAATTTGTAGAAATTTTGTTATTACCAGCTTATTCTCCAGTTCAGTTTCAATTCGCTTATGAAATGGTTTATTGGGTTATTTATTTATTTTACCAAAGGTAAAATTAAAATCAAAAATATCAATCGAGTCTTAAAAATGGTATAAGTATTTAAATAATTAACGATGCATGCTATATATGCGTATATTGGTTTTAATTTTCAGTTTATCTCTTTGTGATAACTATAATATCATTATTTAAAACAATAAACACCACAAGTTTATGAGTTAAGTAGTTATTCATGATTCACCTTAACGTATTGTTCTTGTTATGCATTCTATTTTTCTGATCTTTTTCTCTGCAATACATGTATAATTTAGTCTATTGTTGTAGCCTTACAGAAAAAAGTTCATAATAAAATATCTTTGGACTTATTATACGTTGTTTATCAGTGGTAATAACAATAGTAACAAAAGTAGATGCAATTGTTCTATTGTCATTTTTATTATATTCTTTTATTTTTGTTATTCTTACTTTTACACAGCCACCAACATACACCCATATATGTTAAAAGCATAGACTTCATTTAGAAGTTTAGAAAAGGATTGCAACAACAACATTGTGTCCAGTGTTGCCATGGACAAACATTTTTTGTAACCAAAATCTTTGAAAAAAAGTTTCCAAATGAGAAAAAAATAACCAAAATATAAAGTTTTATGTTTTTATTTAAATATATTAAACTGTTATTTTTTTAATTTGTACTGGACATATTATTTTATAGCAAAAATTTTTGAAAAATTAAATTACTCGCGTAATGATAAATCTTCGGATTCACTATTTGCATTGACTGGGGTCTTTATAAATAAAAACCCAAAACAACCCAACAAAAATAAAATGTTCCGCTTACGTACCGTTTTCAGTAAGTTATAAACGAAATCCAACTCCGGTTAAGTACCGTTTTTTGGATCCGAAAACCAGAAAACGGATTTTAACAACATCGAAACTTATTCGAATTTGTTGAACGTTTTACGTACCTTTGTGTGGTGTAACAACTAGAGTTGAGTCCGTTGAAAGCCAGTCATTGAAAGACCGCTTACGGACCGTTGTGTTGTGAAAAGTACGGAATGACTCCGTTTTCAGAACGGTCAATACTGTAACGTTTTTAAAAATTAAAAGCGATCTTGAGTTCTTGGTCCTAAGTTCATCCTGTTTTTTATTAATTTTGAATAGTACATAAAACTTTTTTTAGATTTATTACAACAAAAGAAAATAATAAACAACACACGTTTTAATTTTGGCGTTTTATAAAGTTTAATACCTGATAGAAATAAAAAAATCAAATTAGTTTATGTTCAGCTGATAATAAGTTCATTCGTTTACTTTTCTCAGTCAAGGCCAGTGAGTGTATAGTATAGTTTGGCTGCTTTCTTTCTATATGAAATATTAGAAATATAGGTAGAATAGTGCTTCGGAAAATGATTAAGCTAGATTAGTAATAAGTACGAATTTTTATTTATTTATTTTATTTATTAATCATATAATTACAAATTATATGTTAATACCCTAACCGAGCACTAGCAACAAAGGCCTTCGGCTCGTTGTAGTGAAAACAGACCAGAGGCTCTGGTGGGAATTGAACCCACGACCCCCGCACTGATAAGCTAGCACGCTACTAACTAGCCTACCGGTAAGAATTACTCAGTAACAAACTTATAGATAGTAGGACAAATTTGCTCTCAAAATTAAAATTTTCTAAAAAAAGCACGCGAACGGAAAATTTGCAATAATTCACAAGTTTGCTTAACAGCTGATTGTAAAACCAAATGCAAAAATAAATTATAGCTGGTCGATATGAAAAAAGACGATTGTTGTTGTAAAATCTTAAGCAGAAACATTTCAGAAGGGTTTTTTACCTTTTGTATAATTCATTTAACAACATTTGTTGCTTTGCATTTGCATAAAACAACGTAGTTTAAAACATTTTTGTTTGTATTTACAAATATTTATCATATGTTTTTTAATCATATGTTTTTTTGCTTGTGAATTCTTGCTGGCAATAATTTTTCTAGTAAAAATTTGCAGAATGAAGAGAACTCTCAACATCAAACTGTCACTTTATTCTCTCTTTTTTATGTTTACTGAGTATTTGTGTAAACGAACGACATCGAGTAAAAATTTGTACAAATTATTGAGTAAACGAACGGAACTAATATTTACAATGTAAAAAGTACTTTTCGATTAGCCACATAAAAGTACTTCAAGTCACTTGTTCTGCGCCTTGTTTGCATTCATGCAATTTTAAATTTAACAAAAGGTTTGCTCGATTTCAGATATATATTCTATTCTATTTGGTTGCATTTTTATATTTTTATAAAAGCAATAAAAAAACACCGATTGTTACGGAATCAAGACGGCACGGAAACGGTTACAGCACAATTCGGATTCGTGGTTCCGTATGTGTTGGATAGTCAAAATGTAAAATACAAATACTTGTCCATTGTCGTAAATCGACGTAATAAAAACCCGTATATAAAAAATTTACTGTTAAATAAAATTAACAGAAAAACCCTATTTATTAAATATTACCAAAATGAAAAAAAAAGTTTACATATCCACATTGAAAAAAATAACCAATTTTGGTTAAAAATAACCTAAACGGCAACACTGTGTAGCAAGTTGAATTGCCTAACGAAGCTGTATACATAAGCCCTGTGACAATAATCAACAAAAGCGACAACCAAATGAATCCTGTTACAAACACTTTTCTTGGTTTTTGTTCTGAATTATAACAAACGAGTAAAATACAATATATACAGTGACGCACTGCTTATTTCGTCTGAGGAACATTTTTAAAAAATAAAGCAGAAAAGTGGGATATTTTATTCTGAACTCTACAAAAAAAGATGAAGTTTTTTAGATAATTTAGTCTTCAATATAAAAAAACCAAAAAAATAAGACTAAATTTTTTACAAAACTGCCACATTTATGCTTGGTTTTTGAAAAATGTTCCTCACACGAAATAAGCTGTGCGTCACTGTAGGCAGAGAAAGATCGGGCACAATAGGCAATGGGATAATGTGAAAGATCTCAATTTTGCTACCAAAGTATCTTCATCTGATATTTTTTTTAAATCAGGGAGTGAATATATATTACAGAATGTGCAACGGACATGCGACTCATAAATTCTGATAGATTTTAGAATGTAGATCAAGAATGTGAACACCAAATTTTAATATTAGTTATAGTTTGTGAAATAGTCGCAATTAAATATATATAACTTTTAACAAAAGCCAGTTTTTTATTAATTCATGTACTACGAATAATTTTTAATATGCCTTAAAAGTATGGACTTCTAGCTTTAAAAGCCAAATAAATTTATTTTGATTAGATAGCAAATCTTTTTGTATAAAATATTTTAAGCGAATTGAAGAACCTTCAAAGGTATAGAGTGTTAGAACTAATCTTCGAGAAATTCAGCATGCTACAGAGTTCAGCGGCATAATGGGATTCTTAACAGCTTTCCATTTTTTTGATGAAAACAACTGTGTTTCAAATTCATGAATTTTTTATATATTTTTTATTATATGTTGCAACAATTAATAGCATATTTGTTTTCTTTATTACATATTTTTACCATAGAAATGGGAAAAAATGGATATTCAGAGATGGTCAATGTGTGTATACACTTTAATACTTTTCATGTCACAAATAGAGCCTACGGTCAGAACCGGTTAGACCGGTTCTTTTCTTTATGAAAAAAAAAACAAGTTGCAATGTACGCGGAAAATAGTTTTATAGAAAATTTAATTGAAAATTATAAAAAGATTATGACAAAAGGGATGGTTTTTCTTATTGTTTTTCGATTGAGATGCAGGCACTGTTGCATTTTATAGTACTTTTTATTTATGTTTTAAATTGTTTCTTTAAATTATTGAAAATAAATATAAATTTTTTCGTTAATTGTAAAATATTTATAAATTGTACATATTAAATAATATTTTTCGAAAAAATACATATATTTAGGAAAAGTACAAATATTTGCAACTAAGTGTAGTAAGTATTTAAGTTTAAAAAGTACATTGTAGCCACCCAAAAGTCGTCAATAAGCTGATTAAGCATTTAACAGACTTTTCGTTAATTTTTGACAGTAGCTTAAGTTAGCAAAAGTATAATATAGTTAGCCCTTTAATAGCAGTATTAGTATCTATATGAATTTATTTTTTATTGAAAATATGAAACTGTTAATGTTTTGTGTAAAACTGTTTTAAAGGAATAAAAATTAAACAAAAATTCAATTTTTGAAAGGAAAAAAATAAATACATATATACATTAGGTTGGCTTTTTTCATTGTATAAAAAACAAAAAGTTGTAGATTTTTTCAACCACTATTAATGATTTCATTGTATTTACATATTAATAAAATATCTTTAATATGTTGGATTTATTATATTATCCTGTTAAAAAGATTAAATTTTTGGAAGGAAAAAAAAATACATTCGGTCGGAATAAATGATTTAACGATCGGACTTGAATCTTAAAAACATTTCAACTTTTATATAAAAAAAAATTAATATTTTTTATTAAGTATATTAAAGATTTTTATAGATTTTGTATTATTTATATATTTTTAATTTAATTAGGCTCCATCATAATTTAATGTTACTAATGAATAGTTAACACAATTTTTTTTTATTAAATGGAAAAAATTGTAACGATCAGCGCAAAAGGGAGTGCATTCTTTCGACCCGAGCGACCAGGTCATCTTCAGCCTCCTTATGAACCACCCAACCCGCAAATAACTCATGTTTTGAACAGGCTTTTATATCACACACTCTAAGAAAAATGACTATGCGAAATTACATTTTTCATTTTAGTGAATGATTACCCGTACAAATGAGCTTTTTCCATCTATTTATAGAAATACATCTATTTCCATTTATTTATAGAAATACAAATTGACAGGGCTGGCATTCTAAATGTTTCCTTTTTTGGGAACGAATTGGGAATCTGGCATACTAATATTTTTCCTTCACAACATATTTGAGTGTTGTTTATTATATTAGATTATTAATTATATCGTGTCCTATGTTTTGTTTGTATATTATTCGATCTATGTGTTTTAATTATATATTTTTAATTTTATCAGGCCCGAACAACCGGTCTGCCCGTTTAACCGGGTAGTAGTACTTTTTCCAAATGTACGCTTTTGGTACTCTTAATATAAATTGCCACAATTTATATATATTTCAAAAAAAACTAAAAAAAAATTATAAAAATTAAAATAGAGAAAACTTTTTTAAAATTCAAAATTTTTTTTTAAAATCGAAAAAGTTTGTAACAATCGAAAATTTTTTAAAAACCGAAAATAATTTATAAAAAGAATATGATTATATGATCCAAAATCCTACTAATACTATTCATTTACAAAATAACAGATCAACAATTCATAAAACTCAATTACTTTAAACACAAGGATACAGTGCAAAATATAATTAAAAATATTGTCTAATCATTCACTATCAACATAGATTATGTTGTAGATTTAATATGAGTTAGGACAAACATTTGAAATTAACGGCTTCATATAAGCTTTGTTATTGGATACTTTAAGAATTAAAGTTCATAACAAAAAAACTGTAAAATATAGAGGATAAATATAAATTGTTAAATTTCGTTGATGTTAGTCTCATTGTGTGTTGTTTTCAAGTTTGTTAATTTCTTTCCAAACATTCAATATAAAATAGACAATCATCAACAAGCAATGACCAAAGGGGAGAAGAAGAGCGTGAATATTGATAAGGTTGGGTAGCGTCAACCGAAAATACTTAGTATTCTATCCTGTTGGCTCTGTGGAATTTCTCAATTTTTATTCTCTATAATTTACTAATAAAAATTTTCATGTTTCTTTACAATAAAATAATTTATAAAAAGAATATGATTATATGATCTAAAATCCTACTAATACTATTTAACTGAAAATATTTAAAAAAATCGAAAAAACTTTTAAAATCAAAAAAATCGTAAATTTTTAAAACTCAAAAAAAAAAAATTAAAAATCGATAAATTTATAAAAATTCATAAATTTTATAAACATTGTAAAAAGTCGAATTTTTTTTAAATAAAAAAATGTAAAAATCGGAAAAAAATTTTAGAAATCGAAAAATTTTGTAAAAATCGAAAAATTTTTAAAACTCAAAAAATTTTTAAAATCCAAAATTTTTTAAAAATTTTTATAAAATCCATAAATTTTATAAAAATCGATAAATCGAAAACATATCTTTAGTTTATAAAGGCCTACATATATAGTTTTTCGTATACAACACATTTATGAATCCCAGCAAAACTTTGGTAATAAGTGCGATATACTCATGCATTACTTTGTAATGGTAGCTCGTTAGCTTTTGTATTATTTGCAAGCATAAACTATTGAGTTACCGATCATTGATAACGAATTGCATGATTTGTAAACGTAAAGTAATAATCCAAATATTTTTGAAAATCTATACTCAGTACTTTTTGTTTTTGTAAGCAAATTTGTAATGTATGTACGTTGCGACATCACGGACGAAAACATAAAGCGCGTCGATAGCTCTGTGGGTAAAGTTCTCGGCTGGCATCCAGAGATCCCAGCTTCGATTCCCATCATGACCACATTATATTTAATATCGAAATATTTGCAATAATTCCTTTTTCTAAATAATTTCTTTTATTAAAATCTATTTGTAGACACATAACTTTTCCCACCCTAGTAACCATTTAAGTAACCACTTACTTAATCACCTCTCACTTAATGGGTCCATACATAATCGTACTTTGAGGCTAATCGCCTGTAAAGTTTTTCAATGAAGTAAGGTGTAAAGTAATACACTGTCCCCTATGGCTATACAATACTTTACACATTATTTGGTAATGAGTGGTTTTGTTGGAATATGAAAAAGCCATGGTCTTTTAATTATACGTTAAAACTAACACCACGTAAATTTTACGTACTATGGAATTTTTCCTAAAGCACTTCAATTAATATGGAAAATTTGTATTTTTTGCTTTTTATTTATTAAATAACTCATATTAAGGCACTCATATTAAACAATTTTAAAGAAATGGCGATCACGACGCGAAGACGCAAGCGGGGGTGCCTATTTTTACCCAGATTATTGAACATCCTCCCGAGCAGTTTGGTATTTAAAACAAGTAAAAAAGGGCTAAATTCGGCTGTGCCGAATCTTTGAATACCCTCCACCATAGGGGCTGGAGATGATATACATATATACTAAATTTTGCATGAACTGTAATATGAATATGTTTTGTCAATTTATGTAACGAACTTTTGTTATTTAGTTTAGTAATGTTATTTATTTAGTTTTAGCAATGTTATTTACAGAGGTCTGCTCTGTTAGCGACTTTAACATTGTTGATTTTTACGTTAACAGTTATCAGAGTAACACACATATAGCTCTAATAATGTTATAATTCTCTATGGCCCAATATTATAACTTGCATTTAAGGTGCGTGTTAGTTAAAGGTAACTTTAGCTAATGTGAGGAATAAAGTGACCTTTAACTTTTTTTGGTTATTACAACTTTCTTATAAAATAAAATTAAGTTTTCTGAAAATATGGCATTACCAGAGCAAATACCGATTACTTTTGACAAATTAAAATGGTTCTTTAAAATACGAAGTGGCAACGACGTACGTTTATTTATTTATTTACTTACAACAAACAAAAAATACAAACGAAAAACAAAATTTCTTCGAATTGTGTGAAAGATAAAAATGTTTGTTGTAAAAAATTTACATTTTCGACGCCGAGCACAGAAATAAACCAAACATCAAAGATAGGGTTAAAAAACTACACGGCAACTACACTGCAGAGCATAAAATGTGGCAACTTCAAATGCTTAAACCTTACGTTAAAAGTTAAAGGTAAGATGAACTTACCTTTAGCTTATCGGTCACTTTTAGGTTAAAGTATACTTATAATAACGAAAAACTAATAATCTGTTCGTTAACATCCTAACTTTAGCTATCGGCAAGTTATAATAATGGGCCTATGTAAGACAATAAATGTAATCGAACAATAAGAAGACTTAATAACATTTTTACTTACTTAACAGAAAAAAAAATAGATACGGAAAAATTGTAGAAATTTGTATGGAAAATTTAGAGGTACCTTCACATTTTCACTCATAACTTTTAAACCGCTTGACCGATTTTGCTCATTTTAAATACCAAACTGCTCGGGAGGATGTTCAATAATCTGGGTAAAAATAGGCACCCCCGCTTGCGTCTTCGCGTCGTGATCGTGATTTCAACAGACAGACAGACGGACAGACAGACGGACATCGCTAAATCGACTTAAAATTGCATAAGGATCACGAATATATATACTTTATGGGGTCTTAAACCTATATTTCGACATATTACAAACGGAATGACAAACTGATATATACCCTCACCATATATGGTGGAGGGTATAATGAGCAAAATCGGTTAAGCGGTTCAAAAGTTATGAGTGAAAATGTGAAGGTACCTCTAAATTTTCCATACAAATTTGTACAATTTTTCTGTATCTACTTTTTTTTCTGTTAAGTAAGTAAAAATGTTATTAAGTCTTCTTATTGTTTGATTACATTTATTGTCTTACATAGAGAATAATAACATTCTTAGAGCTATATGTGTGTTACTCTGATAACTAAGTTAACGTAAAAATCAACAATGTTAAAGTCGCTAACAGAGCAGACCTCTGTAAATAACATTGCTAAAACTAAATAAATAACATTACTAAAACTAAATAACAAAAGTTCGTTACATAAATTGACAAAACATATTCATATTACAGTTCATGCAAAATTTAGTATATACGTATATCATCTTCAGCCCTTATGGTGGAGGGTATTCAAAGATTCGGCACAGCCAAATTTAGCCCTTTTTTACTTGTTTTTAAATGGAACGGAAAACTTTTTTATTAAACTACAAACAGTTAACTACATAACATTCTGAGTGTATAATTAATCTTTAAGATCAAATCATAGGTTTAATAAAGTAAATGCTTATATGTAAGTACATATCAGCAGTCCAGAGGGTCAATTCTCGTTCTGTGATAATGTGAAATGAAAAAAAAACTTTTCATTTTCGTTTTCATAAGCACTTTTCACTCCAACTTTTCACAAATAAATAAATTGCGATTCTCGTATGTATTATGAAAAAAATGTTTCATTCGCACTGTACCCATGAATATTTTGTAACTGTGTTATCCAAAATTTAAAGCAAATGTCAAAACAGAGAAAAACGTTAACAAAAATGAATTAAGTTCGTAAAATGTATTTTAAATAATTATATAAAAATATCTGGATTAATTTTATTATTGGATATTACTCAAAGAATTCCGGATGAACAAAGGTAAGAGAATGATGTTACAAGCATTTCATTGCAGTAAATAATTTATAGGAATTTTTTGAGAGTGCTGAGACGCATACTTCGTGCTGACCAGAATCCATTCGAGATGACAACCGACAAGCACTTCGTGGATTTATATCGACTTACTTTAAGTGAACTATATTTGGTGCGCGTATGAAGTCTAATATTACTTAAAGAAAAAAAATTAAATAAAGAATATAAATAAACTATTAATAAATATGCCATACTTTTACCATTTTTCACTGTCCTTTTGGGTCCCACTAAAACTGTTAAGGCTCGCCGCTAATTCGTAACACTTTTCGTCTCTAAATTTGGCACCATCTGCAGTTACAAATCTGTAAATATGGGATTAATAAAAGTGTGATTATGGTTATTAAGCTACTTACTTATCGTTTGCAATGTCCACATGCTTTTCTTAATAACTAATTAAATACTTCTTTTGGCTTTCGCTGGCACGCTTTCCTCTTACAATCTTCTCCATGTTTATTTCACTTATAAATAGTCTGTGTAAACAATTTTTTCATATGAAAATATTTTGAACGTTGTTTGCACTGTTACACAAAACAAGAATCGCCAGTGCTGTGCAATCGTGAAAAAAATCTTGTTTCGTTCCACTTTTTTTTCATATGAAAACGTTTTGATATTTCTTTACATTTTTTCACAGAACGCGAATCAAAAGTACTATGAAAACGTGAAAAAACTTTTCATTTCACCGTTTCACAGAACGAGAATTACCCTCAGGTTAATACAGTCTTTGATTATTTTTATCTGATGCTCTCCACATAGTGCCACATAGTGTTTTTACAAATATGACAGTATGTGGTTGTCATGCGCTTTTTTGAGTAGTGGCAATATTGGCAATATGTTCTATTTCCGTTTCGCAAGCCGAGTTGATGATCTGAATTTTTTTTTATATATTGTTTTGATGGCAAGTTGATAGTCGTGCTTAGTCGTTGCTCTTGCCATGGCTTGGTAAGTTGTTCTTGCAATTTAAGCATAAATTTTATTCTGTTCATTGGCTTAATCTCTTTTTGCACTGCGTTATAGCTATAAATAACATAAGCGTTAACTTAGGCAATGTTCAGCATATTATAAAAAAACAAAGAGGCCAATGTCTAGTTTTTCGATTACAGCACATGTTCTGAGCCATCTGGTCAAAGGTGTCAACCGCACCTTTAGTGGAATTATACGTGTGCACAATTTCTGGTTTTCCAGTTGTTGTGTTAAGTGCTCCATACAAATGCATTGTTGATATCAATAAAACATTCTTATTCTGTTTCGGCTTGAAAGACACCAGGGTTATATTCTTATCATAAACAAATCGAGAAGATCCAGTACCCTGCGATTTCAGATCAAGTAGCTCTGGGGGTATTTCTGCCTTGTTTTTGCGTAAAGTTCCCACAACATTTAAGTTGTATGGTTTTTCCAACATATTTCGTGGTAAAGGAATGCTGGTGAACCAGTTATCCATTGTGAAGTTTCGACTGCTTCCGTACAAAGGTTTCGTCAGTTTTTCAACACAGTAAGTGGCCAATGGCTTGCCTTCAGTTTTAGTTGACTAGCCAAGGTAAGGTTCGGCATTAATAACATATTTTGTAGCATTATCGCAGAACATCACAATTTTTATACCAAATTTGTTTGGCTTATTTGGTATGTACATTTTAAATGGGCATCTACCACGAAAACCAACTAGTTGCTCATCTATAGTAACATAGGATCAAGGCTTAAAATGTATATTGCATTTGTTTATAAAATTTTCCCAAATTTCCGAAATTGGAGCAAATGAA
This sequence comes from Eustalomyia histrio, assembly GCA_949748255.1. NCBI lineage: Eukaryota > Metazoa > Arthropoda > Insecta > Diptera > Anthomyiidae > Eustalomyia > Eustalomyia histrio. The sequence continues at coordinate 116,803,639 of OX456523.1, forward strand.
GTTTCTTTCTTACGCTCTTCTCTTGTAGTAGAATAATCAAATCTCAGAGCGTTTAATAGAAAATTTAAACATATCTTTACTCATTGTGGCTCCGTATCTATCTCCAAAGTAAGACGTGTCAAATAAGAGGTCAGCAGTAAGGTGATTACTCTTCAAAGCTGCAAACAAGTATAACAAACCCAACAAGGCTTTCAATTTCACCAAATTTATGTCGGAAATTGTGGAGTTTAGCAGTTTATATTTTTGTCTAAGTGAAAAAATTTCAAATTTGTGTGATTCAAAATGGTATTTAATATATCTTCAGTCAAATAAATCAAATATATCTTCCGGCTCTATAGACTGCTTTGCTGTGATCGTTGGACCTAATTAAACAACAAAAATATTGTTAAAAAAAATATACAACCAATGCACTTGTTAATTTCCTACCTGGCCGAATTAATATAATATTTCTTGAAGCGCATTTACCACCTTCACCGTGTAGGGGAAAGTTATTCCAAACGTAGCCGTTCCTGCCTAAAATTTCTGCGCTAGCTACAGGAATGTTTTCTGTTAGGTCTATTTTTTTCCGCTTATTAATTTTTCGTAAATGCGAAGTATTTCGTGATATATCAAATGCTTTTGCCAATTCTTTTTCAATGTCATTTTCATCGTCTGAAGTGGGATACCAATTCTTATCAGCAAAACTGTCATCGCTATCGAAATCATCTTACCTCTCTATATTGCTAACGTCGCTAATATCACAAAGTCGCTGGAGTTAAGCAATGCCGCAACATCTTCACAGCTGAGACCGCGCTTAAGATTAATCGCTGTTTGGCTTTCTATTTTCAGCCACTACTTCAACTTTTGTAAAATTTACGTGCACAAATTTTACTTTTAACACTAACAACACGTAATTTTTTCGTACAGCCTCTTAATGTTCTCGCCAAAAAGTATATAATTTACTATAGAGTATTTTTCCTGCTCTACCAGAAATTCAACATGGTACAGAGTTCAGCGGCAACATTTTTAAATGAGAGGGCAACATTTTCAAAGTTGCTAAAGTTTTGAAAAACATTGAATTTGGTGTATGCAGTGCTGCCACATAAAAAGTGTAATTTTTATCCCAGTTTTTGGGATTCTTAACTGTTTACCAGTTTTTTCATGAAAACAATTTTTTTTCAAATTATTGCATTTTTTATAGGTTTTTTAGATATATGTTGCAACAATTAATAGCATATTTATTCTCTTTATTATATATTTTTACCATAGAAATGGGAAATAATGGATATGAATAGACATAGTTGGTCAATGTGTGTGTACACACTTTAATACTTTTCATGTCATAATGTTATGTTTGAATTCGCAACTATTTTTTAACACAATTGCAAATTTTTGTTGTATTTTTTTACTTTATTAGACATGTCTAATTTTAGTAAAAATAAATAAAATATTGAACAAATATTATATTTTTATATGAAAAATCTGAAAAAATACACGAATAAAATAAAAAAGATTTTTTTTTATGAAATAATCTGAAAAATCTCTAGCATCCCAAAAAACGGCAAAAAAAATAGTTAAAATTGGTTATATGGCAGCACCGCTAAACACTACTAAAAGTTGCCGACCAAAACTCACCTTTGTTGCCGCCAAATGATGTTCGTGTTCTAAGAGAGTACTAAACAGTTCGTGAGAGAGAAACATACTCTATAGGAAATTATATACTTTTTGCTGAGACTGATTTATTATTTTCATTTTCATGCTATCTGTGTTAGTATGTAAGTATAAGTGAGTCGCCCATGGGCGACTCTTTGCCGATCACTGATTTAGAACCATTTAGAAGTTAAATACTGCATTCTTTCTATTGTAACATACCGATTTTCTAATAAATATGAATTAATAAGCAATTAAATGTTTGTTTGTTTTCAATATTAATGAGATAATTGATTTAAATTATTTCATTTAGACAAAAATATTAAAAAATACTTCCACTTTAAATTAAATGACCAAAAAACTTGAACGAATATTCTCATTATAAATATAAACGATTAAAGTTTTCAACAGCAGGTCCAAGTAGGTGTCACTTAAAAACAACTCTGAGCCAATTTATACGGTGACTTTTTACATGTAATTATTGCATGAAACTCAGATCCCTTAAGACATTTTTACTGGCTGAGGACCCCAAATTTTTAAATTTTATATTTAAATAGAAACATTTACATCCAAAGATTTTCAGAAAATAGTAGTAGTGAATTATACGAAAGATGGAAAATCGTTTTTATTGTTGTCAAATTTACAGAATTTAAGAGATTTATCTTTCAATTAAATAACCCTAAAAAAACTTGGATCTTAAGGCGTTTTCTATAAAAATAGCTTCTAAGTACCTGTGATTTTTTTAATAGGAAAAAATTGATTCTTAAACAAACTCTAATAATTTTTTCGAATCTGAGAACTTTTTCTATATCAGAAATAAAAAATAATGTGTATTCAATTAAACAAAAAAATTTCCGGTGTCTGAAAAGTCCTAAGAATTGGAATACTCCAACTTTTATCAGAGTTTCTTATTTCCTTCCAAGGTTTTAAAAATCGCACTATATTCATTATTTTTTGTTTGGATTTTTATTTTTAAATACATTTGGGGTAACTGACATTGGAAGATTATTTATTATTACCTTCTTATTTTTAAATAATTTTTTACGAACTTCTCTCGGATGCAGCTACGGACCACCAGATGGTCGCAACCCCCTACTTGGGAACCGTTGCTATAATAGTACCGCAAAAAGTACTAAAGAATACTATTATTTATTATACCCTCCACCATATATGGTGAGGGTATATATCAGTTTGTCATTCCGTTTGTAACATGTCGCAATATAGGTTTAAGACCCCATAAAGTATATATATTCGTGATCCTTATGCAATTTTAAGTCGATTTAGCGATGTCCGTCTGTCTGTCCGTCTGTCTGTCTGTTAAAATGGCGATCACGACGCGAAGACGTAAGCGGGGGTGCCTATTTTTACCCAGATTATTGAACATCCTCCCGAGCAGTTTGGTATTTAAAATGAGCAAAATCGGTTAAGCGGTTCAAAAGTTATGAGTGAAAATGTGAAGGTACCTCTAAATTTTCCATACGAATTTGTACAATTTTTCTGTATCTATTTTTTTTTTCTGTTAAGTAAGTAAAAATGTAATTAAGTCTTCTTATTGTTCGATTACATTTATTGTCTTACATACTATGAGAATAATAACATTCTTAGAGCTATATGTGTGTTACTCTGATAACTAAGTTAACGTAAAAATCAACAATGTTAAAGTCGCTAACAGAGCAGACCTCTGTAAATAACATTGCTAAAACTAAATAAATAACATTACTAAAACTAAATAACAAAAGTTCGTTACATAAATTGACAAAACATATTCATATTACAGTTCATGCAAAATTTAGTATATACGTATAGAGCAATTCCATATGAAAACGATCAAAATTGGCAAATTTTTGGACGACCCCTCTCCGATTTTAAAATAAATAGTCTCAATCGATTGCCCAGCAAAAAATAATGTACCTACATATTTTTTTTTTTATAGTGACTGGTTTAGTGGTGGTGTACACCACTGTCATGTGACAAAATTGAAGAATTCTTCATAAGGGACCTCATTGAAAGTTGTTTTAAAAAAACTACTAAAGCGATCGCAACGAGTGATAGCTCGTTGGAAAGGTATTGAATCAGGCTTTAATTGAAAAATAAAATTTTCCTAATTTTTCTCAGAAATTTACCTTTTTTCCCATGAAAATTAAATTTTCCCATGAAAATTAAATTTTCCGATTTTCCACAGAAGCTCCTAAATTTTCCGGCTAATTTTATTTTTTTTGGATTGCTCATAATTTTTGCTTTAAGAATCAGCAATAAAAAAATGGGCCCCGACTCCTTGTTTGGACAGGAGAAGAGCATTTAAGAGACCACCTTGTTCTCATTGTTTTTATATTTTTTATAATTGAATTATTTTTAATTATTTAACATTATTTTATTTTATTATTAAAAATACATTTTAAAAATTATTTTACAGTTAAAAATACATTTATGAAGAAAAAATCAATTTTTTTTAAGAGCCCCAAGTTGAGTGTGTAGTGAATATGGTCTGTCTGCCTTCACAAGATCGGCCATAAATCCATGAATAATAGCAGCAGTGGCATGTAATGGCACATCAAACCCGACTGAGGCTACAGGTCATAAAATGTTTTGTAAATTTTTTAAATTACCAGGTAATAAATATTTCGCCTAAAATGACACGTGCAGAAACAAGTCATAAAACACGGATTTTCCATAAATATGGCGAAATATTTATTACCTGGTAATTTAAAAAATTTACAAAACATTTTATGACCTGTGGTCGGCTTATTGGCAGTAACCAATTAAGTCCCTCTTTAAAAAACATTTTATGACCAGTAGTTCACGCAAATTTTCCTATTAAAGAAAAGCAAATATCGCTTATTTTTTTTACCTATTTTTTACCAAAAAGTAAATATAAATACTTCACACACTCTGAGTCAAATTTCAGTTGAATACTAAACGTGAAAGTGTTTTTTTTGTAAAGTAAAGAGTGAAGCTGTAAAGACAATTTAAAGTAAAATGAATAAATTTTGCTGCAATCCGTTTAACAAGAGTGGACATCGTTCGAAAAAGATAAAAGTATTAAAATTAACTGGTGTTTCGAAGCGATACATGAATGAATTAAATATACAATACGGTGAAGAAGCACAATTCATTTGCCCCAAGTGTAAAATCGATTTGTCTCAACAAGCAAATGCATTGAAACAAATGCAACCACAATCCGAGAGTGAAATGACAATTGAACAAAATGTTTCATCTGATAGTGAGGCAGACATTCCGATGGTCAATATGCCTTTGAGTCCTTTGAATGAGGCTATTACCACTTTATGTGAAACACCTATTAGAAAAAGAAAGTTGCGAAGTGAAAAATACAGGAAAGATAAAAAGGCAAGGTTATGAGTGCAATCGCGACAATATTTGATGAAGGCTCTGATAACGAATGCAGTCAAGCAGATGACGTTGATGACGGCAAACAAATGATTGAGCAGTTGAAAAGAAAATTCAATTTAGCGACCACTTTTCCGGAGAAATATCTCATTTTATCTGTGCTGCCTCAATCATGGTCTATATGCAAGATTTCTGAACAGTTTCAAACATCTTTTTACATCGCGAGAAGAAGCAAAGAATTAGTTCGACAGAAGGGCATATTGGCGACTCCCACCAAGAAATTTGGCTCAAGGACCCTCAGCGAAGCAACGGTGAAATTGATTCAAGATGTTTACTGCAATGATGACAACAGCCGCGCCTGCCCAGGTACACGTGACTATGTTATCACACGTGAAGATGGAGAAAAAGTACACAAGCAGCGCAGATTATTATTATGTAATCTATCCGAAGCATACCATCAGTTCAAAGAGAAATACCCAGCAGAAAAAGTGGGATTTTCTAAATTTGCCATCCTACGACCAAAAGAATGCGTGCTGGCATTAGACATGCACGGAACGCATTCAGTCTGCGTATGCATGTTTCATCAAAACATCAAATTAATGTTCTTTCCATGAAAGAAATTGAAAGTATTTCACGGTGAAATTGAATCATATAGGGACCTCCTGTCGAAGTCGTTGTGCGCATACCCCACGGAAAATTGTCATCTGTCCAAATGCGACAATTGTCCGAAGATTGACGAGCTAGAGCAATATTTGGCGGAAAAGTGTGAACAGTCAATTCAGGAGGTGCATTTCAAACAGTGGATAATTAGCAGCGGCAGATGTTCCCTTGAGACCGTGGTAAAGCAGATTCCGGAATTCATCGAGGAATTCGGATTCAAGTTGAATGAACTGAAGGCGCACCATTTCATATCCGAGATGCAATCGAAATTTCTAAAGGAAAGTAAGGAAAAATTAGCCCAAAATGAATTCATTGTGATAAGCGACTTTGCCGAGAGTTACACTTTTCTCGTTCAGGATGAAATTCAGGCTTATCACTGGGCAAACGACCAGTGCACGGTGCATCCTTTTTGCATTTATTTCAAAAACGAAGATAACGAACTACAGACCGTAAGACTTGTTGTTGTCGCGGAGAGTTTAGCTCATAATTATGTGTCCGTTTATTTATTTCAAATGAAACTGTTTGAATTCTTAAGATCAAAATTCGATGCAATCGACAAAGTAACGTTTTTCTCAGTACAAGAATAAAAAAAATTTTTACAATCTTTGCATAATTGAAGAAGAACAAAACTGCAAGGTCGAGTGGCACTTTTTTGCGACGTCCCACGGTAAGGGCCCATGCGATGCGTTAGGGCGAACCCTAAAACGCATGGCGACTAAGGCAAGTTTGCAAAGGCCATATACTGACCAGATCTTAAATGTACAACATTTGTTTTCGTGGATTCAAAGCAAGGAAATTGCCATTAACACAGTTTTATGCACTCAAAAAGAACACGATGCCATGGAGCGACGACTTCAAAACAGATATAATAATGTCAAAACTATAACTGGAACGCAAAAGTTTCATTGCTTCATACCAAATATTTCTGATATGTCAATTAATGTAAAGCGGTACTCTTCGTCTGCCGACGTGCTAAATTTAAAGTTACTTTAATTTTATAATGATGCCAAGACAATTGAAATTTTTAATAAATATTGTAATTAAGTATAAGCAGCAAAATAAGAAAGATTTTTTCTTCATAAATGTATTTTTAACTGTAAAATAATTTTTAAAATGTATTTTTAATAATAAAATAATGTTAAATAATTAAAAATAATTCAATTATAAAAAATATAAAAACAATGAGAACAAGGTGGTCTCTTAAATGCTCTTCTCCTGTCCAAACAAGGAGTCGGGGCCCATTTTTTTATTGCTGATTCTTAAAGCAAAAATTATGAGCAATCCAAAAAAAATAAAATTAGCCGGAAAATTTAGGAGCTTCTGTGGAAAATCGGAAAATTTATTTTTTATGGAAAAATTTAATTTTCATGGGAAAAAAGGTAAATTTCTGAGAAAAATTAGGAACATTTTATTTTTCAATTAAAGCCTGATTCAATACCTTTCCAACGAGCTATCACTCGTTGCGATCGCTTTAGTAGTTTTTTTTTAAAACAACTTTCAATGAGGTTCCTTATGAAGAATTCTTCAATTTTGTCACATGACAGTGGTGTACACCACCACTAAACCAGTCACTATAAAAAAAATATGTAGGTACATTATTTTTTGCTGGGCAATCGATTGAGACTTTTTATTTTAAAATCGGAGAGGGGTCGTCCAAAAGGTGATCGCTTTCATATGGAATTGCTCTATATCATCTTCAGCCCCTATGGTGGACGGTATTCAAAGATTCGGCACAGCCGTATTTAGCCCTTTTTTACTTGTTTATTTGTTACATGTTACACACAATTAAAAAATATTTAGAAATAAAATTATGGATTTGAAAAAATTTACTTTTAAGCGAAAACTTTTCTGGTGGAAAAATATTTTGGGGTGAAAATTATTTTTGTGTTAAAATACAGCAATTTGTATTGAAAATGAGCCATTTCAACAGGCAGACGGACATCGTTAAATTAATTTAGATCTTTATTTCGACATGTCTCCATATATGGTTTTACAAAAACAAATTTTCATATGGGAAGATATTACGTTTTTATTAAATTATATAATTTTTGAGTATTGAGGCATTAGCAAATATATATTTATGTTCATTTTTTCTTTCACAAAAAAAAAAATAACAAATCCACGTGAAGAAATTGCAATATTGTGCTCTTTAACATCTAAATGGATATTGAATTGAAAAATTAAAGTATAATATGCACATAAAACACATTTTTTTTGCATAGTTTTTGCCAAATATTCATTTATATTACGAAGGAAATAGAAAATTAATAATAATCTATTGAATATTGCTAACACAATAATACTCTATTGAATATTGCTAATATAATGGAGACTACCTGTACGGCAGAATATGTCTAATAAAGGGAATACAATTTCAGATGCGCCATCTATTGACTAATGGCGAGAATTTATATTTCTTGCGCCAACTATTGACAAATGGTTAGAACTAAATTATTTTTTGGCACAACTTAAATTGGTGGAAAAACAAAAATATTAAATATGAGTTTTACAAAAACAAAAAATACATTTTATGGCATGAAGCAAAAACCAACAAAGCTTAACAGAAAAAAATAGAAACTGCTCGGGAGGATGTTTAATAATCTGGGTAAAAGTAGGCACCCCCGCTTGCGTCTTCGAGTCGTGATCGCCATTTCAACAGACAGATAGACATCGCTAAATCGACTTAAAATTGCATAAGAATAACGAATATTTATGGGGTCTTAAACCTATATTTTAACATGTTACAAACGGAATGACTAACTGATATATACCCTCACCATTAGTGTGACCGTTATTTTTTTTCGTATTTTCACTTGGCAAACCCCTTAGATTGATTCGAAATTAGAAAAAAATATATATAAACAATTTTAGATCGTTTGCATAATTATTGGGCGTGCCTTGAGCCCACAAAGTTTTCCAAAAATGCTATTTTTCTCACTATGGCTCGCTTAATTGTTCATAACTTCAGTAATATTTATTTTAGAGAAAAACCTTTTTCACAAATATTCTAGAGCTATATCTGATGAACAATGTTGCTTTGTATTAGTTTTCTTTAACATTAATATTAAATACAGAGAAAAACAAATTCAAAAATATCAGCGAAATTTTCACATATCTTCGCATTCTTTGCATACGACTTTATTTTCTTACACTCACCACAAAAAGTCTGTAATGGCAACTGAAAATTTTGCTGTTATTACGGGAAATTCTGCTAATTTGAGCCCAGCGGTATTTTTTGCTAATCTTAGCAACACATGTCTGCTGACGTGTAGTACAATGAAATTAGTAGAAAAATTAGTAGCCGCTACTAAATTTTAGTAGACTTTTAGTAAAGTGGAATTTAAAATCTTTTTGCTAAAATCAGCAAAAAAAATTACTAAATTTTATTAATACTAGTAAAAAGCTTTGAATATATTTTTCTTATTGAGTATCAAAAATTTTTAATATATTTTTTAAAAAACGAATTAATCATTTTGTTTTAATTTGGTAAGTTCTGTTTTGAAAAATATTTTGGTCAATTATTTTTTTTACTTTTAAGGTCAAATTCTAATTGTTTTAAGGGCTTATTTTTAGAACTAAAAAAAAACTTTTTAGTGCTATTTTAAGTGGATGTCCTATATTCACTTCCGATCCCTTTTTTAATCTATAACATTTCCTTAAATAACATTTCCTTAAATATCCACTTTTTTAAAATTAGTAATTTTTTTTGCTTATTATAGCAAATCGGTTTTCAAAAATTTGTAAAATGATTTCTGAACTTAGCAACAAAAATTTGTAAATATTCTGTAAAAATTCTGTAATTTGTAAAATGTTAATAGCAAAAAGATTTGCTAAATAATAATTTTTTACTAAAAATCAGTCCAAAAATAGTAGAGTGGGATTGAAAACCGTTTACAAATTTTTCTACTAACTTTTTTTTCTGAGTGTACAGCGGTATTCATAAAAAAATCTTAATTCAATTTTCAAATGCATTTTAGTTAAAAAACATTTTAAGCCTAAAAAAGGTATATTAAAAATTCGTATTCATAATCAGTATTTTAACTAATAAACGATTTAATGATTTTTTAACTTGAAGATGGCAACACTGTATTTGTTTATTTGTCATATTAATCGTATTGATGCAAATCAATGATTACTAAATCATACGGTACTTGTTTCTATGCATTTTTTTGTAGTTTTTCAGAAAAATATTGTTTTTATAAAACAAAAAATTTATGAAAACTTGTTTATTAACTAAAAAAATAAAAAAGAGTCAAAACAAAATGCCCAATAAAAGTGTTACATAGATAATGATTTTATTGTAGTTAAAAAAGTATTCAAATAACCGGTTTTATTTTCTTTGTTTTGATTAAACAACACACCACTATAAAACACAATGAATAATATCCAAAAATATTATTATTTTTGCTTAAATTTTTTATCCGGAATTGAAAACAGGTCGCTCCTCATTTGTAAATTTTCGTCTGACGATTGTTTGAAATTTGGGCAATAGTTTCTATTATAAACAAAATACAATTAAAAATATCACATTTTCCATATAAAAATGGTTCTTACCAATTCTTTTCATCAAATATAGAGGGTCTATTATTAATTTAACAAAAACAAATAACTTCTTTTGTTTAAATGCAAATTTTTTGCAAAAATGTTTAAAATTAAAATAAACACAAAGCAAAAATGTCATCTTTAAATAGGTTTAAAATAGAGTCGAACCAATTTTAAAATTCGTTTATTTAAACAAGGTTTAAACAAGGTATTTTAAGGTTAAATTCGTTTATGAAAACAATTTTAGCAAATTTTGCTTAAAATTGATTTGAAATACTGTTTAAAATTTGTATGAATACCGCTGTTAGTATGTATTGCTTTTGTTCATCTGCGTTAAGTTTATTTTTATTTCTCAATCATTATTATTAAAAACAGTCAAAAACAAAACAGAATAACAAGAATTATGAGTAATAATAAACAAACCAACCTTCATTCGCCAGCTTGTTAATTCGAGTAAATACACAAATTGTTGTGGATTTCTTGCGAATTATTTGCAACACTTTACCGTTAGTTCTTACTGAGTAGCAGAGCAGAATATTAAATTTGTTGTTACTTAATAACGACTACATTTCATTTATTGTCGTGCATTGAAAGTAATATGTAATCAAGAATTTTGCGTGAACAAATTTATTTGTTATTCTATTTTTCTCCTTCCTTAAGTAGGTGTAAACTACCTTCTAACAAAGAAGTTATGAAGGTATTATTTTTTAATTTACGATCAGTAATATTAAATTTACGTGAGAGTGCTAAATTAGTGGTAGAAAAAGTGAATATTTTTTGGGATAAAGCTCGAATCCCCACTAGAACCAAGCAACACTGCATAACAAAGCTTGAAGATTTATATAATGAATGGAGGAAAGTGAATAAAAATTCTAAAATTAAATCGGAAACGCAAAGAGAAAGAGAAGAGGCGTGGACGTCGAAGTTAGATGACTTATTTGATATAGCAAGTGCAAATGCACTGGACCTTATTAAAAATTCAGAGGACAAATTATTTTTGGAGAATGAAAGAAAGAAAGGAAGACCAGAGGGTTAATTCTCGTTCTGTGAAAAGGTGAAATGAAAAGTTTTTTCACGTTTTCATAGCACTTTTGATTCGCGTTCTGTGAAAAAATGAAAAGAAATATCAAAACTTTTCATAAGAAAAAAAAAGTGGAACGAAACAAGATTTTTTCACGATTGTACAGCACTGGCGATTCTTGTTTTGTGTAACAGTGCAAACAACTGTCAAAATATTTTCATATGAAAAAATTGTTTACACAGACTATTTATAAGTGAAATAAACATGGAGAAGATTGTAAGAGGAAAGCGTGCCAGCGAAAACCAAGAGGAGTTTTTTATTAATTATTAAGAAAAGCATGTGGACATTGCAAACGATAAGTAAGTAGCTTAATAACCATAATCACACTTTTATTAATCCCATATTTACAGATTTGTAACTGCAGAGCCTTAACAGTTTTAGTGGGACCCAAAAGGACAGTGAAAAATGGCAAAAGTATGGCATATTTATTTATAGTTTATTTATATTCTTTATGAATTTTTTTTCTTTAAGTAATATTAGACTTCATACGCGCACCAAATATAGTTCACTTAAAGTAAGCCGATATAAATCCATGAAGTGCTTGTCGGTTGTCATCTCGAATGGATTGTGGTCAGCACGAAGTACGCGTCTCTCTCAAAAAATTCCTATAAATTATTAAATTATTTACTGCAATGAAATGCTTGTAACATCATTGTCTTACCTTTGTTCATCCGGAATTCTTTGAATAATATCTAATAATACAATTAATCCAGATATTTTCATATAATTATTTAAAATAAATTTTACGAACTTAATTCACTTTTGTTTACGTTTTTCTCTGTTTTGACATTTGCTTTAAATTTTGGATAACACAGTTACAAAATTTCCATGGGTACAGTGCGAATGAAACATTTTTTTCATAATACATACGAGAATCGCAATTTATGTATTTGTGAAAAGTTCGAGTGAAAAGTGCTTATGAAAACGAAAATGAAAAGTTTTTTTTCACTTCACATTATCACAGAACGAGAAATGACCCTCAGGGCTTATGTATGGCATCGATTAAAAAACAGCAGCAAGTGAAGAAAGAGTAAAAGAACGTCAACAAAATCATTTAAAACAGAAAGAACAGAGCAATCGTGCGTTAGCTGCTTCTAGTAAGAAGAAATTATATATTATTTTTAATATAGTATTACATATATTTATTTGTACTGTCTTTATTCAGATGAAACAGCTCAACTATCTTCCTGCAGTTCGGAGAGCGATAGCTATGAGGTAAGTTCAAGGTTATAAATTATAAGTAAAACGTGAGAATGAAACTATATAAAATGTAGATGAGAAATAATTGAAACACACAGGGTTACCTTACAAAAATATAACCAGAACATTTAATTTCTTTTTAGCAGGACTTGGGAGCAGAAACGTTAACACCAACGCCAGCCAAAAAAATGAGAAGATTTAAAGATATAATGACTCCAAAACTTGCAGAAGCTTTAGATGTTTGCAAGGTCAGTGATCGAAAAGCCGTGCATTTAATTATATCTGTGGTGGAAGCAGTCGGTTTTGAAGTACAAAACTATATTATAAATAAAACGTCTATACATAATGTAAGGGAAAAAATACGAGCAGAACAGTTCAAAAATATAAAAGAACGTTTTAACAAGAACGAACTTGGTGCCAGCTCTTAGTGGGAATGAAAAAGTTGACAGACTTCCAGTCATAATTTCATGCGGGCGTACGGAGCAACTACTTGAAGTGCCCGCACTTAAAAGTGGAACTGGCAGAGAGCAGGCGTCTGATGTTTGTAAACCTATATTTGAATGGGGACTTCAAGATCATATAAAAGCCTTCGTGTTCGATACAACTGCCGTAAATACAGGCCGTTTTAATGGAACCTGTACGACTATTGAACACAGCCTTCAAAAGCAGCTTCTTTGGCTACCTTGCCGTCACCACATTTTGGAAGTCGTATTAAAAAGTGCCTTTGAAGTTAAGATGAGCAAAACCGAAAGCCCAAATGTAAAAATATTTGAGAAATTTAAAATACATGAGGAAATATAAACCAAAATAATTATCAGTCTGGAATGGAAGATAATGAAATCAAAAAATATTTAACAGCAGATAAAGATAAAATAATTGAATTTGTGAACGATGCGATCAAAACTAAACAGCCAAGAGATGATTACAGGGAGTTTCTTGAGCTAACACTAATATTTTCTTGGCGAGGCTCCACCTATTCGCAATGCAGCTTTTCGTGGCCCTGGGGCTGTCCAACACGCGAGATGGATGGCAAAAGCTATATACTGCTTAAAAATATTTTTATTTCGACGTGAATTTGATTTGGCAGTAAAAGATAGGAAAGATTTACGTAATATATGTATTTTTATTGTTTCAATATATGTTGTGATGTGGTTTTCTGCCTCTTCTGCTGCTCAAGCACCATACAAAGATTTCCAGCTTTTGAAAAAACTGGATTCTTATAAAAAAATTAATGCTGATATATCTCAAGTTGCATTACACAAATTTAAAAACCACTAATGGTACTTGAGTCCTGAATGTGTGGCTTTAGCATTTTTTGATAACAGTGTTTCTTTTGAGTCAAAAAAAGAGATGTTGAAGGCATTGAGTCGTGAGGCTTTAGATGAAGACGTAAAACGCGCCTCAATTCAAAATTTAAATGTTATGCAGGTTATCGAAGGCGGAATGGATCAGTTCATTTCTTCTGAGACAAACGATTTTTTTCTTCGCTTTAAAATCAATACAGCATTTTTGAAAAATGATCCAACTTCATGGCCTGCAGATAATAAATTTAAAACTGCTCTTCAAATTGTTAATGACATTAACGTGGTAAACGATACAGCTGAACGAGCGGTGAAATTGATGCAAGACTACAACCCAATGCTCACAAGAGACGAGGAACAAAAACAATATAAATTGAAAATAGTCAGAAACTATCAAAAACAATTTCCTATGTGCGCGAAGGAGATTTTATCACAAAACTTTTTATAATTACACCATTTAATAAAACAAATAATTACCAGGCAGAGAATGCGAAGATATGTAAAAATTTCGCTGTTATTTTTTAATTTGGGTTTTTCTGAATTATATATTAATGTTAAAGAAAACTAATACAGAGCAACATTATTCATCAGATATAGCCTAGAACTTGCGGCCACACTACTCACCATGTATGGTGGAGGGTATAAAAATCTGAAAAAATGCTATAAGTTATAAGGGTTAATTGGTAATCAAAATGTCGATAAAGCAGAACAATTTTAACTAAAATATAATTACAGTGATTCTAAAATATGGCAATACTACTTTTTACTACAATGTGATTATCACATGCGATGTACTGTTATTCTGAATATAAACAAAGATAAATAAGTGATAATATTAGAAATTTTTAACTTCAGTAGATAATAAAAAAACGATAAAAAAAGGTATTTTTTGTACTTTAATATAACATTTCTACAAGTAAGTTTATATCAAAAAACTTGGTTTTACTTCCACTTTCGCCCACCTCTAATTTTGATTCACAATTTTCAGTGGCTAATCAGGTTCAAATTCATCAATTTTTTAACATTTGGCTAAAGCATAGTACACAAAGTGCAGCAGAGTGTGAAGTAGTGTATTATTAAGAAAAATTCTACAAAATAAAACTGGATAAATAGAAAATTAATAAAGTACATTTTATATTATTAAAAATTTAAAAGAAGTGGAAAAAGTGTTATTATTTCAAAGAACGATTTGAGAAGAAATTTTGTTCGTGGCTAGATACACCGTTTGTTGTTACTGATAAAAACTTGAATTTTGTAAGTATTTAACATAAGTTAAATTTCTTTGTACTAAAGTAATACCTTTTAAAGGAACCAAGCACGAGTCAAAGAGGGAGACCTGCAGATAAATGTTTATTTGATGAATTTTGTATGAAATTTTTTTAACAAACCCTTTTGAAAACTATTTTAACTTTTTTGAATATGCAAATTAATATATTTCGTATATATATTGTTTTATTCATCCGATTTTTATAAAATTTAACAGAATTAATAACGTTTACAAAATAATAAACATAGATTTAGTTAGAGGTTAAATTTTTCGATTTAATTTTTTTTCAGGATATATGGGAGGTGGGTGTGTCCTTGCTCAAAATTGAGAAAAAAATTTAGAATGATCTAAGTTTTTCATATACCAAAAAATATTAATTAATTTAATTTTGTTTTCAATTTCTCTTAAATTTTCGAAAAAGGACATTTTTGAACTGTGCTTGTCTCTACTATGAATTGGACCAGATTTGGTCGAAACTTTAAAGTTGTTTAAGGTAATCAGTGTACAAAATTTCATAATGGTAGAACTTTGTTTTCTTCTGTTATGGCATTTTTAATTTTCAGGATATATGGAAAGGACCCGAATCCTTGCTCCGAAACTTTGCATATTTTACTATCTTTCACCAAGTCAAACAAGAGTGCCAAATTTCGTAACTCTACGACAACTCCTTCTATTTTTGGCCGCTCGTTATATGAAAACACGACACTGTGATCTAAGTTTTTCATATACCAAAAAATATTAATTAATTTCATTTTGTTTTCAATTTCTCTTAAATTTTCGAAAAAGGACATTTTTGAACTGTGCTTGTCTCTACTATGAATTGGACCAGATTTGGTCGAAACTTTAAAGTTATTTAAGGTAATCAGTGTACAAAATTTCATAATGGTAGAACTTTGTTTTCTTCTGTTATGGCATTTTTAATTTTCAGGATATATGGAAAGGACCCGAATCCTTGCTCCGAAACTTTCCAGATTTTACTATCTTTCACCAAGTCAAACAAGAGTGCCAAATTTCGTAACTCTACGACAACTCCTTCTATTTTTGGCCGCTCGTTATATGAAAACACGACACTGTATTTGATTTTTATACTGTATTTGGATTTTTATATTTTTAATTTATGACCTAAAGCCAAAAAATTTCATAACATAACAACACCAAAGGTCAACAATATTAAATTTAACAAAAAACTGTGGCGCGTAATCATAGTCAAGAATAAAGTTTACCTTAGGTCTACTATAGACATGTAATAGTATATTTTAATCCTTAAAGACTGCTTTAAAATTAAAACTAGCTGGAGTTGGTTTTATTAAATTAAACAGCACTTACAACATCTGTTTTCCGACAAGAAAATTTTTGTGAAAAAAAATGTTTAAATTGCAAAATATTCAAAGGAAAATTATATCAATAAATAAGGGATTTTGGTTTATTAATAAAAATACACTTCTCTTTCCTTTTTTTTCTTAAGTCTTTCCTTTTCACATTTTGCCATTGCAAATTATTTATTACAAACTTTTCTGTTTTTCAGCTAATATAAAAACAGCTGATAAATGTTGCCACTTGTTTATTTTTTAGTACAAAATGTATGCGGCCTGTTTTTACACGTAAAATATCCTCCAAAAACTATCGTATTAATAAAAAAAAAACAAATAAGAAATATTTTCTAACAAAACGTTATAATATTTTGTTATAAATACAAAACAGGGGTTGTTTTACAATAAAAACGTACCTAAATCGGGGAAATGTGAACGAGTAATAATTGTTAGCTTAACAAACCAACACCTCAAAGCTACGGGAAAATGATCAGAGCATAAGAGATAAGTTTCGTTAAGCTAACAATAGGTGCGTTCCATACTACTAAAAATAGGTGCGTTCCACACATTACGCGTAAACATCCCGCCCCTTTGCACGGGTGCAAAAGGGAAGCTAAGAAATAAATGCGATATACGATATATAATAATAATTCAACTCATTTTATCTTTAATTATAATAATATTGAAATTAAATTCAAGTTTAATGAAAAAACAAAACAAAAAATTATGTACATGAGTAGAAAAAAAAAATAAAAGAAGAATAAAGGAAAAATTTAAGCAATTTGTCCTGAGTGGACGTTAATAATTATTGTAGCCGCTATAGGCGTGGTGTTATAAAACGATGATTGTGATTGATGTTGATTTTCGTTTCTACGTTGTTGCTGGGACCGTTGTTGTTGTTTACGTGATCGTTTTTTTTTTTGGTTTACCTGATTGTTTACGTGATCGTTCTCTTTGTTGTTTGTGTTGAGGTTGAGAACGATGTAAAAGTGAATGGTGCTCTTCCAAACACTCTAGACAACGATCACGACTATCACAATTTCGCAACAAATGTGTCGTTGCTTAACAATTGAAGCAATACTTCAATCGTTTTAGCGTCTGGAACCTCCCGTTCACCGACATTCGCTTTAAACGGAAGCTCTTTCGCAGTAGATGGTCCTTTTTGCATAACAGGCAAGATGGACCTCGCTCTGATGCTTTGTCAATGGTGTTAGCTGGGGTCGAGTTGTCACTTGCTGGTCGGTGAACTTTAAGGTGACGTGAGTTATCAGATATTTTTTAACTTTGTTCAGATACAGGTAAAACAACAAGCTTCACAATAGGCCGTGTGAAAGTGCCTGAAGCTGTTCTTACATCACAGACTTCCTTCGAAGAGTAAATTGATGGTGAAGAATTTTTAGCTTCCTCCACCTATTAGCGTGACTAAGTGACAGATCGAATAAATTGGGGTCAGGAGGAGATAATAAAGGTACATCAATTAGAAAATGGCCGGGTGTTAGAGAAACAATTTCGTGTGGGTTTTCATTCATTGGAGATAAGGGCCGTGAATTTAGGCAAGCTTCTATCCTAGTAAGCATAGTGGAAAATTCTTCATACGTGAACTTTTGAGCGTTCGAGATATTTTCTAAGTGGGTCTAAAACTTTTAACTTCCCAGAGTCCACCCATGTGAGGGACGCCGGGGGTATAAAGCTCCATTGCACAATTTGAAAATTACTCTGGGAAAAAAGCTGCTATTTAAGGTGAGAAAGAAAATGTTTTCGATCAACCTTTAGTAGATTAGAAGCACCTACAAACGCTATCCCATTATCGGAGTATAAATGGAAAGGGCAACCTCGTCGCGAAAAAAAAACGGGTGAACGCTGCTAAGAACGTTTCTGAAGACATGTCACCAGTTGCTTCTAAATGGATTGCTTTTGTTGCAAATCTCTACCACTATAGGATTTTATATCGAAAGGCCCAGCGAAGTCTAGACCTGTGTGAGCAAAGAGTCTCGTTAGAGAAGTTCTTTTAGGTGGTAAAGCGACCATAATTTTTTGTCCCGATTTCTTTTGATGTAATACTCAAATAGTGCAATTACGAATAGTTTTACGAATTAAATTTTTCATATTCGGGACCCAAAACTCCATTCGTATTGTGCGGAGCATTAACGACTGCCCACCATGAAGTTACTCTTATGTACAAGTTTTACGAACAAATCCGTAAAAATTCTAGGGTAGTTTTCGTCATTTGTCAGGCCGGGTGTATAAACAAGCTGACCGTTCTTTCTAACAAATCCATTCGAATCAATAAAAGGATTTAAAGACAGTATATGGCTTTTAGAAGCGAGAGGAAGTCCTTTTGATAGGATCAAATATTCGGGAAAGTAAATTTGCTGACATACTAGAACCAGGCGATCTTTTACGAATTTTATTTCTGCATGAGTAATATCGGGAGTGTCGTATAAACGTTTACGTATTCGCAAAAAGTGAAAACAGAGAAACCAATATGCAATACTTTTCATTGCTCGGGGTAAATCAGAAAATATGTCGAGAATATCAATTATTTTCTTCGGGGAGTTATGAGAAACAACGCATTCCAAATGAAAATAAATATTTATCGATTTTTGTGGCCACTTATCTCTTGGTTGAGATAACCATTTTGACCCATGCCACCATAAAGGATTTTCAATTAAATCACGAGCAAGAGATGCACGACTTGCCAAATCGGCGGGGTTATCTTTAGAAACAACGTGAGACCAGTTTTCAATTCCAACCTTTCTCTCAATAAGTGCAATTCTATTCGCTACAATAGTTGGCAAATGGCACGGGGGTTTCTGAAGCCGAGTCAAAACAATGGTTGAATCTATCCAAAGGTAAATCTTTTCTTTAGAAATATTCAACTGGCCGCACAACGACTCAACCATCTTTGCCATTAATGCCGCTCCACAGAGGTCTAAACGGGGTATCGTCTCATATTTTACTGGAGCTACTTTTGTTTTGGATGCAAGCAAACGCGATTGAACCTCAAACGGGGAAGAGGTGGTGCGAACATAGAGTGTTGCAGCGTATGCTTTTTCGGAAGCATCATAAAATCCATAGATCTCAAAATCGTTATCAGGGTGAAAATTAACCCATCTGGGTATTTCAATCTTCTCAATGTACGGGTAATCATTGAGAAAAGAGTGACATTGAATCAACGTGGAAAAATTCAAGCACTCATCCCAATCTGTCTTGTCTTTCCATATTTGTTGCATTATCATTTTAGCAACTATGATTTTCGGGGATAGCCAACCGGCGGGATCAAATAATTTAGCAATTTGAGACAAGACTGCACGTTTGGTGACCTCATTTCTATTTGGCTGCGAAACGAGTTTAAAATAGAAGCTGTCTTTAGCTGCATTCCACCGCAAGCCCAGGGTTTTAGTAGTACTAGCATCTGAAATTTTCAAGAAATCTGTACCAAGCAGATTCTTGTCGGGTAAATCGTCTAGAAGACGTAAATGATTCGCGGTCCATTTTCGGAGAATAAAACCAGCTGATTCAAGAACTTTAATTAGTCCATTACTTATATTACAACCATTTTCTAACTCATGCGAGCCAGCTAGTACGTCGTCAACATACATATGTTTTTTAAAAAATTTCAGATGCGGCAGGACATTGAGCTTCACAATCACGGGCCAGTTGAAGTAGTGTCCGTATATCACAATTTACTCCAAAAGTTACAGTTTTTAGCTCAAAGTCCTTAATATTTTCATCAGGATTACGACGGAAAATAATCCTTTGAAATGTGGTCTGATTGGGGTGTACAAGTACTTCAAGGTACAACTTTTCAATGTGCGCATTAAAAACGAAGCGATAAAACCGCCAACGGAGAATTAAGACTGTGAGGTCAGCCTGTAGAATAGGACAGGGGTAAAGAATATTATTCAAACTAACGCCATTTGACGACGAGTTTGATGTGTTAAAAACTACTCGAAGCTTCGTAGTAACGCTATCGGGTTTTAGAACCACATGGTGAGGCATATAAAAACTTGAAGATTCATTAATCGGGGGATTTACTTCGCAGCTATGGCCCAAAACCATATATTCCCTAATTACTTCTTCATATTGTAATTTAAATTCAGGGTTTTTCTGAAGCCTTGCTTCATTTCTCATAAATTAAGAAAGAGCTATATTCCGAGAGTTGCCTAAACATAAATTTGTGGGAAAATCGGGTTTAAATGGCAAGCAAACTACATATCGACCATCTGAATTTCTATACGTGGTGGATCGATAAAGTTTCTCACAAAAGTCTTTGGTTTCAGTTGTTCGGGAAACTGGAGAAACCTCTTCGAGTTCCCAAAAACGAGCAAGTTGATGATTTAGTTCAATATGGTTAAAAAATGAAGTAACTGATTGTAGGGGTTTAGGCTGGCCTACTTTACCAGTTAAAATACAACCGAAGACTGTCTTCTGGGCCACTAGATTGTCTTTTGGGTGTTTTCTGACATCAGGTTATATTATGTGGGGAAAAACTTCTGCTCCAAAAAGCAGATCCATTCGAGAACAACTGATGTCAGCCATAGTAATATCGGGAAAACTATGATTTATTGCGCTCGTGACTGAATATGTGGGTAAACTACCAGTCAATTTATCAACAACATAGGCTTCAGTTTGAATTCTGAAATTCGGGTCAATAGGGGACCAATCGTAAGCAAACATCTTTTTGATGAAGTGGCAGAAACGATCTCGCGAATACCGGAAATTTCAGCCATTGGAGTCAAAAAGGTAGGGATACAAAGTTTCTTTTGCAACCGTTTTGTGGAACTCGGGTTGAAATAAGAAAATCTTTTGTGCCGACATCACAAATTATATTTCCTAAAAGCACTGCAAATTCGGAGTACAATCTACCTGAGCAGTGTAAGTTTGATAAGACCTAATGTCTGTGGAAGTAGACGGTCTATCAACGGGGTTTGAATATATCTGACTTGAATTCTGGGGAGAAACATTCGTGTTTCTAGTAATACCAGAAGTGTTATGCGGGATATTTTGATGAGAAACACTACCAAAAGTTGATCTTACGGGTTGATTACTTCTGTGAAGAAGCGAGTGATGCTTCTGTTTACACAAAAAGAAAACGTGAGTTGTGTTCGTCTTTGTCGCAAAACTATTTATTCTTTTTAAATCATTAAAAGATTTCTTCGGGTTAACGGGAGTCGTATATAGAGACTGATTTTGCGTGGGATTTAGTTGTGAACGTCTTATATCAGTAACGGATTCAAGGGTTGATAACGGGCGGATAAAAATTTATCCATTTCATCCCAATTGGGTAAATCGGAATTGCGTTTCTCAGATTCCTCCAAAAGACCTAAAGTGTGTTCAGGCAATTTAATTGAACAAACATACCCGAAAATAACGTTGAATAACATTTCCGGGGTAACTTTCAACAGAGAAGGATTTGAGATTATATCGTTTATAGTGCGTTGTAATTTCTTAATATTAGGGCCAGTTTCGCGATCTTTTGAAGAAATACTAAAAATAATTTCCATTTGAGCATTTATGAGACTCTTTTTGTTTTCATATCTATCCATTAAATTCTTCCAAGCAAGATCGAAAGTTTTATAATCCTTGGTACAAAAGATCAATACGGGTCGCAGTGCCGGACATGGGGCTAGATCTTGACTTAATAATAATAAAGTAGTCTTTTTAAAATCGATTTTAAATTCCAAACCTGTTGTTATCTTGCTATTATAGTCAGAATTAAAGCCAGTTTTAAGTTGAACCGGCTTTTAATGGGTATCACATCAAATGTACCAAATAGCCGTGTTTACGCGTTATTTATGAAACGCACCTATTGTATGTAGTGTGGAACGCACCTATTGTTAGCTTAACGAAACTTATTTCTTATGCTCTGAGCATTTTCCCGTAGCTTTCAGATGTTGGTTTTTTAAGCTAACAATTATTACTCGTTCAGCTTTTCCCGATTTAGGTACGTTTTTATTGTAAAACAACCCCCGTATTGTATTTATAATAAAATATTATAACGTTTTGTTGGAAAATAAAACATATGGCTTCGTACACTACCTATACTCCCTGCCGTTCCTTTGTAACGGAAATTTTGGAGCATTTAAAAACGGAAAAGAGTTTAACCCACTCCCCCCTTCTACCATTAATCTTCCGCCGTGTTAAATCGATTCTTTTGATGGCACTTATATTTATTCACGGCTATGTACATAAATACCCGAATAAGCCCAGTTGAAAAGTTACTTCATCTTATAGTGTCATAAGCAAGTGCCCCGTTACTAACGAGATATGTAGATATGGGTGGTGGTGTGTGTCAAGTCTACAACTGTATGCCTGACAACTCCATCTAATTTTTAGAAATTCGGAAATCCAGATTTTATTTTACCTATTTACGTATTTAAATAATAGGATTTTAGATCATATAATCATATTATTTTTTATAAATTGTTTTATTGCAAAGAAACATGAAAATTGTATAAGTAAATTATAGAGAATAAAAATTGAAAAATTTTCACAGAGCTAGCAAGATAGAATACTGATAAAATCTGTTATTTACCAAAATAACATATCAACAATACATAAAACTTCTTTACCTTAAACACAAGAATACAGTGAAAAAAAATAATTTAAAAATATTGTCTAATCATTAACTATCAACATATTGATTAGGACAAACACTTGTTATACGATACTTTAAGAATTAAAGTTCATAACAAAAACTGTAAAAAATAGAGGATAAATATAAATTTTTAAAGTTCGTTGATGTTAGTCTAATTTTGTGTTGCCTTCGGGTTTATTAATTTGTTTCCAAACACTCAATATAAAATAGACAAACATCAAAGCAATGGCCCAATAGGAGAGCGTCGATACTGAGGAGAGTTTTCTGGCTCTGTGGAATTTTTTCAATTTTTATTCTCTATGATTTACCAACAAAATTTTCATGTTTCTTTGCAATAAAACAATCTATAAAAAAAATATGATTATATGATCTAAAAACCTATTAATACCATTAATTTACCAAATATTATATTTTTATATAAAAAATCTGAAAAAATACATGAATAAAATTAAAAACATTTTTTTATGAAAAAATCTTAAAACGGCAAAAATCAGCTAAAATTGGTTATATGGCAGTACTGCTAAACACTACTAAAAGTTATAGGCGTGAAGTTAGCAAAATCACTCAATGTTAGCAAAATCACTCATTATGCATTGAACACTCAATAGTGTTAAGCAATTAAAATATATCAAATAAAACATTATTTTAAAAATAAAATTATATTTTGCTTGTTTTTTTTAAGTTGTCAGTGCTTGTGAATATAAAACAACATTTTTTACATAGGTCAGGAGACATATTGTCTTGGAACGCCACATTTGCGGGACAATCGATGGACAAAGGCCATCCAGTTGGTAAAATACTGCCCTAGCGTTTAAAAAAAAAATCCCGAACAAAAACTATTTCTCCTATTTTGGCTGTTTGTTAGAAAAAACTTTTGGTCAAGTCACCTTTTCGCCTCTGGATCCTATTTGTGGGATTTGTTAAGAAAAGTCTTTGATGGGAATCGACAAGAAAAATATCAGAGAATAATCTCTAAATACTGAAATGCTGCCCTAGTGTTTTTAAAAAAAGTTTCCCGAGCAAAAACTTGTTCACCCATTTTGGGCTGCGGCCTCCATCAATAGCTTCTTATTTTCCTTGTTGTTACTGTTTTTAATTATCTTCTGTCTAATTTCCAAAATTTATCTTTACTCATTTGATCACGCAAGGGTACAATAAATTGCCTTTTATTTGTGCTGATTCCTCCTATAAATTGTATGTAGACTTTTATAGTTAAGTAATCTCTGAATGTGGAGGATATGGTAATTTGGAGGATATGGTTGTTTGTTTTTCTAGTTGGACCAACATATGATGAAGTAAACAAATTAGTTACGTAGAACAATAAGCTAGAGTATCTTCCATTAAAGACATATGCTTTCTTGCAAAATACAAATTAATATTTGTCCATATGAAATTTATCGATTAAAATTTTGACAGCATTATTCATTAGATTTACGGATAGAAAAAATAAAAAAAATGTTAATTTTCTGTTTAAGATATATCACACATTACCTTTTTCATCATTTGGTTTATCAAAATCATATATTTTGGAAAATTTATGAAAAACCATCAACCCACGACTTTCCAAACAGAGGGTTAAAGGACTATAAACTTTTAAAAACACTAGGGCAGCATTTCACTTACCAAAGAATATTCTCTAATCCTTAACCTAATGATTCACGTCAAAACTTTTTTTGGTCCAGACACCAAAAGTTGACTTGACCAAAATGAGTGAAAAAGTTTTTATTCGGGAAACTTCTTTAAAAAACACTAAGGCATGCTGCCTTAGGTCAGATTATTCTCTGACCTTTTTGTTATTTTTCTAACAAATACCGCAAATTTGGTCCAGACACCAAAAGGTGGCTTGACCAAAATGGGTGAACAATTTTTGTTCGGGGAACTTTTTTAAAAACACTAGGGCAGCATTTCACTAACTAGAGATTATTCTCTGACCTTTTTTCTATTGATTCTAACAAATCCCGCAAATTTGGTATGTTTGAAGTTGAAGAGTGCAGACGTGTTTTATCTTCGCTCGCAACATCAGTTATAAAAAAAAGTTTTGTAATAGGTTTATTATATTTTCATAAAAATTTCGGTTTATAGTGTTTAAAAAAAATCTAAAAATTATAATACAGCGATCGGACGCTTTTATAAACAAAATTAAACCATTTAAATAGTGTTAAATTAAACAAAGATATACATTTAACTTAATCATAACAAAGTTTTATTTTTATTCTTTGTTTTGTTATTTCTAAAGAGCATATGAGTGAGGAGACTAGGCTCAGTTTAAACGGCAATAATAGCTATATTGTCATAAATAAAGAGAGTGTGCAAAAGAAAAGTGATAATTACAACAAATATTATTTAACCGCCAAACCTAATGAGAGAGCGAGTTCTTGTTCATCCGCTTTACTCTTGTGTGAAAAAAATAACAAAATAACAGATTTAACCAATGTGGAAATGAACAAACGAAAAATTCAAAACAACCTAACAACAACTACTTTGCTTAAACAGCCTAAATTAATACAGGCTACTTTGGCTTCCACTCCAACAACAACACCACTGGAAAAAAATAATAAGTTTAACACTAAAAATACCGTGGGTGGTAATAGTGGCAAGTCAGAAGGCAAAAGATTGAATTTATTTGGGAACAAAGGTACAAGTCCATATTCATCTGTAACGACAGGTATGTTAGGATATATTTATATTAACAAGAGAAAACTAAGTCCTCAAAAAGGTAATGGCGGCAACGAAAAACGAAATAAAAATGAACTCATGAACAACACAACCGATCCCTTGAATAATAATCGTTTTGCTCTTTTGAGGAATAATAATTCTGAAAATCCGAGTACTACTCCCGGTCCAAGGGTCTCGAAACCACCACCAATATTCCTTCGTGAAAGTAGCTCTAATCTGTTGGTAAAGATAATTTCGGATCTTATAGGGAAAAATACTTTTCATATTGTTCCGATTAGAAAAGGGAGTGTACACGAGACGACAACTTCATATACACTGAGGAAAATTATAGAAAAGTTTCTAAATATCTTAACGATACCGGAAGAAACTTCTATACATACCAACTGAAGAGTAGTAAAGGACTAATAGTAGTCATTAAGGGTATTGAATCCAGTGTAGAACCTAAGGAAATCAAGTAGGCCCTTGAGGAAATCGGCTATAAAATAAAGGTTGTAGTCAATATTTTTAATAGGGAAAAGATTCCTCAACCTCTGTTTAGAGTTGAACTGGAACCGGAGGACCAAAAGGAGTGACGTTCATCCTATTTACTCACTTCAATATTTGATTCATCGTAGGATAACGGTTGAAGAACCTCATACGCGAAATAGGCCTGTTCTATGCGCCAACTGCCAAGAATACGGGCATACTAGGGCTTTATCGCGGCTAGCCAGTCTACAAGGACTTGCTTAAAAAATTAAGATTAGGACAACGGATGCAAAGGGGCGAGGCAATAGAGCCAACCATTTAACCAGAACGTACAATCTTCTGCTCCAGATATTTCTGGTGCTTCTCTTACAGACAAGAGAATAAGTTCTGTGGTATCATGTTCTGAAGGTATAACTTCAGCTTCTGTAAATCCTTTGGTTTCGTATGCACATACTTTGAAATCGGGCCCAAAAGGGTCCAGTGTTCCCCAAAATTCAGGGAATACTATGAAATCAGGCTCCCAGGAGCCCAGTGTTTCCAAAAACTCTGGAGGGTTGGAATCGCTGATTCAAGCACTCACCCTTAATATTACATCGCTTAATAAAAATATGACTAATATTATGTCATCCATGCAAAACACAATACAAGAGCTTTTGAGAGCGCAGAATCAAATGCTACAGATACTACTGTCAAGAAAATGAGTTTTTTTAAAATATGTTTTTGGAATGCAAATGGCATAAACCAGCACAAGGCTGGGATATCGAACTTTTTAAGGAAAGTATCGATATGATGTTAATTTCGGAAGCCCAACTTACAAACAGATATAATTTTAACATTCTAGGCTATTCAATCCATAAAGCAAACCACCCAGACGGTAAACCGCATGGCGGTACTGCCATTCTTATTAGAAATATAATGAGACATTATGCCCCAGAAGAATACTCGTAAGACTATCTACAGGCCACTTCTATCCACTTGGAAAGTTTAGTTGGCGATTTGACTTTAAGTTCAATATATTGCCCACCAAGATTTGCAATAACTAAAGAAAAGTTTGAGGAATTTTTTGCTTTCTGGCTTGTGGTGACTATAACGCGAAACATACATACTGGGGATCTCGTATTACGAACCCCAGAGGCAAGCAGTTATACTCAGCACTAATGGACTGTAGGAACAAGTTGGACTTTCTGTATCCACGACAACCAACATATTGGCCTACTGATCCTCGAAAAATTCCTGATCTGATAGACTTTGCCATGTCAAAAAATATTGATAAGAATAACATTTCAGTTGATATATTTTATGACCTATCTTCAGACCATTCTCCTGTCATAATTACGTATTATGGTATACGGCATAGAAATACAACCTCTATGAATACCCATTTCATCACGTACTGGATTAAATATAGAAGTTATATTAGTACTCATATCCACACAAACCCGTCTTAAAGTGTGAGGAGGATATTGAAGAATGTGTCCAAGACTTAACGTCTTTAATGCTTACAGCCATTGATCACTCTAAACGAAAGATTAACGCTAAACCTAGGTCATACATTTCAAATTCTGAAATAGAGAGTCTTCTTCTCGAAAACTCAGAAGAGAATGGCAAAGAAACCGATCACCTGCTGCCAAGCAGAGGCTGTCTGCAGCAAATGCAAAACTGAGAAATGCCCTCCATCGAGAGGAGGATCGTAGAAACACTTCTTATACTGAAAGTCTTTTAAATTCAAAGCACACAAATTTCTTTCCAACTAAGCTATTTCCTGCTTAGTTGGAAAGTCTCACAAATTAAAATGATACCCAATCCAGGAAAGGATTTAACAGTACCATCATCATATAGGCCTATAAGCTTACTTCCATGCCTGTCGAAACTTTTTGAAAAGATATTCCTAATGAAAATTAAGCCATTTATTATGAATGAGAATATTATTCCAGTTCACCAATTTGGTTTCCGAGAGAAACATGGAACTATCGAGCAGGTTAACCGCATAACTGGAGAGATAAGAAAATCTTTTGAAGATAGGAAATACTGTTCAGCAATTTTCCTAGATATTGCTCAAGCTTTCGATAAAGTATGGCATGATGGTTTGATATATAAAATAAAGCTCCTATTACCTCCATGTACCCATAAACTATTGGAGTCTTATTTATTGAACCGCTATTTTCGGGTAAAGCATAATGATCACGTGACAGCTGACTATGAAATTAAAGCAGGTGTTCCACAGGAAAGTGTTCTTGGTCCAACACTTTACCTAATATACACATCTGATTTGCCAACAAGTGACCGTATGTTAACATCAACATTTGCTGATGATACGGTAATTCTGAGCATAAACGCAAATCCCATTGTCGCTTCAATGGCGTTAGATAACCATCTCGGAAATATGGAGACGTGGCTAAAAAATTTATGAATACAGGTGAATGAACTTAAGAGTAAACACGTTTCGTTCACTTTAAAAACGGGAAATTGCCCCCCTGTTACACTTAATAACGTACATATCCCACAGACTGACGACGTCACATATCGTGGTATGCATCTAGACAGACGTCTTACTTGGCGTCGGCACATTGAAGCCAAGAGGCTTCAGATGAAGCTTTAAGCCTGTGACATGCACTGGTTATTGAAACACCGATCAAAATTAAGTATTGAACTTAAGGTAACCCTGTATAAAAGTGTGATTATGTCCATATGGGTACATATGGAATTCAACTATATGGAACGGCCAACAATTCGAATATTGAACTTATACAGAGAGCACAACCTAGAATTCTCAGAACAATAACAGGTGCGCCATGGTATATACGAAATTGGAATATTCATAATGACCTTGGGGTCCCGTTAGTATAAGACGTATTTAGAGAAGTCTGTGCTAGTTTTACTTCAAGGCTGTGTGATCATCCGAATCCGCTTGCGAGGCAATTGACCCGAAATCGAATGCACACAAGACTTCAAAGAGCCGATATGCCGCACCGCTAAGATGAGGCCCATATAAGAAAATGGCTCCTTTACGGGAGTAACTAGTGTTTAATATTAGTTATAAGATTTTATTACATATTGTTAGGCCTAAGGTGAGCAGATTCAATATTAGAATAAATAAAAAGAAAAACTTTTTCTAACAAATCCCCAAAAGGTGTCTTGACCAAACGTTTTTTCTAACAGATACCTTTACCCAAATGGGTGAAATAATTTTTGTTCGGAAACTTTTTTTAAAAACACTAGGGCAGCATTTCACTAATTTGAGATTATTCTCTAACCTTTTTGTTATCGATTCCCATCAAAAACTTTTTCTAACAAATCCCGCAAATGTGATCCAGAGACCAAAAGGTAACTTGATCAAAAGTTTTTTCTAACAAACATTTACCAAAATGGGAGAAATAGTTTTTGTTCGGGAATTTTTTTTAAAAAACACTACGGAAGGATTTTACCGAATGTAAAATGTTCTCCGGCCTTTTGTCTATCAATTGCCGCAAAAACATTTTCTAAAAAATCTCGCAAATGTGGCGTTCCAAGACGAAATGTCTCCTGACCAATGTAAAAAAAAGTTTGTTTTAAATATACAGACACCGACAACTTAAAAAAAAACAAACACAATTTGATTTTATTTATTAAAGTAATCTTTTATTATATATTTTTTTATAAATTTACACAATTTTCTATATTTTTTATTTAATTTTTTAATTATTTTATATAAAATTAATTTTTTGGCTCACGAATTTTGCTGTAGCTAGAACAAGAATTTTGCTGTAGTTTGAGTAATTTTATTTTCTTACTTTGAGTGATTTTACTGAACTTGTGAGTGATTTTGCTGAAAATATTGAGTGATTTTGCTGAAAATATTGAGTGATTTTGCTAACTTCACGCGCTTCTCACTTTTGTTGCCGCCAAACTATATGCGTGTTCGAAGAGAGTACTTAAAAGTTCGTGAGAGACACTGATTGATATTTTTGTTAAAATATCCGCGTAGTGGTTTTGCGTGGCCCTGCTTTACATCAGTGGTCGGCAGAAAGAGATAATATTAATGTATTGGTGATTTACACCGTAAGAAATTATATTTTTTTTTTTTCAAGATGAATGAATAAATTAATAAATGAATTATTAATTAATAAAATATCCGTGTTCATTGAATTAAAATAATTAAAATAGTT
This sequence comes from Eustalomyia histrio, assembly GCA_949748255.1. Lineage (NCBI taxonomy): Eukaryota > Metazoa > Arthropoda > Insecta > Diptera > Anthomyiidae > Eustalomyia > Eustalomyia histrio. The sequence continues at coordinate 116,833,861 of OX456523.1, forward strand.
TATGTTTTTGTTTTATCATAATAATAATAATTTGTTGATTGCACTCTGCCTAATATATTAAAAAAAAAATAAAAATAATTCTTCCCACTCTACGTTCCACATTTTTATTTTAAAATGTAAACGAAAAACAAAATAAAAACACTAAATAAAAAATTAAATACCTATAATAACAAAAACAAATTTTTAAAGTGTACTTTATTTCTTCAACAAAGCTGCATATACTTGCTCTGTTAAAAGTTAGCAGAAAGTATATAAATTACTATAGAGTGTCAGAAGTACTCTACAGGAAATTGAACATGCTACAGAGTTCAGCGGCAACATATTTATACAAGTGTGCAACATTTTCAAAGTTGCTAATGTGTTGAAAAATATTAAATTTGGAGTATGCAGTGTTGCCATACTAACAGTTTAATTGTTTATCCCAGTTTTTGGAATTCTTAACTTTTTTCCTGTTTTTTCATGAAAACAACTTTTTTCGAATTCATGCATTTTTTATAGCTTTTTTTTAATTATATGTTGCAACAATTAATAGCATATTTGTTCTCTTTATTAAATATTTTAACTATAGAAATGGGAAATAATGGATATGAATAGACAGAGTTGTAAAATATGTGTACACACTTTAATACTTTTCATGTCACAATGTTATGTTTGAATTCGTAACTATTTTTAACACAATAGCAAAATTTGGTTGTATTTTTAACTTATATTAAATTTGTCTAATTTTAGTAAAAATAAATAATATATTGAACAAATATTGTATTTTTATATGAAAAACCTGAAAAAATACATTAATAAAATAAAAAAACATTTTTTTTTATGAAAAAATCTGAAAAATCTCAAGCATCCCAAAAAACGGCAGAAAAAATAGTTAAAATTGGTTATATGGCAGCACCGCTAAACACTACCAAAAGCTGCCGACCAAAACTCACCATTTTGCCGCCAAACTATGTTCTAAGGGAATACAAAAAAATTCGTAAGAGCGAACTTCTTTCTATCCTCTGTATACTTTTTGAAGTTAACATGCTACTGAACAGGCCTGCCATATTTGCCGATTTATCGGCATTTTTCCGATTTTTTGCCTCAAAATTGCCGATTTGCCGATTTTTACTCCAAAAATGCCGATTTTTTGATAAATACTTAAAACACGGTAACTTCGTTTGTTTTAGTATAATTTACAATTTTGGGCAACACTGGAATACTTGTTACATTAAAAAGAGATAACTGTCAGCGCTCATTCTAAAGAAAACAAGTAAAAAAAGGCTTAAATTCGGCTGTGCCGAATCTTTGAATACCCTCCATCAATATCCCAAAAATTGTGTTTCATACACACAATGTAAAAAACTTTTGAAGTAAAATTATAAAAAACTTAAACGAATCAAATAAATATATTTATCTTTTTTAAAATATATTCTTGAAATTGTTAATAACATTTTACAGAATATTTCAAAGTGAGTCAACAGAAATACACAACCTATACAGCCAAATGGAAAGGCTTTTAAGAACTGTATTAAGTAATTTTATAAGAAACGATATTTTAAATGATGAAATTTATTTAATGGAATTTATGAACAAAAGGAACTGAAATTTGATGAGGTATATTTTGGATTAATGGCTAAGAGTTAATATCAGAATCAAAGCTTAACAACAGCGAAATTAACAAAATTGTAAATAATTCTATTAATTTTTATATAGAACTTGCAAATCAAAGATTAAAACGTTTTGATTTTGGACAAAAATCCTAAAAATCTTTAAATATTTTAAGCCCTAACCAAATTATGAAGAAAGACAATAATTCTTTTACGGAAATTCTAAAAGAATTTCCCAGCTTTATTTCTAAAAAAGAAAAACAAATATTAGACTCTAAACTCAGAGCACTGAAATTTGTAAAATTTAAAGAATTTTTTGAAGGAAGTGAAATAAATTTACAAACTTTTTGGCAAAAAATTTCAGATTTAAAACGTGGGGATTCTACTGTTGCATTTCCAGTGCTGTCAAAGATTGTACAACAAACTATGGTTTTTCCACATTCTTCCGCATATGTTGAAAGAATTTTTAGTCAAGTCAACCTAAATAAAACAAAATTTCGATGTTCCCTGGAAAATGAATCTTTAAAAAGAATTCTGTTTTCTAAAGATTATTTAAAATTTAATTATTCAAACTGTTTTGATGCTGATGTTAAAATGTCAAATATGTATCTATAAAATATACAAGGGCGGATCAATAAGTCCGTGACTTTTTATTTGTTAATATAATCTTCTTTCAGCCCAAAACACTTAGTCCAACATTTCTCCAATTTTTGTATCCCTTCACTCGAAATTCTCTTTTTCCATTTTTAAAAAAATCCACGAGGTTGTATGTTTTGAACAACTGTTAAACGCAAATGACGGAACTTGGTCAAAATTTGACAGCAGTCTATTAACAAGTGGTACTTGATGGGCAGTGTTGCATTTCATATAACTACGGGGGAGTTCGAAAAGTCAAGGACTTATTGATTGGCCCTCGTATGTTCATACAAAAAGTTAAAAAAAAACTTTTTTGAAATTTTAAAACAATTTATCCTTAAGTACAAAGTATATGTAAATAAAGCGTGTTCATTTTAGAGTGTCACGATTTTGAGGTGGCATCGCTGCTTTATTTGACAACCCATTTAACAGCTGATAGTTGCTTTTTGTTTAGTTTGCTTTGAAATTTCATTATGAGTCGACTTACACCAGAGCAACGCGGGCAAATTGTTAAAATTTTTAATCAAAATAATTGTTCTATTCGTCAAACTCATCGTGCACTTCTTCCATTTTATGGCGTACATAATCGTCCTTCAGAGCGGCACGATGAGTTTGACGAACAGAAGAATTATTTTGATTAAACATTTCAACAATTTGCGAGCGTTGCTCTGGTGTAAGTCGATTTTTAATGAAATTTCAAAGCACTTCTTCCATTTTATGCCGTACATAATCGTTCTTCAGAGCGTGACGATGAGTTTGAGAAATAGAACAAATATTTTGATTAAAAATTTCAACAATTTGCACGCGTTGCTCTGGTGTAAGTCGATTCATAATGAAATTTCAAAGCAAACTTAACAAAAAGCAACTATCAGCTATTAAATGGGTTGTCAAATAAAGCAGTGATGCCAACTCAAAGTTGTGGCACTCTAAAAAAACACCCATTATATATATATGCATTGCCCATACTTTGAAGACATCTGTATATACAGCCAAAAAAGTCCCTATAAAATGCGCTGTGTCCAGTAAAATGTCTTCAGAGTAAACACTAGAATAACGAAAAGTTTAAGGACAGTCCCCAAAGTAACAAAATGTCTTCATAGTAACTTGTGGAACGAAAACCCGTCCCCGCAATATGTGCTGTGCACATATATATATATATATATATATATATATATATATATATATATATTAGGGCGGGTCGATTTGTAGGGAGTGAAAAAATTCACCAATTTCCCTATGATTTCCGTATTCTATGGGTTATTCCATGAAAATTTGCCGAAGGAACCATACCTCTATCGTTAAAATCGAGTCCCCTACTTTTTGTTGGTAGATTTTTTCCCAAATTGACGTTCGTATGAAATATTACCTACACGTTAACGCCCATAACTCAAAAACTATCGATCGGGTTTAAGGCGCGTTGGAAAGGTGAGCTTATTTTGATAAATTTACAAAAAAAAATCTCCAACATTGGTTCAAAAGTTACGGGCATTTTTGTCCAAATTTTGGAGCCTTTTTCCATTTTTTTCATGATTTTGTCCAAGAATATTACTTTCATGGCCATTTTTTGGCTCAATCCATTATTTAATTCAATTTACAATTCAAAACGAAGAGTTTAAGCCCAAATTTATCGAATTCGGTTGATTAATTCATGCGATATTGCTAAAACAAAATAACACATAAAACCAACTTTTTGATTTTTTTCCCTTTTTATTTTTTTTTCTACAAAAATTCAAATTAAGAGATAATAAAGTATCTATCAACCTATTATCAAAAAAAAATATTCAATTTGAGTGTAGTAAAAGACAAAATGTGAAAAAAAAACATTATTTTTTCTGAAAGTCTTGTTTGCTTTCAAGTCTGGGTGTTTTCGTACGGCTCTCTAATGTCGTCGCCATAGCGCCTTCTACATTCTTTCCTGCAACTCGTTTAGCAGTGGCAGCCAGCAATTGGACATGTCTTTCCGTTCCTTAAATGTGTAAAGGAATTTGTGGATCATCGAACGGTGGCACTTCGTAATTTAAATATCCCTCCAAATGTTCATACGAATAACTTTGCGTAAACGGTGGTTCGAATAAAATGGTATCGTCATTTAAATCAATCATATTTGTATATTCCGTACAATTAAAGTTTATAAGAGATTTTTTATAAACTCTAAGTTCCGTTGGGTCGACAATATCTCTTCGGTAATGTAAAATCTTCTTTATAGCAATGTTTCGTTTTTCCATTCTATCATCAAACAACATAGATAGCAAGATATTTTCTGAGTGTGCAAAATATGGATTATCTTGAATTACTGTATTTACAACTCCAAGTAAATTCCGTGGTAAAAATCGTGTCCAAGTAATAAATTTAAAAAGTAATGTACTACCGTATGCGGCAGAGCTATAATACTTAACATTGAAATACATTGGCGTGTATACTTTTATTATATAGTTAGCCAGAATTTTTAAATTTTCAGTTGGATTATTAGTTGTCACATACAACCGTAATAATCTATTGGCTTTGGTCAGCCAACGAGAATGTGCAATTGGCCCTGGTTTTATGTGAGATAAATCCGCAGGAACCACACCATTAGGAATTGCATTGGCCATTAACATCAAGTACCTCGAATCAGTAGATAATTCTTCTGGATTTAAATCACCAGGAGGCATATTTTCCAAAGCGATTTCCTCAAAATCGGTTACCACCTGAAAATAAAACATAAAAGCTAAAAAATAGAATAAAAAATGGTAAAGAATTAGCTATAAAAATTACATACCGGAAGATTTTCACAATCAGCAATTTTTGAGCTCAACTTTCCGGTAGTTGATCGTGGTCCAGTGGTGGTTGATTTGTCTAAAGTGTCAAACAAATGTCTAAACGGAAGCTCGTTAAAGTGCAGAAGACACACAAACCAGTGCAGTGGTCTCTTTAACTGTTTTTCGAATAGTCGCAAAATTCCACCGTGTACGCCAGTATTTGTTGGTTCACCATCAGCGCATATGGCAATTAATGAATCGAGAGACAATTGTTTTTCTTGGAAGAATTCGATCAATTTGTTGACTTTGCTTGCCGCAGTTTCACTTTCTAGTTTTGTGTAGCCTATCAATTGAGAATTTGGTTCCCTCAAAACAACTAGATGAGGTTCTTTAACCATCCTTGGATGCAACTTCTCATCAATTTTTTCTACAGTTAGAGCATCATTTTTCCTGCCGTCGAATGAAAATGATATCAAATTCGAGCCATCATACCGCTTACGAAGTGCGTCTTGTCTCCATTTTTCTCTTTCTCTACGAAGTTTACTTTTATCCATGATGACAAGATTGCCATGAGCATCTTTTACGCCCAGGTCTTCCATCAGAGCTGTTGCCAATGCTGATCCCATTCTATCATGCACACCAAATCTGTCACACATCATTGCATAGTTTTTAGTATTGTATCTGGGAGTGTATGTTTGTGGTGGTAGAACTAATTCTGAACCTCCTCTCACATCAACTTCCATTTCGTCATAATGTGGTTCGTATGTAGGATCGTTGCTCACTGGGATTGTTGGTAAAGTCGTTGGTATCGTCTCTTCACTTCCACTATCGTGTTCCGGTATCGTTTGTATTCTGTCATTATATTGATCGCGCATGAAATCTTTTAAGTTTTCTGGGATAGATCCACATGAGCAGTCGTTTTCTTTCAAGTTGCATTTACATTTTCCAATGTTGAATAATTGGTTTGTTGATTCTACGAATTTTTTGAATTCTGTTGCGCGTTTTACTCGTTGTTTATCTGCATTACTATATGCGTCAAGCAAATTATTCAATTTTCTAATGATGCTACCTTTGAGTATAAGTTCAATATTAAGTTGATTCCAAATTTCTAACAATCTGTCTGCTACTTGGGGAGTAAATCTTTTATACGAAAACATTTTGCTTTGGGCTTTTGAACGTTCGGTCAAGAAAAAATAGTACTTCAATATATCTCGTTTAGTTGACAGATTAATATCAGGTAATTCACAGCCCACGCCAAAAGAAAAAACATCATGAGAGACCAAATGTTGCAAACTACTGCGTTGGGTATCTGTTGGATTTTGCGATGAACCAGGCTCTGAATCCATTTTTTAAACCGTCACTAAAAGAATTATATATGTTTTTCATAGAATAATAATATAACTATTAACTATAATAGTTAGCAATGTTTTTACACTTACCTTTAAATCTTTTCTAAATTTCAAAATAGTTTGATTATTTGTTAGTTATCACTGAAATGACGCTCAAACAAAACTAGCATACACTGGAATCCCCACCCCGCCAACTACAGCTGATTGTTTCGTCCAATTAGAATTGCTGTGTATTTGTTGTTGTCAAAATGACGTCAGCGAAGAATTATTCTTTATAAATCGTATGCAAACCCAAAAAAAAGAGCAAAAATAAAAAGGGAAAAAAATCAAAAAGTTGGTTTTATGTGTTATTTTGTTTTAGCAATATCGCATGAATTAATCAACCGAATTCGATAAATTTGGGCTTAAACTCTTCGTTTCGAATTGTAAATTGAATTAAATAATGAATTGAGCCAAAAAAATGGCCATGAAAGTAATATTCTTGGACAAAATCATGAAAAAAATGGAAAAAGGCTCCAAAATTTGGACAAAAATGACCGTAACTTTTGAACCGTTGGACCAATGTTGGAGATTTTTTTTTGTAAATTTATCAAAATGAGCTCACCTTTCCAACGCGCCTAATGGCGATTAAACCCGATGGATAGTTTTTGAGTTATGGATGTGAACGTGTAGGTAATATTTCATACGAACGTCAATTTGGGAAAAAATCTACCAACAAAAAGTAGGGGACTCGATTTTAACGATAGAGGTATGGTTCCTTCGGCAAATTTTCATGGAATAACCCATAGAATACGGAAATCATAGGGAAATTGTCGAAAAATAAATCGACCCGCCCTAATATATATATATATATATATATATATATATATATATATATATATATATTTTTTCTTTTGTTTTTTCAAAGAATGTATTTTTTATTTTTATTACTTTATATACATATTAAATTTGTTTTTTTTGTAATAAAAACAATTAAAAAATTATATAAGCTTTTTTTTAAATTAAAAAAAAACCCGAAACCGAAACCGGTTTTCTTAAAATTCTATTTTTCGAAGAAACCCGAAACCGGTTTTTTCAAAAGGCCGGTTTTTTGAATACTCTAAAACATACATAAATATTTCAATTATTACTTTACATTTATAAATCATATATGACGTAATCTATAATCAGTAACTTATTACTTTATGCTTGCAAATAATGAAAGAGGTAACGAGCTATCATTACAAGGTAACACATGAGAATATCGCACCCATTACCAAAGTTTTGCTGGGATGTCAATAGCCGATTTTTGGCCTCTGTGTGCTATGAGTGCCGATCACTACTTTACATGCAGCGTTCGTATGGGCGAATTTATTTTTTAAATTCGCGCATCAACTGCGCACAAAAAAAATGCTGAAAAGCGTTAAAATTGGAAACACATCATAAAGTTTAAAAAATGTTGTCAAAATTAAAAAAAGAATACCTATTAATAAAAAATCGCTGACATTTAAAAATCTTAAAAATTTCGAAGTATCGCTAAAATGAAACTCATAAATTACAAAAATCATTGTCATTTTTGTTTGATTCAAGGTCATTTCCAAATAGAATTCACTAATTATACTTTCTTACAACGGACAGAGAAAAAAATTAAAGATAAATTTGAAAAAAATCATTTAATTTCAAAAGCGTTTTCCAAATTTAAAAAAAGTCTAAAGAAGAAAAAATCACTAAAACTAAAAAAAAAAACAAAATAAGTGATATGCAAAAAACCTTCAAAATTAAGAAAAATCGCTAGAACTAAAAAACTTCCAAAATTTAGAAATATCGCTTAAAAAAACTTCTAAAATTAAGAAAATCTTTAAAGTAATGAGTATCATTTTTGTTTGGTTTCAGATCATATTGTCACAAATTCTAAGAAGAATTTACGATTAATATTTTTTTACAACAAATAGAGAAAATATTAAGTTAAAATCCCTAAAATTAGAAAAATGTCGCTAAAAGTTTAAAAACGTCATCAAGATTTTAAAAGAAAAAAACTATTACACTTCTTTTACAAGGCAGATAGTGAAAACCGCAAATGTTCTTTTCATATGTGCGTCAATATACGAATATATTAACTTTTTCGCCGGGCAATCATAATTCACATGTGAGATATGGTTTGTCTAGGCATTTGATATATATGCGTAACCAAAAACGAATTTGATGGGCAATAACAATATCAACTACCTCCACACTTTATATTATGTAGAACAAAACAAAAAACAAAATACGACCACCTCTTGATCTCCATTGAACCATGAATGCTACAAATGTCAAACTTTCATATAGCTGGGGTCAATTTTTTTCAACACACATGCTCAACCAGACGTAAAGTTGCATACAAGGACAAATCCATGTACATTAGACCACCTCACAGAGTAATGTGTTTTATGAGCTCCCCTAAAAATATCACTTATATTAATTTAGAATAATATTCAATATATTTCGGCTCTATCCGTTAGTAAGCATGACCGTTTTGAAAAATCTTTGTATGAATACCATATGAAGTTTTCTGTCCAAATATGGTTAAAAAATATAGGAAAAACTGCATTGTCTTACAAAGTATTTCTTCAGACCAATTCAAATCATTCTGAGACTTTTTAACCACATCCAGAATAAAGATTGGTAAGAATTTTATTAAAACAGTTAAAAATTTATTTGTTTGAACGTTATATTATTTGGAATAATCTATAATCGATAATTAAATTAAAAATATTATATTGAGAATGAGGGGAGTAACAAAAAAAAAAGTGTTTCCAATAAACTTTAAAAATAAAATTCGTGGTCATCAATATGTTAGTGAATATACTATAAACTTTCCCAGGTGAAACTGATCAAATATGAATATGTATGAGCATATATGGTTTCATGTGTGAGCATATATGGCATGTATGTAAACATATATGGGCAAATACATTCAAAGAAAAAGTATGACAATATATTGGTCCATATATTACTTCGTCTATGCAGGCGCGGATTTGTAACTCAACTCGGTTACAAATCCCCAAAAAATACTAAGTGATTTACGTTTTGCAACTACTAAAAAAATTCCTTAATATTTCTATAAATAATATATTTTTGCCTTTCCAAATATTTGACTGCAAATATCGTCTTTTTAAAGATTTCTTGTAGACCACTCTTAAACACATCTACCTCAACAAATTTTGCAAGTAGAAATTATAAATTTGTTTTTGTTTTAAATGAAAATTGCATTAAAAGGGTTACTGTACCATAAGTTCTTATACCCTTCACCACAGGTGGAAGGGTATATATAAGTTTGTCATTCCGTTTGTAATTTCTACAATATTGATCTTAGACCCTATAAAGAATATATATTCTGGGTCCTTATGAAGAGCGAAGTTGATTTAACGATGTCCGTTTGTCCGTCTGTCCGTCTGTGTGTTGAAATGGGTTTACCGAAGACCCCAGCCATGATGACGACTTAATTGTTATATATTTCTGTTACATGTGATCCATTTCTGTTTGCTATTAAAAATCAGCCAGATCGGTTAATAAATGGCTGAAATATTAGCAAAAAACCAGGACTACCTCTATTTATTTCCGTAAAAGCCCTTTGTTTAAGATTTATGTAGTATTTTACGCATAATAAACACATCCATTTGTTGAAATTCTTTTCTTTCACCTCATCACCTTTTATACACAAACAACAAACACATGCAAAGATTTGTCATTTAAATAAAAACCAATCAAATTTCTATTGAACGAAAACTGTTTATTTTTACTTCTATTAGCGACGAATGCAAATAAGCTTGAATATCTCAGTGGTCTAACTGCTACGTCACAAATAGTTTTTTCTCTAAGGCGGGGGTTCGATTCCCCTCTATTCAACTTTTTGGTACAATTTTTTTTATATTTTCTCAAGACTTTTTTTGTTTAATTTTTTTTTTAAACATTAATAACTAATTTTAATAAAATTTTAAATTAATAATTAAATAATCCATAAATAGGCTAAAAACATCAAAATTTTTATAAAAACCCTATGATACAAACAAAATACAAACGGTTTTCTTTCTATTTTTGCTCCGATATAAAACAATTTATAAAAAGATTTTCAAACCATTTTATTTCTCATATATTAAGAAAATTTAATACATAATTCCTTTTTGAGTGAAACTATTTTAGGTCATAACTGATAATAATTTATAAAACAAGTTTTTATAAACTATTTTCCTTCAAATTTTTAAAATTAAGCTAAAGAAATTAAAAACATTTTTTAAAAAGGCGAAATAATATCCCAAATGCAAATTTGCCAGCTTAACGTTTTTGAAGAAATAAAACACATGCAGTTCTAGTGAAATCTCTTTACGATTTGTAAAAAAATATTTTTTTGGTCAAAAAAAGCTTTTTTTAGAACTAAAAAGATTTTTGAAAAGAAAAAATATGACAACACTGATCATGATTGTTGTTGTTTTTATTTTATTTGTTAAACTTTTTGTGTTTCACCTCTTCACCATTTATACACAACAAAGATTTGTCATTTAAATAAAAACCAAACAAATCTGTTTTACACAAAAACTGTTTATTTTTTACTTCTATTAGCGGCAAATGCAAATAAGCTTGAATAGCTCAGTGGTCTAACTGCTATGTCACAAATAGTTTTTTTTTCTAAGGCGCGGGTTCGATTGCCGTCTATTCAACTTTTTTGTACAATTTTTTTTTTTATATTTTCTTAAGACTTTTTTTGTTTATTTTTTTTAACATTAATAACTAATTTTAATAAAATTTTAAATTAATAATTAAATAATCCATAAATAGGCTAAAAACATCAAAATTTTTATAAAAACCCTCTGATAAAATAAAATAAATAAATAAATAAAATAAAATGCAAAAGGTTTTATTTTATTTATAAAAAGATTTTTCAACCATTTTATTTCTCATATATTATTTTATTTCTCATATATTATTTTAGAGTTGTAATATGACCTATGAATACGTTTATATAGCAAAAGATCGAAATTCTTCAGTATAACATATTTGCTAAAAAACTTCGGAAATATCGGTTCAGATACAAAAAAGCTATGCCCAAAACCTATTTTTTTAAATACCTATTTTCTGGAACCATAAATCTTCCGAGGCCAAGTTTTATCACCAAACTAAATGGTTAATTTCTTCTTAAAGGCGTCCGTATATAATTCTGTCCATTCCACATAAGTCCATATATAAACTTCACTTTTTTCCCAACCATGGTGAAGGGTATATAAGATTCGGCATAGCCGAATTTAGCCGCTCTTACTTGTTTTACTTTATTTAGTTTTTTCCTTGTGCTGTGAAGTATAAAAAAATCGGGATACGCTTTTTCTGTATTAAGAAATCGATATGTATTTTTAATTTTTATTTAAAGATTAGCTAACTTATACCCTCCACCATATATGATGAGGGTATATACGATATCACACTCAGAATATTATGTAGGTAACTGTTTGTAGTTTAATAAAAAAGTTTTCCGTTCAATTTAAAAATAAAGGAAGATACATTTATTTTTTAAAGAAACATCTATATTAACTTTTTTATACATTTATTAGAAATAATTTACTATCATTTACCGATTTTTTTCAGTTTCATTTTTTTTTTTTTTATTTGTTTAAAATTTAATGAAAATTTACCCACAAAACGGAAACTTGTGGTTTATTTGTGTCCGTAACAGTTATTATAAATTTAAATTTTGTTTGCTGTTTGTTTCCAAAAAAAATATTAAAAAAATTTCAATTTGTTTTTTTTTTATTTAAATTGGTTGTATATAATTTAAATAAATGAAAAAAACATTTATTTTTTAAGGATTGGTGGGTAAAATTTTGACATTTATTTTAACTGATTATATCAGTTGTTTCTTACGGATGTGTCAGTTGATTAATCAACATTTAAAAATAAATAACAAATGAAAATTAAGTAGACCGGTTTTCAAATGAAATATCATTTCTTTTAAATGATATTTTCAGTTATTTTAACTTACAAACTTTTTTAAGTGCAGTTTTTATGTATGGAATTGATTTTTTTTGAAGTTTTTGTATATTAGTTTTTTAATTCAAACAAATTGAATTTATTAGCATTATAATTAGTAAGATAAAGTGAGTTATGAGCAATAGCGACATAGGCCTTCAGCTCCTAATATTACTAAATACAATATTAAAATATAGCTTAAAATTAGTATGTACACACATTTTAATATTCCACAGAAATATTATTACGTTCCACAAAATTTTATTTAAAAAAAAAATTTATATTTAGATTATTCCGCTATCGAACCTGGGCAATCAGATTCATAGTTCACACTCTTGCTTACATCACCACAACAAATTTTAATTTTCTTTGATATATTTAAACTTTTGAATATATTATTTAAATTAAAAAAATATTTTTTAAATATTTGCCTTTTCCGGGATTTGAACTCGGAAATTCGGAGTACTGAGCTGCCTCTCTACCCACCACACCACAAACACTTATAAATTTGAATGGCTAGTTTTGAATTTGAACAGTTTGTAGGAAAACAAATATTAGTATAAAATTTGTTTATCAATACCAATCATTAGTCACGTCTATTATCAATACTATCCACAATTAGGTTGATTCTACTGAAACCCTTATTAAATGATATATTTAATCAGAATAACCGTACTTGTAGTTACCACTTTTGAATATCAACAATTTTTTAATAAATTTGATAGATTGTACCAAATTTTTTATATATTCACTAAAGAAATGGTTGCTTCCACCGCACACAAATACTAAACGAATTTTATTTTTAAAGATGATTGGAAATACCAATAATTCAATAATAGGATTGATTTTAAGTTTCTTTTCCCTTCTTTAATCCCCAATACAATATTTTTGCATTATTAATGAATTTTTGGTCATTCCAAATAACATTAAATCCTCACAAATATGTACATATTTCATATTATATTGTAAATATTTGAGATTTTAAGAAATTTAGTCAAAAGTGCAATGTTACCTATAGAAGGATGGGATAATAGAGATAGAGGATCGTAATTTGGGAATATTGCTTACTTAATTTTATATATGGAATTGATTTTTTCATTTTTGTTGAAATTTTTATTTTTGTATATTAATTTTTTAATTTAAACAAATTGAATTTAAATTATTCATTTAATATAAAATTTTGTTTTGAACATATGTCCTATTGCGGAAAAAATGTGGAAAAATATTTCAAATCAGTTAAAAATATAAGTTTAAGCAGTTTAAGTTTATAAGCAAAGGGTTAAAATTTTGGAATGCTTAAGAATTTAAAATTTGTTTTTAAATAGTTATAATTATTGACGATTTTGAAATGAAATAGATCGGTCAATCGGATTTTTAGATACGCATGTAAACTTTTTGTGAATTTGGCACTTTTTATTTTTTTAATTTTAAAAACATGGTCAAATTAATTAATTAATTTAATTTAATTTAATTTAGTTAAGCTTAATTTAATTTAGTTAAGCTTTAATTTTTTTTTCACCACAAAAAATTTTTCATCACATAATTTGTTTCAACATCCAAAAAAATTGGTCATGCCCATAATTTTGAAAAGTTTTTTACATTATTTGTATCAAAAACAGTAGAGAACATTTGTTTACGATATTGGTTCAAAGATTCGGCAGAGCCGAATTTAAGCCTTTTTACTTGTTTTTTTTTATAAATAAACTGTTAAAGCAAATTTTTAAATTTTTCGTTTCATTTAAAATTTTGTCCTTGAAGCATAACATGGATCCTCATTAAAATATGTATAATGAACCTTTGTAAAACATCTTAACAAAAAATATGATTTTCAAATTATACAAGTAAAAAAATACTAAATACTACTGTGCCGAATATTTGGATACCCTCCCATGTCAAAAGCACACAATCATTTACATTTATTACATTAAACATATCAACAAAATATTTTAAAATTTAATCGATATTTTCAGTAAATTTTATATTGTAAAATATATGTTTTTTTACCTTTTTTTATTTAATCCTGGCAGCACTTTCAGACAAAATGTTTTAAAATAAAAGGTGTTGAACATGCTTGTTTCTAAAAAGCAAACGTAACCCCATGTGTTCATTGGGAGTTAGTGAACCCAAAAGAAATGCGGTACAAACTGAAACCATAAAACCAGCTAAGTATATATCGAAACAAACTTTTGGGCCTGGTACAATTTGTAAATAAGAGCAAGGTGCATATTATTATAGCTTTCCCTGTAGTATGCGAAACTACATTAAAACACACAAATTTCTACATATCTACGAAATCAACCATATTATAAAAATTAAAAACTTTAATATGGTATTAGAAATGGCATACATTTATATCTTTAATTCTTTTAGGAATAAAAGTACATTTAAGGTTCTAATTGTGTGGCACAAAATGTATTATAGTACTCGTACAAACTATATCACCCCCATAAAATTATAAAAAGGGGATATTTGTGAATAGTACCAAATGATTCAAAGGAGCATTACAGTGTTTTAATACAAATAATGCAAAAAAAAAATTAGATGTGAAATTATGGAGGTGAAATAATTTTTGAGGTGAAAAATATGTTTGTGGTGAAAAACAATTTTTAGAGGTGAAAAATATTTGAGGTAAATATAAAATATTATTCACTTCTAAGCGACTGGTAAAAAATATGAGAAAATATATTAATTACCGGTCGCTAGCGTTCGTTAGAGGTACCTTTTCACTCATTTCAATACCAAACTGCTCAAGAGGATGTTCATTCATCCAGCTAAAAATGAGCACATCCGCTTGCTTCTTCGAGCCGTGATCGACATTTCAATGGACAGACGGACGGACATGGCTAACACGACTTAAAATCACATTAGAATCACAAATATACATACATATATACTTTCTGGGATCTTAGACCTATATTTCGATATGTTACAAACAGAATGACAATATGATATATACCCCACCATATATAGAGGAGGGTATAAAAAAATCAAAAAATTCCCCCCAAAACCTTGAGCTGGATCCGCGCTTGGTATATGCCATATATAAATATATTATTCCATATGTTTCCTTTTTAATCAGATATGGCCATATATGAGGCAAAAGTTTTTTTCAATTTAAACTCTTATTCTACCGAATTAAGATCCAGTTCAAATTCTTAGGTGAAAATTGGTGTGGAAATAAGACTTTTAGTAATTTTCATTCTTTTTTTTGCCCCACGTTGATGAGGCTTATTTCAAAGGTCTTTAATACAGATTTCAAAATGTTTGTCATCGAATAAATATTAATATCCAAAAAAGAAGCCATTTTGGCAAGACAAACCAGTCTTTGAAATCCCAAAGTCGAGAGCGCCAAACGGCGAAAAATTAATGTTTAAAAGTCAAAGAAAAAATATCCATACGCAATAATAAACTTTACACTTTTAACACAATTATTTTTATTTTTTTAAGTTTTCTATGGAATGTGGCCAAGAAAGAGGATGGGTACAACAGAGTACCTTATAAGTTTTCTTTAGTAATTCAGTTTTTGAACAATACGTTTAATTTATTCTAAAATAGTTTTAAGCTAAATGAAATAACGTGATATATGTATGTATTATATTGTTTTTATCTAATTGTTTTTCAAAATAAGATATTCTTCGAATATTCGAAACTTCTTCGTTCCTAAATTTCTTAAAAATGTATGAATTCATTAGCAGTTTTAATACAAAAAAAACACAATATTTTTGGTGAAAAATACAATTTTTTTTGATATACTATATATGTGACCATATATGAACCTAAAGGTCGTCCAACATAAAAATTCGAATTCACGAGCTCCACAACCCTGCCAATATGCCATTATGGAAAAAATATGGTCTGCCAAAGAAGTTTTTTTATAGTTATATGTATGAAGTTATATGAAGTTATATGTATTTAGGGGTAACACATCACCATTGAAGGTTTAAAGTTGTACTTATTTTAAAAAATTAAAAATTATATATATTTTTTTAAAATTTTATCAGGCTCGAGATCAAATTTAAATGTTACTAAGGAATGGTAACACTATATTTTTATATTTGAAAAATTGTGAGGATAAGCGCTAGAGGGAGTGCACTCTTTCGACCCAAGCGACCAGGTCATCGTCAGCCTCCTTATGAACAATCCAACCAAATTATGCGAATTTCCTTTTTCATAGTTAGTGTATGATTACCCGTACAAAATGAGCTTTTTCCAACTATGTCGAATTACCATTGTCAAACACCTTCGATTTTTGAAGCCCAAATTGACAGGGTTGCCATTGCAACTGTTTATGTTTCTTTGAACGAATTGGGAATGTTCCATAATAATATTTTTCTTACACAACATATTTGAGTGTTGTTTTTGTATGTAAATTTTGTATATATTATTATTATTTTTATCAGCACATCGTTTCTGTATTTCTCTCATTGATAAAGTTTTTGCAAAAAACATGTAAAAAGCAACCTTGTTCTGCTGTAGGTTGATTAACATGCAATTAAATATAAATTAATCCAAAGAAGATAATAAGGCGCTGTATTCTTGTTATTTAGGGTGACTATAAATTTCTCGACTAAAACTTCTCGCATCTCGTTGCAGGCTCGAAATCATAACTTAATGTTACTAACCAATAGTAAGCACTAATTAAATCCCAGTAAAATAAAATGGATGTTATTCTTTACGAATCTCTTTTTCAGAACATCCAAAGAAGTTAATAGTGCAAATTTTTCGATTTGTAAGAAGTCATTTTTAACAACTTCCAAAATGTTGATATTAACCCCTACTAGTAAAAAAAAACAATTATTTAGTTAGTCCATAAATGGTTAATTCATTAGGTCATTAAATGCCTTATTGAAAACATATTTTGCATGCCAGTGACATTCACTTTGTCCTGGTCGGAATAATAATTCTTGGCGTGTTAAAAAAAGCCACTCCCTATAATTATTTTGTAGTCCCTATATTTAACAATTTCCGTAAACTAATGAAAAAGTCCATCTGCTCATCGATTTTTCATAGCACCGAACCAAACTACTTCCTCCCAATGACACGCCAATGTTAAAATCATTAATGATTCACCGAAATTTTCGCAACTTCGTGTTCAGTAGATGTAGTGTTAAACTACTTCCCAGCAAAATAAGAGCTGAGGGAGAAGTAGTTAAACACTACATCTACTGAACCCAAAGTTGTGAAAATTTCGGTGAATCATTAATGATTTTAACATTGTTGTGTCATTGGCAGGAAGTAGTTTGTTTCGGTGCTATGCAAAATCGATGATCAGATATATTTTTTCATTAGTTTACGGAAGTTGTTTAATAAAAATTGGGAGTGGCTTTATTTTAAAGTTAAAAATGTGATTTTGAACACGTCAAGAATTATTATTCCGACCAGGACAAAGTAGATATTACTATAATTATAAATTGTTATAAATAAATATTAAAATTATAAAATGTCTATGTTTTTCAATGCAATCGTTACAAAAAATTTTTTTCTTATGACTTTATAGATAGGGGTTAATATCAACATTTTGGAAGTTGTTTAAAATAACTTCTTACAAATCAAAAAATTTGCACTATTAACTTCTTTGGATGTTCTGAAAAAGGGATTCGTAAAGAATAACATGCATTTTATTTTGCTGGGTTCTTCCTCAGCTCTTATTTTGCTTGGATTAATAGTAAACACTCATTTAATAAAAATTGAGAAAAATTTAATATAATTATAAGGATCGCGGCACATCAAATCTAATATATTTTTGTGTGTACATTGCAAATATAAAGTCAAAATAAATTCGAAGTTGCGAATTTCTCGAAAATATACAAAAAAATGTTCTACTTTGATCAGGAAAAGTATGATTATGATTATATGTCCACGAAATGTCTTCTTATGTGAGAGGATTTTAGGTGAAAATTTAATTTTAATATACTAAATAAAAAGTCAAATTTTATTTTCAGTGACAAGTATACCTATTATCCTTTTAAAAATTAAAAGCAATGTTTGTCTAATGAAAGCCCTTGCTAAGTAGATTGCAAAAGTACAAGAAGTTCGATTTTCGATAACAACGTTTTTAGATAGTTAGGAAAATAGCACAAAAAATCGAATTTTGTTGAATTTTCAAAAAAACGCGGATAATTTGAAACACACAATTTTGTTTTCAGATTCGTAATCTTCATAAAAATTAATATCAGATCTGAGAATTTTTAACAGATATGTTAATACGTTAGCAAGTTTAATTTTTACTTACATCTTTTCAGAATATTTTGACTAAAATATGTATTTTTACGTATGAGTTTATAAAAATCGCGAACTAATTAAAAATTACAGAATTTTTTTAAAATGTTGTTCTCATATTTTACTGTATTGAATAATTTTGTTAAATTTTAGCGCATAGCCCTATTTTTTGCATAAATTACTCTAACGACAAATTACTAATACTTGAAAGTTAACTTTTTGTGCTACCTCTAAACTTAAAGGATTTTAGCTAAAACTTGGCACAGAGAGTTTTTAGACATTAAACATTTTGAATTTTGCAAATTCAAACATTGATGTTTTTTTTAGACCACTCCAAAGTGGTCGGAGCTGTATAGTGTCGTCGGCCTAAAATACTTTCAGTATAAGTATCATCGTGGAACTTCGGTCACGGCTTTATAAATATGTCAAAACTATTTAATGATAAAATGGGAGTGGTTAATGACTCATACCCACTTCCCTTACCGTACCCTAGCACCCACGTTCCCCCCTCGTAAGCAAAAACTTAAGAAAAACTGTTCGAAACTTGTTTTTAATTCATATGTTAACAACTTTTTTACAAGATTAGTCTTACAAAATAGAAATATAGACTAATTAAATATGAAATAATATGTAATAAAAAATTATAAAAGGTGGGTTGTTACTAAAAAACAGCCTTAATATTAAAAATTTATAAACTGCTTTAAAAAAATAAATACGCAACATTTTTTAATTTTGTTTTTTTTTTATTTGAATTAAAATTTTTGTGAACTATAATTGCCACGCAATTGTGGGATGCGTGGCAATCTGCAGTCGTACAGCAAAAACTACTCAACCGATTTTGATTATTTTTCTTTTGATTTCTATATTATTAAATGATCTAGTACTTATCGTAGCCATATTTTGACATTTTGTTCTAATAATTTTTTTAATAAATGAAGAAAAGTAAATTTTTTCCATTTTCCATAACTTCAACAAAAATCAATATTTTTCAAAAAAATGCTAGTAAATTTTGAGTTATAAAATTTTAAAAATATAACGATAGTTTATCTTTCAAATAAAAAAAAACAGAATTTAAAAATGTTGCGTATTTATTTTTTACAGCAGTTTTAAAGTTGTTAATATTAATGCTGTTTTTTTAGTAACAAGCTCCCTTAAATGAAAATCGACTTCAAAATTAATCCAGGAATTCAAAACCAGATTTTAATAAAATTGATTTGTCCTTGCATGGTAACTTCCGTTGTCCCGTTATAAAAGGATCCGAAGTTAAAAGTAAACGGTTAAACAAATCAGTATTTGTTGAAATGCGTGAAATTTTACGCGTGTGCTGGAGTCGAAATTTCTTTATATCTTTGTTCCTGAACTCTGCAACTTTTCCAGAGAGCTCTCCAATCGATACCAGAGCATGTTCAATTACATCTGAAGCTTGAATTAAAGTTTTATTAGTTCCTTAGCAGTGTCCAGCGCATATTTCCTAATTTTTTCGACATTAATATTAAACCCTGAAGACAATGATTACAATAATGTTGCACATCTCTCAATTACTTCTTTATCAATGCCTGTATTTCCATCATTGGAAGACCCACTCCCTCCAGTTTTTGGCTTGTCGACTATTAGTCCCATTTTTTCTCGGAATTGTAATGAATATTCTGTTTTCTTTTGAAAAATTCTGCTTTCCCTTCTATAGACCTAATTTGCCATTGTTTTTGTTCAAGCCTATACGATATATGAAGAAAATACTTAAAAAATCTAATATATGCGTGCAAAGGTGACAATCCAAATTCATAGTGATCTATTTTTACTTCTTTTTGCAGATATTTTTCAATATTGTTCATTTCGGTGGGTTTTGCAGTACATATGTAACACTTTGCGGATAAAGTTTGAGTTAAATCATTACATACTTTACCATCCACCATTGTTAGTTGCAATATATGGTGAATATGTATCGTTTTCTGATCATTATTGTATTTTATCGGAGTTAACTGTTTAATTTTCTTCTTCGTCGATGGACAATTGAGCTGTCTCTTTTTTAAAATGGAACCTGATAGGACGGCAAGACCGGGTGGACAATGGGCGAGGATTATTGCAAATTATTTTTGTAATTTGAGCCTCATCTGGTTTTGTTACAAGTTGGAGCGGGACATATGACGTTACAAATAAGTTACTATCATCCAAACTATTATTTTCAACTTTCTGTTTGTAGTCGCTGTGTCCCGAACTGCCATCGAACCCCCATTTTCCTATTAATGTATGGCCGTTTACGGAATCGTCCAAAACTTCATTAATAACATCGCTCTGTAGTTTTAATATCCTAGTAGCGGTATGGTCTAATAGACTTTGAAGTTCAACTTCAGCGTGAGATTCGCTGGCAGTTATTTTGTCTGGGTAGCTTGTCTTTTTTTCTTTCAAAATGTTATCGTTGCAAGGTAAAAAATGATTATCAAGTTTACTGTTTATAAGGCTTCTTATTGTCAAATCGATTGCTTGCAAAATCGATGAATTCTTTTGTAAGGTAGCAAATCGCAAATCATCAGCAGCGGAGACATCAATTTCTGCTATTCTGAATTTTTTTGCAATTATAATTTAAGCGTTTTTCTAATTGTCACGATATCCTTCACTTTTCGAGCTTTATCAGCATTTCCACCTCCTTCTGTGAACCAGCGCGAAAGTTTGCAATTATAACAAGTGCCTATTGCGAAAACAAATTGTAACAAGGATAAAATTAAGAAAAAATAAGATTAAAAATCCGTGGAAAAGAACAAAACAAACACATTTCTTTACAGGCATAACAATAACAGAGCAACGCGAACATAAATTAATAAAACACCACACAAAAATTGAAAGTAGGACATAAAAACAACGAAGCCGCTTTGGTCTGTGGGAGATAACGCAAAGACGAGCAGCTGATATTACCAATTTTAGAATCTTGGAATATTAGCTAAAAAACCAAAAAAAAAAATCTCATTGGAGATTTCAAGAGGGAACACAAATAAAACTCTAGTTGAAACTTAAATATATGGACGAACTAACACTAACAATGACACTGGAAAAATATTAATTTTATAAATAATCCACAACAAGTTAAACACATTATAATTTTTTTAAAACTTAGTTAATACCTTTTAATTCAATATTCATTTTGATTTATTTCAACACAATTTTTTTTGTTTTAATTAATTTAAAGTTGCACTTAATTTTCCACTTTTTCACACTGCAAAATCAACTGTCAACCCGCTCTCTTTTTTGAAGCTGTTCTTAAAGAGTACAATTGGAATAAAACAAAAACAACAAAATTTTAAAACCTTGTTTTTATAAGACGACTTTGATTTTTTTATTTTTGGCCAATGTGATCGACCACCGTGTGATCGACCACCGTATTGGCAAACAAATTTTAAACAATATTTCTTTTCCTTACAATATATTTAAATAATCGATTAACCGAATTGAATATAAAGTTGGCAACCCTGTGAATAAATGTACTTTTTTGCTGTACTTAATTCGATCTTAATAAATAAATAGAATTCTTTAATTTGAAACATCTTTGTAAACAACAAAAGCTTACAGGCATTTAAAATAAGTAATCTAGTTTTTAAAAAAAGTGAAAAATGTCTAAAAAAGGTGGTCGACGCAGTATTGCAAATAAAAAAGTTATACATTGTGATCATTGCGAATATGAGATCAAAGAAGAATCTGAAGATTTTATACAGTGCGATAAGTGCGGGAAAAACTTTCACTCACAATGTTCTAACTTGAGTAGGAAAGAATTTGAGAGATTGCTAAAAAATGAAAGTGAAATGTTCATCTGTCAGTTTTGTAAAGAAGGAAATGGAGATATAAGGAAAGAATTAAATACAATAAAAACAGAACTTCAGAAGCTAGAAAAGTTAGAAAAGTTGGATCAGCTGACCGAATCCATTAATTTTATGTCAGCAAAATTTGATGAAGTATTTAAAGATGTAGCAGAAAAAAAAGAAGATAAAATTAAAAACTGAAATACAAACGTTAAAATCTACTGTAAAAATTTTAAATGAAAATCGAGTTAAAAATGATTGTATTATCAGTGGTTTAGACGTTGTGGATGGTACGAATGCGTTAGATGCTGTGACAAATTTATCAAAAGATGTTGGTGTTGAATTGGATCCAAATGCTGTTGAAGATGCTTACTTTCTTAAAAATAAGAGGCAATCTAGTAAGAGAAAAACTTTGGTGGTAAAATTTTCTTCCAAAGTGCATAAAGATAAACTTATGTCATCGAAAGCTAAATTAAAGGAAAAAGAAAGTACAAGTGTGGTTTTTGTTCGTGACTATCACAGCAAGGAAACAATGAATTTATTTCATCATGCCAAATCATTAAAAACAATTGGTTATCAACATGTTTATGCCAGAAACGGGAAAGTTTATTGCAGAAAAAGTGATATTTCAAAGAAACAACTAATCAGATGTGAAGATGATGTAGATAAGATGTTACTGGAAGCTACAACAAATAAACATTGGAAGAGAAGATCTATGGTTCAGAATAGGGAAGTTGAAGCTGCAGTTTCTAGTGACGATGGGGAAGATGGTGCTGCTTATGAATCACCCTCTTAATTAAATGTGTAATCTATTAAAAAGTTATGATTTAAATTTTATTCTCTTTTTTACTAATGATTAAAAGTCAATATTTAAAAAAAAATCTCAAATTTTAAAAACTATCTATCAGAAGCGTTTCATCTGTTGGAAAATTTAATAAATTTAAATCTTTATTAGCAAGATTCCCTAAATTACCGGATATAATATCAGTTCAGGAAACATGGTTTCAAGAAAATGTCACGAAGATTTATGAAATTCCTGGTTATACTAATATTCCTTGTTGTAGAGATGATAACTATGGTGGTACATCGTTGTATTTAAATAATATTTTAAATTACTTAGTTGATATTTCTAAAAGCGAAAATTTTGTTGAACTTATAGCTGTAACGTTACTTGATTTTAAAATTGAATCCAAACCAATGAAACTTATAACTTTCCACCGATGGCAAAAATGTAACATTAATGATTTTATTAACCAGATTAACTTAGTTTTAAATGACCATGCGCAGAATCCAGTAATTGTTGTTGGGGATTCGAATATTGATATGTTTCAGAACCCTCATTACATTGATTTGCTAACAATGTTTCAAAATTATGATTGCTATAGTACTCACAATTTGATAACAAGGCCTGGTAGTGGAACTTGTATAGAGCAAGTGTTTAGCAACATATCTGAAAAAAATTTTGTGGATTCAGTAGAGTGTAATCTGTCTGATCACAATATTGTTTGTTGTAAATTAAAAAATAGAACTGTAACAAAATAATATATAGAGACTTCAAAAACCCATTGTGATTATGTTAAGGCTAGAGAATACCTGCAAAATTGTTTACCTCGGAATTATACGTCATGGAATGCTTCAATATTGGCTAATTCTTTGGTGTCTTGTATTAAAGCTGCAATTGAACATTCTTCCATAACAACAGTGTGCAGAAAGCAAGCACGATTTGAACTTACCCCATGGATAAACAAAAATCTACAGGAGTTAATTTTATTAAAAGAAAAATTATTAAAAAAAGGCGAAAGTCCAGAAACAAAGGCAATATTGAAGATGTCTTAAAACGAATAAGCAAAGTAATTAAAGTTGCTGCAAAAGAATGTAGAGATAAATATTATGCTAATAACTTACATAAAATAGGTAATGATCCTAAAAAATGTTGGAAATTTATTAATAGTACTCTTGGTCGGTCAAAAAATAACGATATTAAACTTAATGACACTCAGGGTCAAGAAATATCATGTGATCAAACAAAAGTTAACTGTTTCAATAACTATTTTCTTAAGACTGTGCGTGATCTTAAACAGCAAATAGAAATCCATCCTGGGGATACGTTTAATTCGCTGGGAACTATTTCAATATTCCGCCAACGTTTTACACTTAATAGTGTTAGCATTGTTGATATTATTGATATAATTTTGAATATGAAAATAGACAAAAGTTCAGGCAATGATAATATTTCTCCAAAATTCATAAAAGAGTGTAGAGTGGAAATTACACCTATTTTAGTGGATATTTTTAACAAAATTATTGATAATTCTGACTATCCTGATATTCTTAAGGTTCATAAAATAGTTCCAATACCAAAGGAGCTAAATGTTGCAAATGTAGACAAGTTTCGGCCGATTGCAATTCTATCTACAGTTGATAAAATTTTTGAAAGGATATTGTATGACAAACTATCATGTTACATGGAGGAGAATAGGCTTTTATATAATTTTCAATTTGGATTCAGAAGAGGTTGCAGTACTGAAGATGCAGTGTTAAATGTGATAAAATATATCTGTAATGGATAAGATAATGGCTTTAGTGGCGTTGCTGGAATTTTTTTGATTTTACTAAGGCTTTTGATCTGGTAGATCATCAGATTATGATTAAAAAATTAATGTACTATGGTGTTCAAGGACGTGAGTTATTGTTATTTGAAAGTTACTTTTCCAACAGGAAACAGTATGTGCACATAAATAATTCCATAAGTTTCATTGGTGCTGTTAAGTATGGTGTGCCACAAGGAAGTGGACTGGGTCCGTTACTGTTTTCTATTCATTTAAATGATTTAAAAAATCTTGGATTTATTGGCAATTATTTATGTTTGCGGATGATGTGTGCCTGTTTTATCCATACAAGGATAATTTGGTACTAAAAACACAAATAGAAAGAGATGATGCATTAGTGTTTGAATTTGCACGATTGAATCGCTTAATACTTAATCCGAATAAAACCAAACTGATTCGTTTTAGACCGCATTCTTTAAGCATTAATGATAACTTCAGTGTTTATATTGATGGAAAATCTATATATGAAACTCACTCAGTAAAATATCTCGGAATTACATTTCAAAGTAATTTATCATGGGATATACATATTAATAATTTGAAAAGAAAAATAGCTCCGGCAGTTGGTATATTATATATAAGTTAAAATATAAGTTGAATGTGAAATTGAAATTGATGATTTTTCAGTCTTTAATTCAGTCACATTTGAATTACTTTGCAATTATTTATGCTTATAATAAAAATAACAGTAACCTTAAATCTTTACAATGTATGCAAAACAAGGCATTGAAGATAATATACAATTTGCCAATAACGTACTCAACAACTTCATTATATAAGGATATAACCAAAACAATTTTACCAATTTATGGATTACACGAGTGTCAAGTATTAATATTTAATTTTAAATGTCTTCGAAATATTGGCTATCATACCATAACGTTTATGCAAAATCAATCCAATTTTAATACGAGAAATAGAGCAAATCTTAGAACTCCTAGATGCAGGTTGGAAACGACTAAACAGCGTATTGATTATATTGGTGGTAATAAATATAATAATTTACCTTCAGAGTTGAAATCTATTGATAGAATATCAACATTTAAATCTTCCTGTAAGGAACATTTATGTAATTTATGTTGAGTTTGAAATTAAAATATCTTTATTTATTTATTTAATTATTTATTGAAATTTATTCCTTAATTTTAATAATTTTAAAAATTTTCTTTCTATAAAAAAAAAAAATTTACTTTCTATATAATATTTGTACATGTGTAATAATGTTTTGCCAACTTGCCTCAATAATGCCTATAAGGCGCTGAGGCCAATGTGTATGAATTTATAATATCTTTGTACAAATAATTTTTCAAAAAAATAAAAAAAAAAACACTAGTTCTAGCAGAAATTTTAAGTATTGTTTTCACCGCCTCGTTGTTAACACGCTTTTTTATCGTCTCCGTGTTTTTTTGTTGTTTATGCTTTTCTTATTCATAGTGCCATTAAAAAATAAGTAAATAAATAAATAAACAACAATAGTGAACGAATAATAAAGATTATTAAAAAATAGAACTAAATATTACAACAATAAAAAACAAATTAACACGAAATAAAATACAAAAAATTATGTAGTTGAAAATAACCGTCACAACATCACCTACAATATCATCAACACACAAATTACAACAACATAAATACTGTTATGCTGGAGTTTTTTTGTTCTCTTATTTTACATACTTCATCCATACTTCAAATCAAAACACACAAATTGCAACAAAACTGTTGTTATTGTTGTTGGCCTTTTCCCTTTTAGTTGTTTTTCTTATTATTTTAGCCTTAAGTTAGACCCAGGTAGCTGAAGATTCTGATCGACAGTACTTTCACATACCTGATTATCATCTTCAATAGCTTTTTATTTCTCACCGGGGCCTTGCGATATACGTTCGCAATGACGTTGTGTACAAGTGGCAGCAACAACTGACCCCGTATTAGAGTATTCAAAAAACCGGTTTCGTTTTTTGCAGAAAAAACCGGTCGACCGGGTTTTTTTAATTTGAATAAAAAGCTTATATAATTTGTTAATTGTTTTTATTACAATAAAAACAAAAAAAAAAATACATTCTTTGAAAAAAAAAATATATATACCCAGCAAAAAAAATGGAAGTCATTCTGTTACTATAACTTCTTTCATTGATTCCTAAACTTCTGTTGACATTCTTTTATGATTTTTTGATGTTATTCTAAGGCACTTCCAAAAGAATTCATGTGTTCATATTTCAAATGCAGTGATCTGTAAATAAACCCGTTGAATGTCTTAAAAAATCACTCTTCATTGCTTCTAAAGCGTAAGTAATAGTATATCGTATATTTTTTGAATCTAAAGCATTTATTCAAATTGAAAAAACAGTTCATCAGAATTCTTTAATTTCTTTATTAAATTCTTTAATTTTTTTATTAAATAATTTTTTATATTTTAAAATTGTCTAAAAATGTTTCCAAATTGTACAACCAGTTTTTAAATTATCCAAAAATATTTTAAAAATTGTCTAAAAATTCATTAAAATTTTTGAAAAATATTTCAAAAATGCTTTTTCACTAATGCAGAATTATTTATTTGTTTTAATAAAGAGTATTTGCATATCAATGCATAAATTTCGCTTCTTTAAACTTATTTTTCTGCATTCTTACGAATTAAATTTTCATCAAAGCTTAAATACTACAAAGTATATATATAATACTAGCGGACCCCGATGCACTTCGTTGCAACCAACCAAAAAAGAAATGAAATATTCTAGATTTTTTTTATGAAATGAATGCATTGTATTTAAAAATTATTAATTTTAATCCAAAACATTTGGATATACAATATTTTTCGTTTGCCCATTTGAAGCGAGCACAAACAAACAATTTGGAGTTCCAACTCTTGAGCAGGCCACGTATAGCTGTCCATGTGAAAAGCACGGCTCCCCCAAATTTAATCCGCATATTTGAAGCGTTTGTCCTTGCGCCTTATTGATGGACATGGCAAATGATAGACGCACTGGGAATTGCAAACGCTTAAATTCAAATGGCATGTCTGTTGGAATCAGTGGAATACGTGGTATGAGCACAATTTCACCTTTCGCTGTTCCGGTCAATATTGTGGTTTCAATTAAATTCGGCATCAATTTTTTTACTGCCAATCTTGTGCCATTGCACAATTTTGGTGCATTTAAATTCCGTAGTAAAATAATTGATGAGCCAACCTTTAAATTCAAACAATGCGGTGGCATACCAGGTGGCTCCAATGAATTCAAAAATTCAATTGGATAATTTACTGCATCATCTGCATTCATTGCGCTATCAACAGATTTATATGATGTCACTGCACCTGGCAATTTTTCTTGAATCTGATAATTGATTTCATTGACGTGTACATTTTTTGGTGCCAGTATTGCGCGTTCTCTCAACCAATTAAGATTCCTGTAATTTTGAACAATATTTGGAAACACACTTTCAATCAACTCTTCTGTTGAATGGAGAATGGTACAAAAATTGTTAGGCAATATAATCAATCCATTTGTATTATCGACTCGAACTTTGCCATTTCCAGTATCTAACAATTGCTTCGAGAACCGATCTGCAGATTGGTCGTTGTGCAATTGAACGCGCATATTTATTTTCAATGTCAATTTTTGCACATGTCGCCACAGAAGAGAAGACTTTAAACATGCGTTGATCTCATCCGCCGGTGTTGATCGTGGAACCACAGGCAATATTTGACAAAAATCGCCTGACAATAATATCAATGCTCCACCAAAAATTTCTTGATTCTGATGTAGATCTTGCATTGTACGGTGTAATGCTTCCAGCGATTTTTTATGCGTCATTGTACATTCATCCAATAGAATAATTGCTGCTTGTTGCAAAACTTTTGCCATCGCAGAATTTCTTGAAATATTGCACGTGGGATGTTCAATCACCTGTTAGTTTGAGAATAATTACATTTTAATTAATATTTATTAAATTTTAAAGTGAGTAATTAATAAATATAAGCTCACCTGCACATTCAACGGCAATTTTAATGCAGAGTGTGCTGTTCGTCCACCATCCAATAGAGTAGCAGCGATTCCCGAAGAAGCAAGTGCCAATGCAATTTTTCGTTCCGATCGAATGGCTGCCAAAATCAGTGATATCACAAATGTTTTTCCCGTACCACCAGGCGCATCCAAAAAATATAATCCACCGACTTCATTTTGTACAGCTTGCATGATGGTATCATAGACATGTTTTTGATGGTCATTTAATTTGGGAACATTCAAATTCACAAATGTTCGCAATTCATTGGGATCATACTGTTGTTCACGTTGCCATTCTCGATCAAATAAATCATGCATTGGACGATTGGGTGATGACAAACCTAATTGCCCCAATGCTTTATTTGCAATCGTAAGGCACATATCTTCAATCGCTATCAATGCCTCATTATACATTTCCAATGAAATCACCAAATCAGCGTTTCTTGTCTGATGACGCATTCGAATCAAATAGTCTTCTGCCATAAAATCTTTATATTTATTCCACAATGCAAGTGGATTTGATGGAAAACATGTTGATATGATTATGGAATATAACAAACGTATTTGATGTGGAGAAGAAGCAATGGATGTATCGTGAAGCGTTAAATCCCAATGCGCATCATTTTCAAGCAAACCCAATTGCTCACATGCTTCACGATACGTCACACATAAATGACCATTTACTGTTCGCAAATGTTGAAATGAACGTGGTCCAACAACATTTACTAACAACAACCGCAAATAATAACATTCTGCATTTTTTGGATGAACTGTGTATAATCTTCCCATGGTATCTGCAAAAAAACACCCGGATGGCCATTAACAGGGGTTCCTTGTTTACGGCGTTGCCATTTCTTTGCAGTCCAAGTGAAATAATGCGTTACATCTGAATACAGCAACGTTCTGGCAAAATCATCGTTTTCGCACAATTGAAAGAATGCAGTTAATGTTGTTGCTGGTGGCTGTGCTGCTCTCTGCTGTACATTTGCATCGGTAAAATACACACGCTGGCCATTTTGAAGATGAACAGCCAAATGAACAACAGCAGGATATCGCTCATGAATTGGAAATGAATAAATTCTCCAAAGAGCTTCATTAGTGCTAATGTAGCGCCCCATTTGATATTGAACGATTTCATCATTGCTATTATCACCAGCTACTCCAAAAACAGCCATATGACTGCCTTTATTCACATATTTGCATATGTATTTAATCGACTTCACAGAGTTACAGTACTCAACATTTATGTGAGCCTGAAATACTTTTGACAATAGTGGAGAATAAGGCACAATCCAACGATTATCAACATCAATGTCTTGATTACGTATTTTAATTATTGTTGTATGGCCATTATCCTCCGATGACCGACGTCGGTACAACGGGTATCCGTCGTCACCTGTAATTGTATCTGAAGTAAATGCTCTTGGATACCGTTTTGAACATTTTCCATCGATCATGCATGGTGAATTCAAATTTATTTGACCGCAAGGGCCATGGATCATATTTTTCGTGACAACTTCAAATAATTCTGGATCGCTGATTTCATCTAGAATTTCAGCTGATATAATGTTATCAATTTGATCGGGTATTATTTTACGAACCAGCCATATCAAGATGTGCGCGTGTGGCAGCCCTCTCTTTTGCCATTCAATGGAAAACATCCAGCAACGCACCTCTCCAAAAATTCGCAATTTGATAATCAAATCCATCAGTGCTTTTACTTTCTGTCGAAATACACGTGCTGTTATATCGTGTCGATCTGTTGGATTCTGACCATCAAATAAATTGTTTTTTATGTCAGCCCACTGTGGATTGCATGTGAATGTTATGAATAGGTCGGGACGACCATATTTGCGAACGTATGACATTGCATCTTGCGTATATTCGTGCATGTGGCGCGGACTGCCAACATATGTCGATGGTAATATTGTTAAACGTCCGATATCATTAACATTGCCATCATTCACTATTGCATCTCGCAAGTGTATGTATTCTTCCGATCGCAATTTGGCTTGATTGAATCGAAGGTAATTAAGGCGTTCTGCTTCAATTTTCGCATACATATCAACAGCGTATTGGTGGAAAAGTTTGCCACATCGCATAATAAAGTTGTCTTCTTGTGTGCGAATCATGAATCTATATGAATAATAATTCATCCCACTAACCGTTTTTTCTACGTCACGACCTATGATGAATACATTATCAGAAAATTAAAATCATGTCTTCTTGTTTTGAAATAAATACATATTAAATTGAATTCATATATATTTTACCGGTTTGTGGATCTATCATGCGTATATTGATATGATAGCCGTCGTCACCTTTCCAGTACAATAATGGATATTGTAATGCATCATAGCTGCGGTGAAGCTCTGAAACACGCCGTAATTCTTCATTTCTTCGATGTAGCACAATATCGCGAGATTGAAACTGGTCTCCAACAATTACAATGGCCACTTCATCAATTGTTGGTGCATTAAATCGTCTCGAATGCTCTCCAAAGGGCGTTTTGTCTGCCCTGATAACGATTCTGTGATCATCAGTTGGCATACGATCGAGAGCGGTTTTAAACAATCGAATTAATTCATTGTGCTGATGTAAGAATGTTTGAAGTTCAGAAACAATTTGTCGCCTTGCACGCGCAGCAATTGTACAACGCCGATCCAATTCACGATTTGCATCTCCGATAAAATAGATTTGCAAAAATTGATGATCAGCATCAGGATATGGCAATAAGGAACCAGCTCGATGATAAATCTGACCTTGAATCTGTAATATTTGTGAAATGTAATTAGATGTTGGGTCAGAATTCTTGAACACATCAAAAAAATTACTGCTCAGATCACATTTTTCATATGATATTCCGCATGAAGTAATCACCTTAAAAGTCGGCATGAAATTGTCTCTTACAATTTTGGTCGCACCAAAAGAAGTCATTTGAAATGCCGCATTGTATTCTTGAATGTGAGCCAAAAAATGCTTAGATGTTTGGCACGTTCCAAAAATAAATGAATGAAGTGGATCGGGGGGAGATTCAAATGCTGGCAGTCTCACTTTGCCATTAGCACAACACATGCCAGGCGTTTCACCTTGAAATTTGGCTGCATCACAATGTGGACATCTCACCGTCAATATTGGCATGTTCACTATAAACATTTTCGCTATTGTAAGCGAAAGCAGCATATTCCATCTCTTGCACAGCACGACGTGAAAGTCGTGTCGTTCGTCTCGATGCTGGATTTAATGGATTTGGATCTGCCGATCTATGACGACGTGCGTTTCGTAATTGTTGTACTTGATTTTGTTGTGAGTGTTGCTCTAAACTTTGCGATCTCCTTTGATTAAATCTATAGGTAGAATTACGCGTACGTCGACCTATAGTTGATCGTCTGATTGGCGGCATTTTTTTTCTAAATCAATGAAATTAATTCTATATGAATTAAGTCATTGTTTATTTAAGCACCGTACGCAGTAACAACAATGTCCACATTACGAATGAATTCGATATTGAGTACACGCTAAATGGATGATGCAATAAGATGAAATTGTGGAAAAAAATCACTTTTCACTATGTTTTCTGGAATCCAAACACATTTTTTGCACTGAACACACTTAAAATCACCTTTTAAATTTTCAATACTTACCAATATTTATGAAACTCAAAAAAAAAAAATCACTTGTAATAAAATTCCAATTGGAAAGCAGCGAATGTATGACCGGCTGTATCAGAATCCAAGAGTGAAAGAAAGTGATTTGCAAACATGTGCATTTCAACAGGTTCATCTGTTTGACATTTGTATGCTGTCAATCAAATGAATGTGTGTATGTATGAGTTTGTGTATTAGGTTGGATAGATTTTTTTCGTTAGGTCGAACCGAAATTTAAACTTTTTTTTTCAAATGTTGAATTTTTTCAGGAAAAAAAATCATAACTGGAGAGAGAATGGCTAGACCGATTTTGGATTTCAAAATCAACTAACCATCATCACTCCTCCCTGTACCTTCCCTAAAAATTTTATGGCAATCGGTCGAGCCGTTCTCGAGTTATGGAGTGACAATCAAAATGTACACTTCTTTTTATATATATAGATATATATATATATATATATGTGCACGGCGCATGTTGCGGGGACGGTTTCGTTCCACAAGTTACTATGAAGACATTTTGTTACTTTGAAGACTGTCCTTAAACTTTTCCTTATTCTACTGTTTACACTGAAGACATTTTACTGGATACAGCGCATATTATAGGGACTTTTTTGGCTGTATATACAGATGTCTTCAAAGTATGGCCAATGAATATATATATATATATATACATATATATATATATATATATATATATATATATATGTGCATGGCGCATGTTGCGGGGACGGGTTTTCGTTCCACAAGTTACTATGAAGACATTTTGTTACTTTGGGGACTGTCCGCAAACTTTTCATTATTCTACTGTTTACACTGAAGCCATTTTACTGGATACAGCGCATATAACAGGGACTTTTTTGGCTGTATATACAGATGTCTTTAAAGTATGCACAATGAATATATATATATATATATATATATATATTCATTATGCATACTTTGAAGACATCTGTATATACAGCCAAAAAAGTCCCTATAATATGCACTGTATCCAGTAAAATGTCTTCAGTGTAAACAGTGGAATAACGAAAAGTTTAAGGACAGTCCCCAAAGAATCAAAATGTCTTCATAGTAACTTGTGGAACGAAAAACCGTCCCCGCAACATGCGCCTATACTTTGAAGACATCTGTATATACAGCCAAAAAAGTCCCTATAAAATGCGCTGTGTCCAGTAAAATGTCTTCAGTGTAAACAGTAGAATAACGAAAAGTTTAAGGACAGTCCCCAAAGTAACAAAATGTCTTCATAGTAACTTGTGGAACGAAAAACCGTCCCCGCAACATGTGCTGTGCACATATATATATATATGTGACTTTTTTGGCTGTATATACAGATGTCTTCAAAGTATGGGCAATGCATATATATATATATATATATATATATATATATATATATATATATATATATATATATATGTGCACAGAGCATTTTGCGGGGACGGGTTTTCGTTCCACAAGTTACTATGAAGAAATTTTGGTACTTTGGGGACCGTCCTCAAACTTTTAATTATTCTACTGGTTACACTGAAGACATTTTACTGGATACGGCGCATATTATAGGGACTTTTTTTGGCTGTATATACAACAGATGTCTTCAAAGTATGTGAAATGCATATATATATATATATATATATATATATATATATGTATTCATTTTGCATACTTTGAAGACATCTGTATATACAGCCAAAAAAAGTCCCTATAATATGCGCCGTATCCAGTAAAATGTCTTCAGTGTAACCAGTAGAATAATTAAAAGTTTGAGGACGGTCCCCAAAGTACCAAAATTTCTTCATAGTAACTTGTGGAACGAAAACTCGTCCCCGCAAAATGCTCTGTGCACATATATATATATATATATATATATATATATATATTCATTGCCCATACTTTGAAGACATCTGTATATACAGCCAAAAAAGTCCCTATAATATGCGCTGTATCCAGTAAAATGTCTTCAGTCTAAACAGTAGAATAAGGAAAAGTTTAAGGACGGTCCCCAAAGTAACAAAATGTCTTCATAGTAACTTGTGTAACGAAAACCCGTCCCCGGAACATGTGCTGTGCACATATATATATATATATATATATATATATATATATATATGTGCACGGCGCATATTGTGGGGACGGTTTTTCGTTACACAAGTTACTATGAAGACATTTTGTTACTTTGGGGACCGTCCTTAAACTTTTCCTTATTCTACTGTTTACACTGAAGACATTTTACTGGATACAGCGCATATTATAGGGACTTTTTTGGCTGTATATACAGATGTCTTCAAAGTATGGGCAATGAATATATGTATATATATATATATATATATATATATATGTGCACAGCACATGTTGCGGGGACGGGTTTTCGTTCCACAAGTTACTATGAAGACATTTTGTTACTTTGGGGACTGTCCTTAAAATTTTCGTTATTCTACTGTTTACTCTGAAGACATTTTACTGGACACAGTGCATTTTATAGGGACTTTTTTGGCTGTATATACAGATGTCTTCAAAGTATGTGAAATGCATATATATATATATATATATATATATATATATATATATATATTCATTATGCATACTTTGAAGACATCTGTATATACAGCCAAAAAAGTCCCTATAATATGCACTGTATCCAGTAAAATGTCTTCAGTGTAAACAGTGGAATAACGAAAAGTTTAAGGACAGTCCCCAAAGAATCAAAATGTCTTCATAGTAACTTGTGGAACGAAAAACCGTCCCCGCAACATGCGCCTATACTTTGAAGACATCTGTATATACAGCCAAAAAAGTCCCTATAAAATGCGCTGTGTCCAGTAAAATGTCTTCAGAGTAAACACTAGAATAACGAAAAGTTTAAGGACAGTCCCCAAAGTAACAAAATGTCTTCATAGTAACTTGTGTATATATATATATGCTTGTATATATATATATATGCATTGTGTATATATATATATGCATTGCCCATACTTTGAAGACATCTGTATATACTTTGGGGACTGTCCTTAAGCTTTTCGTTATTCTAGTGTTTACTCTGAAGACATTTTACTGGACACAGCGCATTTTATAGGGACTTTTTTGGCTGTATATACAGATGTCTTCAAAGTATGGGCAATGCATATATATATATATATATATATATATATATATATATATATATATATATATATATTCATTGCGCATACTTTGAAGACATCTGTATATACAGCCAAAAAAGTCCCTATAAAATGCGCTGTATCCAGTAATATGCTCCGTATCCAGTAAAATGTCTTCAGTTTATACAGTAGATAAATGAGAAGTTTGAGGACGGTCCTCAAAGTAACAAAATGTCTTCGTAGTAACTTGAGGAACGAAAAACCGTCCCCGCAACATGAGCTGTGCATATATATATATATATATATATATGTGTTTCTCATACTTTGAAGACATCTGTATATACAGGCAAAAAAGTCCCTATAATATGAGCTGTATCCAGTAAAATGTCTTTAGTTTATACAGTAGATTAATAAAAAGTTTAAGGACGGTCTCCAAAGTAACAAAATGTCTTCATAGTAACTTGTGGAACGAAAAACCGTCCCCGCAACATGCGCTGTGCACATATATATATATATATATATATATTCATCGCGCATACTTTGAGGACATCTGTATATACAGCCAAAAAAGTCCCTATAATATGCGCTGTATCCAGTAAACTGTCTTTGGTGTATACAGTAGATTAATTAAAAGTTTAAGGACGGTCCTCAAAGTAACAAAATGTCTTCATAGTAACTTGTGGAACGAAAAACCGTCCCCGCAACATGAGCTGTGCACATATATATATATATATATATATATATATATATATATATATATATATATATATATATTCATTTCGCATTCTTTGAAGACATCTGTATATACAGCCAAAAAAGTCCCTATAATATGCTCTGTATCCAGTTAAATGTCTTCAGTGTAAACAGTAGAATAATTATAAGTTTGAGGACGGTCCCCAAAGTACCAAAATGTCTTCATAGTAACTTGTGAAACGAAAACCCGTCCCCGCAACATGCGCTATGCACATATATATATATATATATATATATATATATATATATATATATATATATATATATATATATATATATATATATATATATATATATATATATATATATGTGACTTTTTTGGCTGTATATACAGATGTCTTCAAAGTATGGGCAATGCATATATATATATATATATATATATATATATATATATATGTGCACAGCGCATGTTGTGGGGACGGGATTTCGTTCCACAGGTTACTATGAAGACAATTTGTTACTTTGGGGACTGTCCTTAAACTTTTCATTATTCTACTGTTTACACTGAAGACATTTTACTGGATACAGGGCATGTTATAGGGACTTTTTTGGCTGTATATACAGATGTCTTCAAAGTATGTGAAATGCATATATATATATATATATATATATATATATATGTATTCATTTTGCATACTTTGAAGACATCTGTATATACAGCCAAAAAAAGTCCCTATAATATGCGCCGTATCCAGTAAAATGTCTTCAGTGTAACCAGTAGAATAATTAAAAGTTTGAGGACGGTCCCCAAAGTACCAAAATTTCTTCATAGTAACTTGTGGAACGAAAACCCGTCCCCGCAAAATGCTCTGTGCACATATATATATATATATATATATATATATATGTGCACAGCGCATGTTGCGGGGACGGGTTTTCGTTCCACAAGTTACTATGAAGACATTTTGGTACTTTGGGGACCGTCCTCAAACTTATAATTATTCTACTGTTTACACTGAAGACATTTTACTGGATACAGAGCATATTATAGGGACTTTTTTGGCTGTATATACAGATGTCTTCAAAGAATGCGAAATGAATATATATATATATATATATATATATATATATATATATATATATATATATGTGCACGGCGCATATTGTGGGGACGGTTTTTCGTTACACAAGTTACTATGAAGACATTTTGGTTCTTTGGGGACTGTCCTTAAACTTTTCGTTATTCTACTGTTTACACTGAAGACATTTTACTGGATACAGCGCATATTATAGGGACTTTTTTGGCTGTATATACAGATGTCTTCAAAGTATGGGCAATGTATATATATATATATATATATATATATATATATTCGTATATATATATATATATATATATTCATTATGCATACTTTGAAGACATCTGTATATACAGCCAAAAAAGTCCCTATAAAATGCGCTGTATCCAGTAAAATGTCTTCAGTGTAAACAGTAGAATAACGAAAAGTTTAAGGACAGTCCCCAAAGTAACAAAATGTCTTCATAGTAACTTGTGGAACGAAAAATCGTCCCCGCAACATGCACCGTGCATATATATATATATATATAGATATGCATTTCACATACTTCGAAGACATCTGTATATACAGCCAAAAAAGACCCCGTAATATGAGCTGTATCCAGTAAAATGTCTTCAGTGTAAACAGTAGAATAATGAAAAGTTTGTGGACAGTCCTATGCACATATATATATATATATATATATATATATATATATATATATATATGTGCACAGAGCATGTTGCGGGGACGGGTTTTCGTTCCACAAGTTACTATGAAGACATTTTAGTACTTTGGGGACCGTCCTCAAACTTTTATAGGGACTATTATAGGGACTTTTTTGGCTGTAACAAAATGTCTTCATAGTAACTTGTGGAACGAAAAACCGTCCCCGCAACATGTGCTGTGCACATATATATATATATATATATATATATATATTCATATCAAATGAATAGAGATCATTAGGTTTGTAAATTGGGTAACGTTAGTAATTTAGGTACGTTAGTAATTTGAACGTTTAAGACTTTGGCATTAAATAAGTTTTTTCAATATAACATTTTAAATATGTAAAAAGAAAATCTATTTTTCACTTCTAAAATAATATTTTAGAAATAATGTGCAATTTAAATGTTTCGTTTTTAGACGATTTTTTTGTTTGCTTTTGATAAAGCAAGAAGTGGAAAATACTCTTTCACTAATAGTAGATGTTGGACAAATAGTCAAAAGACAATTATATACATTTTCCAACTTCTCAGTTCTTTTGTCGCATTTATCAAGATATACGAAATCATCATATAATGATGAATGATTTTGTACAGTCTTTTTTTTAGGATTTTGAATACTGTTTATTGTGTTATTTAGATCAGAAATTAAACTATTTGAATTTGGAATATCCAAAGTTAAGTCTTCATCGGAATGTATCAGACTTACATCTAAATCTTCATAGCCAAACAAACGATTATAAAAGTGTTCGGAAAAAATAAAAGAGACCAAGTAACCCAGTTGGTGATGTAATTAAAAAAACCGATTAACCGAACAAAAAAGACCGGTTTTCGGTTTTCTTCGAATTTACAATATATTCGAAACCGATCGGTTTTTCAAAAAAGAAACCGGTTGACCGGTTTTCGAATACTCTACCCTGTATAATACCAAATTTAATTGTCTCTGGGTTAATTTCAAAATCAGTTCACACATCTTGTATTTCAGGTTTCTTTACAGAAGTCCAAACATGGAAAAGACCATTACATTTAATTGTTTTGATTCTCTTTCCAATTCGATTTCTAGAATCATGGAGAGATGCCCGAATAATATTTAGAACTTTACCTGGCTTCACCATTCGAGTGAGACAACTTATATTGAGTTTTTCGCCGCGCACATTCATCTTGTGCTATTAGTGAATGAGCCAACACACATTCCGTGTGTTGACGAGCAGTTTCAGACAAGTATAAAGTGAAGACATTTGCACCTCTCGGTAACTCGCATCATATTACCATTTCCGCATCCTTTTCATATTCTGTTCCGTTTCACGAACAGCCGCGAAACTATCAGCTTTTATTTATAAAAAGTATCATTGGATAGACCTTAAAGATTTAATTGTCAATGTTGATGCCGCTGCGAAAATGATTGAAACTGTGATTTTGCTTGGAATGAAGCCTTTTATTCCTGTAAAGCTTATTTCTGCTAAGCCAAGAAATAGGTGTTGGTTTAACCAGGCATGCAAGGATGCAGTCGGAAGCGTTTCTAGAGGGGAATCGTTTGGAAATTGGCATAAAAACAAAAACACCGCAGGCGAGGTCTAAATGTGCCAGGGTACTTAGCCGCGAGAAGTTTCTTTACAAACAGCGCCTTCGTTTCATAAGGCCAACCTTCTGGCTAAATTATTCGCAAGAAATTCGTTCTTGCCTGAAAGAAATCAACCACTGCCCGAGCAAGAGAGAGTATCCCATACTATGTCCAAGATATTCTCTCGAGTCCGTGCCGTTAAAAGGTTTCTTGCGAATCTCAACGTAAACAGGTCAGCAGGTCCAGATGGCATAGCAGCACTGGTGCTGAAACAGTGCTCTTCGACGCTATCGCTTCCATTGGCCATCCTAACGCACGGGTATATTTCTATCTTGTTGGAAGGTTGCCAATGTTCAGGCAATTCCGAAAAGGGTGCGGTGCAATATGTTCTGCGCTCTCTAAAATTATGAAGAGCATGGTTTTTTACCATCAAGTAAATTATCTAGAATCCAACTCAAGTCTTAACGATCTATAGTATGGCTTTCGTAGAAATCGTTCTACAGGACACCTGATGGCATTTATTTTGGAGCGTTGGAGTCGGTCCATTCATCGACTTGATGAAAACAAAGTTGCTGCTCTAGATATTTCCAAGGCATTCGATCATGTGTGGCATAAAGCACTCGTGTTAAAGCTTAATGCTTTTGGTGTCGGTTATGATTTCTCTCGATTCATATCGAGTTTTCTCAGAGTTTGCACTATAAGATTTGGTATAGATGGGGTCTAATCAAGCGAGCTTCAGCTGAGTTCAGGGGTATCGCAAGCTTCCGTTCTTTCTCCCTCACTTTTTCTTGTCCTTATAAATGACTTTTTGGGTCAAACTTTTAATCCTATCTATTCTTTTTCAGATGACAGCAACATCTGTCATTCATATTCCTTTGATCATAGGCCAAGCCTTTTGGGGGTTAGGAGCATGATACAAAATATGA
Organism: Eustalomyia histrio; assembly: GCA_949748255.1. Taxonomy (NCBI): domain Eukaryota; kingdom Metazoa; phylum Arthropoda; class Insecta; order Diptera; family Anthomyiidae; genus Eustalomyia; species Eustalomyia histrio. The sequence goes on from OX456523.1 coordinate 116,874,465, forward strand.
AAGACACACTCAATATAGAGCTTTGGACAATAAGGTCGAGTTTAATGCACGCAAGACCCAATGTTGTCTTTTGACTCATAGATGGGTCGTGGGGTCACCATCTGTATTCATGGGATGTGTCGATATTGAAGAATCAGATCCTTTTGATGTTCTGGTCATGAGAATTCAATGTGATGTCCGCTAGAATAATTACACCATTCGGGTGTCGAAACAAGCATTCAAGTGTTTAAGTTTTCTTAAGCGGTGCAAAAACTATTTCACTTCATCTGATGTCCTTACTATATATACCACTAATATTGGTCCGAAAATGGAATACAACTCCCAGATATGGGCAGGGGCTTCAGTCTATTTTGCAGCTTCTGGACCGTGTTCAAAGGAGGGCGTCGGCGCTTATCAATGACAGCGGGGTAACCAGCTCAATTGACTCATTGGAGCATTGTTGGAACGTGGGTTGTGTTACACTGTTTAATAGATATTATCATGGAAGCTGTTCTGCCGAGATAAGTGAACTCATACCCAGGGCAAAGATTTTTGTTCGGAATACTCGCTTATCTAACAGTGCACGTCCATTTGCACAACGCATTGCAGGGAAAATTCGTTCTTTAGTCGTAATATCCGTATGTGGAATAGACTTCCCGCAGAGGTCTTTTCCGTCACTTACAACTTCAATTCAATTTAATTTATTCATAATCGTAAGCCAAATACGCCAAAGTGATAAAAAAAAAATCAAACGTCCACAGACACTACTCCCTCATTCCTCCAACCTAGCTTCCTTTCGCCAACGCAATGCATTAGTAGGGGCATCCCCTGAGTGTTATTTGAAAGTTCAAAAGAAATTTAATTTACAAAATCATCCGAACATGGGAAATTTGGGTATTAAAATATTTTGTTTAAGAGTGAGTTGGCATAATGTTCATTCCTAAATTCATATAATAACACTTGCTACATTGCACCACAAAACAAAAATATAAAAATGCTTCACTAAAGAATAACGTCATCTGCAAATAAATGGTTTTGAAAAGAGTGTTTGAGTGACAGATGAAATTAATTTATTAAATTTTTTTTATTTCATGGAAATTTACTGCAAAAATGCTTTAATTTCAAAAAAAATAGAGGGTACATATGGGTGTTTCCAATTCGGTTAGTCAATTCGTCGATTAAGCGCCTCCCATTTCGGTTAATGTCAAAACAAATAATTTAAAGTTCAAATAATTATTCGACCGAAATACCGGTTAAATTTTTAATATGAATTTTACTGTTCTTTTTTTTCTTAAAACTTGCTAAGTTTTTTAGCTTTGGCAAGAAAATCGTAGAAAAAACATCAACTAAAATGCAATTAAATATTTCCAAATCAACTGAATTAAAGCAAATTTTATATAGGCTTTAAGAAATAGGATAGACAATTTTTATTTTTGTTTCAATTCCTTTAAAAAATAAATTTTAAATAATTTAAAATTATATTTTCATGTCAAAAAAAATTAAATAGAGCTTTCAACGTCCGTATACATGTATTTCGAGCTGACAAAAGATCTCATCAGAACGCTAAAGCCTCTAAGTTGAGTTTAAAAAGAAAACCTATTAAAATATATATTTTTCTCCTTAGCAATGAAACACGTGACTAGGTATATTCCTAGCAAGCACTATGACGTTGCTTATGTTAAAAAATAATAATATAAAATTCCTTTAAATTCGAAAACTGTATTTTCTAAAAAACACATTCATTTAAATTTCTATGAAAAAATTTATAAAAACTAAAAAATTACATGGAACTTTTTGTTTCTAATTTGATTTGTCAACAAATTTTTATGAATTCGAATTCTTAATTGCATAAATACTAAAAAATCTGTGAGGACTTGTCATGAATATGTGTAATTTGTCATCTTTCTAATATATAACCTCTTTAACTCTAAAGCTCTAACCAGTTCGTTAAAAAGTTAGGGAACAGTGGCAGTTCTATCAAACTTTGTGAATTTCGCAAAAACTATTTGTACCATATTTTTAAGAATATGTCATTTAATTTTTGAAAGGGTCTTGTTTTTGTAAAGGCTCTTGTTTATTTAGGCAATAAAGATCAAAAGAAATTACAAACGACTTATGAAAAAACAATCAATTTTGTATAAAAATAACTAGAAAGAGGCAACAATTTTTAGTGAAAGTTGCAACTCTAGAGATTTTACGGAGCCTGTGGATGATTTTGTGCAGTCTTTTGAAGATTTGTCCACTCCAGAATTAAATTTGCACGAATTTTTTTTTTAATTTAATGAAGTTTCTAAAAAAAATGCATTAATAAATTTCTCAGTGTGGAAATTAAGTAAAAAGTTTCAAAAGTGTAGACTAGAATTACTAAAATGTTTTAGTGAATCTCTAGTTCCAATGTGTACACCTAGTCAATAGTTGTGAAGATTCGCAATGACAAGCACATGTTAAATGTCTACAGCAGAAAGCTTTGACTGGGATATAAATAGTCAGTAGTACTGGTGACAAAGTCAATAGAGAATCAGTACAACTTCACTTTCGACATTTCGTTCAGGGGTACTAGTGAAACTCTGGTTCCAATGTCAACACCTAATCAATAGTTCTGTAGATTCGCAATGACACGCACATGTTAAATGTCTACAGCAGAAAGCGTTGGCAGGGGCATAATTAGTCAGTAGTACTGGTGACAAAGTCCATAGCGAATCAGTACAGTTTCACTATCGACATTTCCTACAGGGCTATATATTTTATATAGGTTCGTGTGTATTTTGTTTTTTATACGTTATACAAACTAGTATGTGTGTGTTTTACAGCACACACTTATTGTTATTGAGCAATTCCATATGAAAACGATCAAAATTGGCAAATTTTTGGACGACCCCTCTCCGATTTTAAAATAAATAGTCTCAATCGATTGCCCAGCAAAAAATAATGTACCTACATATTTTTTTTTTTTTTATAGTGACTGGTTTGGTGGTGGTGTACACCACTGTCATGTGACAAAATTGAAGAATTCTTCATAAGGGACCTCATTGAAAGTTGTTTTAAAAAAAACTACTAAAGCGATCGCAACGAGTGATAGCTCGTTGGAAAGGTATTAGAAAAATAAAATTTTCCTAATTTTTCTCAGAAATTTACCTTTTTTCCCATGAAAATTAAATTTTCCGATTTTCCACAGAAGCTCCTAAATTTTCCGGCTAATTTTATTTTTTTTTTTTGGATTCCTCATAATTTTTGCTTTAAGAATCAGCAATAAAAAAATGGGCCCCGACTCCTTGTTTGGACAGGAGAAGAGCATTTAAGAGACCACCTTGTTCTCATTGTTTTTATATTTTTTATAATTGAATTATTTTTAATTATTTAACATTATTTTATTTTATTATTAAAAATACATTTTAAAAATTATTTTACAGTTAAAAATACATTTATGAAGAAAAAATCTTTCTTATTTTGCTGCTTATACTTAATTGCAATATTTATTAAAAATTTCAATTGTCTTGGCATCATTATAAAATTAAAGTAACTTTAAATTTAGCACGTCGGCAGACGAAGAGTACCGCTTTACATTAATTGACATATCAGAAATATTTGGTATGAAGCAATGAAACTTTTGCGTTCCAGTTATAGTTTTGACATTATTATATCTGTTTTGAAGTCGTCGCTCCATGGCATCGTGTTCTTTTTGAGTGCATAAAACTGTGTTAATGGCAATTTCCTTGCTTTGAATCCACGAAAACAAATGTTGTACATTTAAGATCTGGTCAGTATATGGCCTTTGCAAACATGCCTTAGTCGCCATGCGTTTTAGGGTTCCCCCTAACGCATCGCATGGGCCCTTACCGTGGGACGTCGCAAAAAAGTGCAACTCGACCTTGCAGTTTTGTTCTTCTTCAATTATGCAAAGATTGTAAAAATTTTTTTTATTCTTGTACTGAGAAAAACGTTACTTTGTCGACTGCATCGAATTTTGATCTTAAGAATTCAAACAGTTTCATTTGAAATAAATAAACGGACACATAATTATGAGCTAAACTCTCCGCGACAACAACAAGGCCAACGGTCTGTAGTTCGTTATCTTCGTTTTTGAAATAAATGCAAAAAGGATGCACCGTGCACTGGTCGTTTGCCCAGTGATAAGCCTGAATTTCATCCTGAACGAGAAAAGTGTAATTCTCGGCAAAGTCGCTTATCACAATGAATTCATTTTGGGCTAATTTCTCCTTACTTTCCTTTAGAAATTTCGATTGCATCTCGGATATGAAATGGTGCGCTTTCAGTTCATTCAACTTGAATCCTAATTCCTCGATGAATTCCGGAATCTGCTTTACCACGGTCTCAAGGGAACATCTGCCGCTGCTAATTATCCACTGTTTGAAATGCACCTCCTGAATTGACTGTTCACACTTTTCCGCCAAATATTGCTCTAACTCGTCAATCTTCGGACAATTGTCGCATTTGGACAGATGACAATTTTCCGTGGGGTATGCGCACAACGACTTCGACAGGAGGTCCCTATATGTTTCAATCTCACCGTGAAATACTTTCAATTTCTTGCATGGAAAGAACATTAATTTGATGTTTTGATGAAACATGCAAACGCAGACTGAATGCGTTCCGTGCCTGTCTAATGCCAGCACGCATTCTTTTGGTCGTAGGATGGCAAACTTAGAAAATCCCACTTTTTCTGCTGGGTATTTCTCTTTGAACTGATGGTATGCTTCGGATAGATTACATAATAATAATCTGCGCTGCTTGTGTACTTTTTCTCTATCTTCACGTGTGATAACATGTCACGTGCGGCTGTTGTCATCATTGCAGTAAAAATCTTGAATCAATTTCACCGTTGCTTCGCTGAGGGTCCTTGAGCCAAATTTCTTGGTGGGAGTCGCCAATATGCCCTTCTGTCGAACTAATTCTTTGCTTCTTCTCGCGATGTAAAAAGATGTTTGAAACTGTTCAGAAATCTTGCGTATAGACCATGATTGAGGCAGCACAGATAAAATGAGATATTTCTCCGGAAAAGTGGTCGCTAAATTGAATTTTCTTTTCAACTGCTCAATCATTTGTTTGCCGTCATCAACGTCATCTGCTTGACTGCATTCGTTATCAGAGCCTTCATCAAATATTGTCGCGATTGCACTCATAACCTTGCCTTTTTTATCTTTCCTGTATTTTTCACTTCGCAACTTTCTTTTTCTAATAGGCGTTTCACCTAAAGTGGTAATAGCCTCATTCAAAGGACTCAAAGACATATTGATCATCGGAATGTCTGCCTCACTATCAGATGAAACATTTTGTTCAATTGTCATTTCACTCTCGGATTGTGGTTGCATTTGTTTCAAAGCATTTGCTTGTTAAGACAAATCGATTTTACACTTGGGGCAAATGAATTGTGCTTCTTCACCGTATTGTATATTTAATTCATTCATGTATCGCTTCGAAACACCAGTTAATTTTAATACTTTTATCTTTTTCGAACGATGTCCACTCTTGTTAAACGGATTGCAGCAAAATTTATTCATTTTACTTTAAATTGTCTTTACAGCTTCACTCTTTACTTTACAAAAAAAAAAAAACACTTTAACACTTTCACGTTTAGTATTCAACTGAAATTTGACTCAGAGTGTGTGAAGTATTTATATTTATTTTTTGGTAAAAAATAGGTAAAAAAAATAAGCGATATTTGCTTTTCTTTAATAGGAACTACTGGTCATAAAATGTTTTTTAAAGAGGGACTTAATTGGTTACTGCCAATAAGCCGACCACAGGTCATAAAATGTTTTGTAAATTTTTTAAATTACCAGGTAATAAATATTTCGCCATATTTATGGAAAATCCGTGTTTTATGACTTGTTTCTGCACGTGTCATTTTAGGCGAAATATTTATTACCTGGTAATTTAAAAAATTTACAAAACATTTTATGACCTGTAGCCTCAGTCGGGTTTGGTGTGCCATTACATGCCACTGCTGCTATTATCCATGGATTTATGGCCGATCTTGTGAAGGCAGGCAGACCATATTCACTACACACTCAACTTGGGGCTCTTAAAAAAAAATTGATTTTTTCTTCATAAATGTATTTTTAACTGTAAAATAATTTTTAAAATGTATTTTTAATAATAAAATAAAATAATGTTAAATAATTAAAATTAATTCAATTATAAAAAATATAAAAACAATGAGAACAAGGTGGTCTCTTAAATGCTCTTCTCCTGTCCAAACAAGGAGTCGGGGCCCATTTTTTATTGCTGATTCTTAAAGCAAAAATTATGAGGAATCCAAAAAAAATAAAATTAGCCGGAAAATTTAGGAGCTTCTGTGGAAAATCGGAAAATTTAATTTTCATGGGAAAAAAGGTAAATTTCTGAGAAAAATTAGGAAAATTTTATTTTTCAATTAAAGCCTGATTCAATACCTTTCCTTTAGTAGTTTTTTTTTTAAAACAACTTTCAATGAGGTCCCTTATGAAGAATTCTTCAATTTTGTCACATGACAGTGGTGTACACCACCACTAAACCAGTCACTATAAAAAAAAAAAAATATATATAGAGGTACATTATTTTTTGCTGGGCAATCGATTGAGACTATTTATTTTAAAATCGGAGAGGGGTCGTCCAAAAGGTGATCGCTTTCATATGGAATTGCTCTATTAACACTTTGTTTATTTGTTTTACTTTTTAGCCGCATGCAATTCTCGTTTAGTTGATGAATTTTATTGAATAAGTAGACAATGTTTGTAGTCATTCGATGTGGTTAACCTGAGCTGCAATAACTCATCACTGGTCGGTATTCAGGCAATTTTAGAGACAAAAGACTTCAGTCGATTGCCTTGTTGTAATATTTACGCAAGACCAGTAACGAGTAATTCTGGGCGATAGACAGCGGTTGGTTGCCTCTTAATCAATCTAATTTACAGCCTTTGCGGACTGTTGTAATTTTACAGCCTTCGAAGATTGTCCTAATTTTACAACCTTTGCGAACGGTTCTAATTTTACAGCCTTCGCGGACTGTTCTAATTTCACAGCCTTCGCGGACTGTTCTAATTTTACAGCTCGCGAACTGTTCTTATTTTATAGCCTTCGCGGACTGTTCTAATTTTACAGTCTTCGCGGACTATTTCAATTTTACAGCCTTCGCGGACTGTTCTAATTTCTTTTCAGTGGGATTATATGCGTAACCGAGTCGACCGAGTAACCGACTACCTGCCGAATCCGTAACCGAGTCAGTAGATGACTACCTGCCGAACCCGTAACCGAGTCAGTAGATGACTACCTGCCGAACCCGTAACCGAGTCAGTAGGCGACCACCTGCCGAACCCGTAACCGAGTCAGTAGACGACTACCCTCCGAACCCGTAACTGAGTCAGTAGACGACTACCTGCCGAACCCGTAACCCAGTAAGTAGACGACTAGCTGCCGATGCCGTAACCGAGTCAGTAGACGACTACGTTGCCGAGAGATATTATACACCGAGTGTACCCGTGCGAAAAATAAGGGTGTTGCCATTCGTGAAATACATTTATTTATAGTAGTTGAAATTAATTGTTTGAATAAAGAAAGATTTTGTAAACCCCAAAAAGGGTAAAATCTATTGTGTTATTACTTAAGGTTTTCGGGTCCTCAATAGACCCTGGACACGACTGAACTACCTCAGCCGACGAGAAATACTTAGTTTTTTAGGGCTTTTTCTAGTAGAAATATTCTTAGATTGGAAGGACTTTTTCTAAAAGAAAAATCTCTAAAAACTTTCTAAAAAAATCTTAAAAATGTCCTTAGAATCTAAGATTTTTTCTATTACAAAAAGTCCATAGAATCTATGTTTTTTTTTTTATTAAAAAGTCTCCATGGACAATGTCGTAAAATGAAAATAAAAACCAACTTAATCGACTGTCTATACTGCGCTTTTGAGGGTTTACTTCCACTGAACACGTCTGACATTTTCTTCTTAAATGTATTTTATATATTTCCAAAAAAGTACAATTTACCAAAAAAGGTATAATATATCAAAACAAGGACCATTAAAAAAATAAAAATAGACTATCTTTCAAAAAAGTACCATTTTCAAAAATAAAGCACCATTTTTTGAAAGGTACTATTTTTCAAAAAAAAGTATAATTTTTCAAAAAAATACTATTTTTCAAAAAGTACCATTTTCATTAAAGCACCGGCTCTCGATTAACCGTAAACTTGTTTGATTTTTAGATCACATTTTTCTCGAAAACTAAGTTTCTTAGAGTTTTATTTGGAAAATTGTGTATATCTTGAAAATTGAGTAAAATAAATAAAATCGGCTACGGTTTTGGCCTAATAGACAATGTGCGAAGAAAACGAGAAATCGTAAAATTTTTTTGGACTATCCAGGCACCCGATATTTACGCTTTTAATACGTTTTATTTTATTTTCTAAATAAAACACAATAACGTGTGTACAAGTAAATTTAGTTTACCTTATGGATATTTTTGTTTTTATAAATTTTTTGGTTTCTGTGCGAAAGCAATATTATCACCAAAGAACAAAATTTATTTTTATCGTTGATAAAAAATAAAACAAAAAATAAGAATATTTCAAAATTTTGTGAAAAAACTTAGAATAACGTCTGTATGAAGGCACTTTAGTATCCAATGAACTATATATTTTGGATATTTTAGAAAAATTTCTAACCCGCATTTTTTATTTATTAAATTTTTGTGGAATATTATTTGAGCAAAACATTTTTGGTCCTTCGAACCTGATAAATTAACCCGATTTTTATTTTGCGAAAATAATTTCCTCGAAAATAAATTATTTTAAGCCCGATTTATTTGAACTTTCCTTGGAATTCCTGAAGAGGATTAAGTATTTTTTAAAATTTCCCCTTATCCCTGTAATTTTTTAAAAAAGGTAAGTAATTTGAATTTTACACAGTGTTCAAATAAATAAGTGTAACAATATAAAAAGTTAAATTATATATATATAGAGTGATCCCGTGTTAAAGCAAAATAAATTTAACCAACAAGGCAAGTGTATAAAAAATCCGCTTCAATTTTGTTTATTTGTTTGTGTGCTTCTGTGAGAATATTTTTTAAATTTTAAGAGCATATTTCTATGTTTTTAGTGCATATTTTATGCGCATAAAACACTTTTTTAGAGCATATTTGCAGTTTCCTTGCAAATAAGTGTCTACCCCCGCAACTCCATACATTAAAAAAAATTAAAGAGAATATAGATTAACATTAACTCGTTGTTTTTTTTAATAACAAATGTACTGTGAGATTAAACAAGTTGGCCTTCATATTGTTGTTGTTGGTAGTGTATATTGTTTATAGTGTCGGCCCAGAATAAGAACGCGACATAGAACAATTGTTGCTATGAGAGAAAATGCGCCTAAAATAGTGTTGCAACATTTTGATAGTGTTTTTTTTTTTTTTTTGAAAACTGTCAAAAACTTGAATTTTTTCCCGTGATTCGTAGTGCAACAAAAACACAATCGGTTATTTTGAATAATTATTCAATTATTTTTCGCAGTTTTTATAATTTTTCGATTTTAAAGAAAATTAATTTACCTGTAACGAGTACTCCAAGTGATATATTGCAACACTTTTGTAAAATAAGCTTTTAAACCTTTTTTGCAAACAAATAAATTTACACTGAGAAAAAGAATTGTTTCAAATAACTTAAAAAAAATTTTAAAAGTTTTTCACGATATTTTGAAATATTTAATTGAAATTTATATTTTTTATTTCTTAAATTTTTGGGGAATATTATTTGATCAAAACATTTATTGATAAAATTTTTCAAATTACACAGTACAACAGCCAATCTGGGGGGTGAGAAATTCCAAGTCAGGGTGATGGTACTAGGTCAGTATAGCAAAACCCTCAAAGGGTTTGGCGTTCATATGTGTCAGTTTTTTTATGACCTTTTAAATTTTTTCCTTATCTTGATGTTTTTTCGCTTAGTTGTAACATTTTGGCAAAAACGTAGTTTAACATAACTCGAGAACCACTTGTCCGATTTTGATGAAACAAATTTAGAAAAATTAAGAATTACAATTTCTCTAATCTGTTTCTATACCGTTTTCCTTTATGTGCAACACTTTCGAAGTTAAAAATGAATGTATGAAGGGAAAAAAGTATTTTTTGCCTAAAAATTTAAATATATTTTTTTTTAATTCATAAAAAATCCAAAATGGAAAAAAGTGCCAAAACTAATTACTTTCGCGTAAAGTCACATAACTCATGAGCAAAAAAAGGCATAGATCATGAAAATCGATGCACGCGTTTCTCATTTATTCACAATTAGGTAAATGTATGAATTTCAAAAATTTGCTCCAGATATGCACAACATTATTTGGAGAAAACATTGACACTCACAAGCCGAACTCTCTCATATTTTTCTACTGTACTAAAAGAGAAATATTGATGTGGCAACACTGGTTCTGTAATGTTCACATAAAACATGCATTGTCATTATACTTCTTCTCTTTCTCACACTGGTTCTGTGATTTTTGTCATTCAACAAGTGCCGACGAACGCGAATAGTAAAAGTGATTTTTCTCCAGTTTTTTAAAAGTGAACAAAACTGAACAGAATATGGAACTGTGCAAGCTAGATATAAATAGCTTTTGCTACTTCTGTGGTCAATATGTCTCAACACATAAAAAAAAGGGGAAATTTCAGTATTGATTTTGTTCAAACATACGAGATGTACTTCAACCAAATTGTTATAGTGAACGAAAATTGGGTACCAAATATAGTGTGTAAAAGCTGCTACAACCGTCTAATAGATTGGAAAAATTGAAGACGTGAAAGTATTCCATTCGGTATCCCAATGACTTGGACTAATCCTGGCGAAGGTCACAATCCATTGAATTGCTATGCATGTGCGAATAAAGGAGCCGCAAAAAGGATAAGAAAATCGTATAATTACGTTGGTGTTGCAAGTGCCGCAACACCATTGCCTCCTTCGGACGACATTCCTGTGCCAAAAGCTTCTAGCCCAGATATTTTCTCTTCTACGACTGCTCCGACTTATCATGCACTTGATGATCCCCCATATGAGCCATCAGTATCCAATGAGCCAATTTTAATAAATCAAAATAAGCTTGATTCAATTGTTGCCAAGTTGAAATTAACACAGCATAAATCGGAAGAGCTGGCTTCCATTTTGAAATCAAACAATTTGTTGGCACCCGGTGTAAAAGTCACAGCTTATCGAAGTCGTCAGGCAACACTCCAAAGTTTATTCCTTGTGAATGATGAAAAAACTTCTGCATATTGCCCGGATGTAGGAAAATTGATGGACGCAATGGAAATAAAACATGAAGCAGATGACTGGAGATTATTTATTGACAGTTCAAAACTCAGCTTGAAGGCGGTTTTACTGCATAAGACCAATAAAAAACCTTCAGTTCCAATCGCCTATAGTACAGAAACGAAAGAAACATATGATGCACTGACTGGAAAATATTTTAAAAATGGTTAACTACGCCAAACATATGTGGCGCATATGCTGCGATTTAAAAGTTGTATCAATGCTTTGCGGTCTTCAAAGCGGCTATATAAAATATATGTGATTTTTGTGCGATTGGGACACACGATTTTCCGGTGACCAATATATAAGATATTGCTGCCTCCACTGCATATTAAACTTGGAATTGTTAAGAATTTTATCAAAACTGTCGCCAAAAGAGATGAAGTTTTCTTGTGTTTGAAACTTATTTACCCGAGACTCAGCGAAAGTAAAATTAAAGAAGGTAACTTATAATATCACATTCATTTCCCATGATTTTCCATCTTAACAAATTAATTTTTTCCAATCAGGCGTAGTAAATGGTCCAGATATACGAAAGCTGATTAAAAGTGACGCATTCAACAATATTTTGATTGACACTGAATTGAATGCATGGCAGGCAATCAAAGAAGTAATAGAAGGCTTGTTGGGAAAGCATCGTTCTAACAACTACGATGTTTCTGTCGCAAGGATGTTAAGATCATTCTCGGAAATTGGTGTCCACATGTCCTTGAAAATCCATTATTTACATCATCATCTGGACTACTTCAGCAAACAATTGGCTACCGAATCTGATGAACAAGGTGAACGCTATCATCAAGTTGCTATGCCATTTGAAATGAGATAATACTGATGTTTTATTTTTTCAAACTCATTTTAATAAAACAAAAACTTACAGATATAGAGGCAAAAAGTCGCCGAGTGCAATAATTGCGGAAATTTGCTGGTGGAGTAAGCTTGTGTGGCAAGACAAGGATGATCTTGATGATAAAGAATTTTCAGGAGATGCAGAAGGGCCAACAGTGGAGTCACACATTGACATTATGTGTGGTTCAGAAACTGATGATAGCGATGAATGCGATGCCACTAGTCCCGAACAACCACCATCGAAAAAGTCTAGGCAATATTTATTAAAATAAATAAAAATAAATAAATAAAATAAAAATAAAAAATTATAAAAATGTTTACTTAATTTTTTTAAGTAGTTTATGGCCAGAAGTCTGGAGTTATTGGGGAAAATTTATAAAAAAGGCGATAAATGACACTTTTTTGAATAAAAACAAATATCAATATTCTTGTCAAAATGGGATACCTTCACTTAATTGTAAATAAAAGCAGAACGCGGTAATCGATTTCTATGATCTATGTCGCATTTTGTTTATAGGTTATGTGACTTTACATGAAATTAATAACACTTGATCCTTTTTTCCGTTTTGGATTTTTTATGAATTAAAAAAAAAAAATTTTAATTTTTAGACAAAATAATATTGTTTTTTCTCCACAAATTTATTTTTACCGGCAAAACTGTTGATTATAAAGAAAAACGTTATATGAACTGATTAAAGAAATTGTAATTCTAAATTTTTTTGAGTTCGTTTTAGCAAAATCGGACAAGTGGTTCTCGAGTTATGTTAAACTACGTTTTTGGCAAAATGTTACAACTAAGCGAAAAAACATCAAGATAAGGAAAAAATTTAAAAGGTCATAAAAAAAACTGACACATACGAACGCCAAACCAGCTTCCCTGCGCAAATGTTTTCGTTTGAAGCGCATGTCGGTGGACCAACGGATTATAGCGGTAAAACGGTTGAAATATTGTTTTAACTGTCTGGCGAAATCTCATAGTCGGAAACGATGCATCGAGTGCCTTGAAAAGCACCATACGCTTTGCACCGACAACGCCGTAAAAATGAGGCCAATGGGACTAAAAAGAGGAAAAGACAACTACAACGTCATCAACAACCACATCACCAACATCAACGTCACCAACAACAACATGAGCATCAACGTCAGTGTGGCACCCGTAGAGGCGATAATACCCATATAAATTATTGTGGGAGTGGTAGCCAACCGGCTACCATAGCTATAAACGTTCACTCCGGGCAAAACTTTTAGTTTTTTTTATTAAAAAAAATAATATTTTTTTTAATTTTTAATTTATTTATTTTTTATATAGAATAAGTTTTTTTTTTAATTTTAAATTAATTTTTAATATATTTTTTTTAAACGTTTTTATTTCATTTTTCTTTGAGTTTTTTAAAAAATGAATTGAATTTAAAAAAAAAAACGAATTCTTAACTAAAAACTAAGTTTTTTTAATTGTATTTAAATACCCGTCTGAATAACGTAACTCGCACTTACTCCTTAGCTCCTCTTGTTGTACCCGTGCAAGGGATCGGGATGTTTACGCGTAAAGTGCTGAACGCACCTATCGTTAGCAGAACGAAACTTATTTTCTCATGCTTTTGGCATATACTCGTAGCCTTAGAGACACAGTTAGTCCTAAAATCGTCATTTTTTTTTGAAAAAATCGTCAATTTATTTCGAAAAATCGTCAAAATCAAACAAATTTTGTTTTTACTAGTATAAAAGTTTTATTAACAAAAAAAAAATAAGACTACAATTCATTAAAACGTGTTCTTATAACAAAAAATAGTATGACATACATTTTTAGAAAAACAATTATTATTAATTTTAAAGATCTGAAGTAAAAACCAATAAGATATAATATTGACAATTATATACATATTTTAAAAATATATATCTTTATTATACATTTTTAACAAATCTTGTTTTATCGGTATATCAAAGCAATTTGATTTTTTCACTCTTAAATAATCTTTTGTATTAAGAATTTGTGAATCTATGTGGTCTCACTTTGGAATATTTTATTTAAATTATTAATCACAAAAAGAATATATTTTAAGAAAGATAAGTAAATTTGATTTGTTTCATTCAAATTGGTAAAAATGGATCTGGCCGTGTCGATTTTATCAATGTTAACACAAAATGAGTAATAATTTTTTAAATTTTGAAACAGTTCCAACAAGCGGTTTGCAACTATTTCCAATGACTATTTCCACCGAGTTTGACTCGGATGTAAAATTTTTTTGGGTTTAATATACATTAATTTTTGAATATCATCAAACTGACTACTTCGTTTGGGACTATTTCAAATTTAATTGTAAATATCTTGGGCTGAAGTTTCAACAGCTTCCGGTAATTGAAGATATGCATAACTAGAACATATGTATGTAATGCTATCGAATGACAGACGCATTACATAATAAATAAGTCGGGAATATCTTTTTTTAGTAATCAAGGGATTCATCATCGTTCATTTTCTGTAAAATTCAAAATAAATTAATTATAATAAATTTTACCAAATTTTTATTAAATACCTTTTTTTTTTTGTAAATGTCTTAGCATTTTAAAGCAGTTTTAATTTTACTTTTCTATAACTTCTGCTTTTTTCAACAACCATTAAAATTTAATTGCTTCTTGTTTTTTTAACAGTGTTGGTATTTTTATGTTCTGAACATGAAGATTTTTTTTTTATAGACAAATATGTCTATCCCTCTTAGACTTTACTACTATTATACGGAAAACAAATATTCTATTTGTTGAATAACAAGGCTGCAATATCACGAAATAAGTTTATTGCTAAAATGATGCCAATTCGAGCCTTTTTTAAAAAATCGGCATTTTAGGAGAAAAAATCGTCATTTACTCATTTTGGGTACCAAAAATCGTCAAAATGACGATAAATCGTCAAATCTGGCATCAGTGCTTAGAGATTTGTTTCGTTAAGCTAATATTTTATTAATCTCAATCGATTAAACCCCCGAATTAATTTATTTTATAAAAAATTTAAAATTATTTTTAAACTGATTTTAAAAAAATTTTTAACCCGCATTTTTAATTTATTAAATTTTTGGGGAATATTATTTGAGCAAAACAATAAGATTGGATTGGAACAATTTAAAAATTGGGTTTTCAGTATATATAAAATAACAATTTTTGCACGACACCACAATATTATGAATTCCACGAATTGCGGAATTTAAAAACATAATACACTCACCAAAAAAGTCGGTAATGGCAACTGAAAATTTTGCTGTTATTACGGGAAACTCTGCTAATTTGAGCCCAGCGGTATTTTTTGCTGATCTTAGCAACGCATGTCTGCTGACGTGTAGTACAATGAAATTGGTAGAAAAATTAGTAGCCGTTATTAAATTTTAGTAGACTTTTTGTAAAGTGGAAATTAAAATCTGTTCGCTAAAATCAGCAAAAAAAATTACTAAATAATATTAATATTAGTACAAAGTTTTAGATTTATTTTTTTATCGAGCATCAACAATTTTAATTATATTTTTTAAAAAATATTTTATACAAAATGAAAAAAATCAAAGGCTTAAAAATCTTAAAAATTGTTAAAACATAAACGAATTTATCATTTTGTTTTAACTTGGTAATTTCTGTTTTGGAAAATATTTTAGTCAATTTATTTTTTTACTTTTAAGGTTAAATTTAATTGTTTTTAGGGCTGATTTCTAGAACTAAAAAGCCCTTTTTAGTGCTATTTTAAGTTGATGTCCTCTTTTTAGACATGAGTCGGTATCTTCACTTCCGATCCCTTTTTTAATCCTATGTAACATTTTAGGGCAATTTAAGTTTGTATGTATAAGTTTTAATTATTAGAAATACCATTTCCTTCAATATAGACTTTTTTAAGATAAGTAATATTTTTTGCTAATTTTAGCAAATCGGTTTTCAAAAATTTGTAAAATGATTTCTGAAATTAGCAACGAAAATTAGTAAATATTCTGTAAAAATTCTGTAATTTTGTAAAATGTAAATAGCAAAAGGATTTGCTAAATAATAATTTTTTTACTAAAAATCAGTACGAAAATAGTAAAGTGGGATTGAAAACCTTTTAAAAATGTTTCTACTAACTTTTTTTTCTGAGTGTAGTGTAACACATTTATATGCAAAAGACAAGCTGTGTGTGTTCTTTTGATCGGTAAAACCAAATGATTTACGACAAGCTAAACCACCAAGTTTTGCTATAAGATATGGGTATTGAAGGAAAGAGCACAGTCCCTAGATAATGAATTTTTAAAATTACAAAATTATGGTGGAATGCGAAAAAAGGCGACCATGATTTATCAAACATGTATGTGCAGAATTTCTCAAAGCTAACCTAGTGGTTACATTTACAAAAGTCTATATGCAAAAAAAATATTTGAGATGGGATTCTATATATGTATGTATATTAGAGTTGTCCAAAACAACATCAAAGTTTGAATTCTCAATCTCCACAATTATGTCCCTATTCTTTAGAGTTTAAAAGCTCTCTGTGCCAAGTTTCAGCAAAATTCGTTTATATTTGGAGGTATTTTAAGGCTAACGCTATTTTCGCTTATTTCGGTAACGTTATTTTAAGGATAACGACTTTTTCAGTTATTTCGGTAACGATATTTTAAGGGTAGCGTTATTTTTGTTACCGATATATTTAACCCCATTATGATCAGACTTTTGGAAGATAGACATATGTAGGTACAGAGAATATATTTTTGAATCTTGCTACTTCACATCGGCCCCTTGCAGAAATAAGTAACACAAACATTTTAACTCAAATGGTTAGAAATTAATTGGCAAAAAGTAAATATGCCCTCTTAAAAAAAATTAATTTGGCACAATATTTAATTATATCCAATTTTATATTCCTTAATATCTATTTGATCCAAAAATGGCAGATCAAATTAGATCCAGAAATGCATTTGGTGATTTAGGAGGATGTGAATTGATCCGAAAAATACAGCAATATATTTGGGGATTTAGAAGGATCTAATTGATCTGAAAATGGCACATCAAATTAGACCCAATAATATATTTAGGGATAAAGTAATATCCAAATTTATACGAAAAAAGCCAGATCGAATTGTATCAGATAAGATCCAACAATATAATAAACACGAAAACTACACATTTTCCAATTGTATTTCAGAATAGTCAATTGTATATCAGAAATAGTCAATTGTATTTCAGAACAGTCAATTGTATTTCAGAAATAGTCAATTGTGTTTCAGAATAGTCAATCGTATTTCAGAAATAGTCAATTGTATTTCTGAATAGTCGATTGTATTTCAGAAATAATCAATTGTATTTCAAAATAGTCAATTGTATTTCAGAAATAGTCAATTGTATTTCAGAAATAGTCAATTGTATTTCAGAAATTGTCAGTTGTATTTCCGAAATTGTCAATTGTATTTCAGAAATAGTCAATTGTATTTCAGAATAGTAAATTGTATTTCAGAAATAATCAATTGTATTTCAGAATAGTCAATTGTATTTTGGAAATAGTCAATTGTATATCAGAAATTGTCAATTGTATTTCAGAAATAGTCAATTGTATTTCAGAAATTGTCAGTTGTATTTCCGAAATTGTCAATTGTATTTCAGAAATAGTCAATTGTATTTCAGAATAGTAAATTGTATTTCAGAAATAATCAATTGTATTTCAGAATAGTCAATTGTATTTTGGAAATAGTCAATTGTATATCAGAAATTGTCAATTGTATTTCAGAAATAGTCAATTGTATTTCAGAAATTGTCAGTTGTATTTCCGAAATTGTCAATTGTATTTCAGAAATAGTCAATTGTATTTCAGAATAGTAAATTGTATTTCAGAAATAATCAATTGTATTTCAGAATAGTCAATTGTATTTTGGAAATAGTCAATTGTATATCAGAAATTGTCAATTGTATTTCAGAAATAGTCAATTGTATTTCAGAAATAATCAATTGTATTTCAGAAAAAAAACAGTATACCCTACGTTTTGGAGTTGTTATATTTAATTTCGTTATTGTCTTGTATTTTAATAATGTTTGCATTTTCAAATGCTTTTGCAAATTTGCAAAGTAATGGTTTGATGGATCGATGTAATGATGGTAATGTAAATGTTCAAATATGCAAATGTGTAAATCTGCACATGTGCAAATGGGCAAATGTGAAAATGTGTAAATATTTAAAGACATGGTTCTTTGAAACTCCTTCGACGAAGAGCAAAACGGGGAAAAACTCCCCTTTCACACCTATAGCTAGAAACCGGAAATTTTAAATATGCCTTTCTTGGAATATGTGCTAACTCATCGATAAAGTCTCCTTCTTAACAGCCTACACAAACCGTTGGACCTAGGAAGTTAAAATCCAACGTGGAGGGGCAGAAAAGGGAAAAATCTCATCCTTGACGTCCTGTCGAAACCGCTGGAGTTGGGAAGTTGAAATTTGGTGCATAAGTTCCTTCTCCGGTGTAGACAAGAAGTGAACAGTCTCCCCCTTAACGGGCTGCCCATACCGATTTAGCTAAAAACCTGAAATTTTAAATATGTGTTTACTGGAGTATGTGCTAACTCATTGCTCAGCTACATTTTGGAATTTTAGCCAGGTACATAATAAAAATAAGGGATCAAAGGGCTAACTCACTATTGAGGTACATCGTAGAATTTTGGTCAGGGACATTGTAAAAATTGGGTACTTCGGGTTATTATATGGGAACTCCTTATGCTCCCGGCCATTTGTCTGGTCAGTCCCGGGCTTAAGCCCGGGCAACCTTTTTCTACGCTAACAACGTAGCGGGCTTTGCCTACTAGTATGTTATATAAAATCTCACCGATCGGTTCCAAAACATACAGAAATGTCGATATTTTTTGCTCTTATTAAACATTTTATTATGTTTTCTGTAAAATAGTACTGCTGAAAAAATTACCTAACCAGGATTACAGCATTCTCAAGCCTTTTTTAAAAATTCTCCCAAAAATGTGTAATAAACTTCCTAAATCCCTATCACCAAAGAGTAGCCCTATTGGGGTACCTATAAAAATATTAAAAAAAACATTATTTCCAATAGAATAAGATCCAAAAAAATTTTCTTTTTTAATTTGTGCGATAAATAAAAAAAAATATAATCATATGTAGGGTTTTGAGACGAAAAAACCAAATTTAAATTTTAGAAAAAACTTAACAAGTTTGAATGAAATCAAGAAGTGACAGGAAAATACTTCACGAAAATACGGTGTTTTAAAGCACCTTGGTCTATAGTTGTAATATTCTAAATACTCCATACTTGTACTACTCAACCTTTTTATGACTTTCAAAGAAAACTATTTAAAAAAATTGTAGTATTAATTTAAGGGTTTCCCTTATTTTTAACATTTAA
This sequence comes from Eustalomyia histrio, assembly GCA_949748255.1. Classification (NCBI taxonomy): domain Eukaryota; kingdom Metazoa; phylum Arthropoda; class Insecta; order Diptera; family Anthomyiidae; genus Eustalomyia; species Eustalomyia histrio. The sequence goes on from OX456523.1 coordinate 116,893,937, forward strand.
ACGCTCATCTTTCGTAACTATTTAAAAAAAAAAAAATTGTAGAATTTTGAAGAGGACAGTTTAAAGTTAAGCGCTTTTAAAAAAAAAATAATTTTATGTCTTCTTAATTCCTTACCCAGTTTTTTTAACCAAGGTGCTTTAAAATCCTATACATACTAACTTTTTGCCAATTAACTAATTAACTTATTCAGTTCCCTAATATAAAGCCTAGATGGCCAAAAACATATTACATAATTGTACTTACACTTAAGTTATGTTACTTAAATTTTAGAAAGATTTAATTATAAAGTTAATTTACTATAAAATCTCACTGGCTCCCCAGCCATAAAACATTAAAATTGCAAAAAAAAAGCCAGATAAAAAGTAATAATAATAGTGTCCAAATAAAAGGTAACACCAAAAATTCAAATACAATACCCATAGCCATAATTATAATGCCAATTCAAAATAATATTCCATAAGCTTTAAACGAAAGACATTATTAGATTGTGAGAAACTACGTAAATCATAAGGCAATTCATGCCAACTATGAGCAATACAAATTATAAACTATTATTAAAAAGCAGACCTCACAATTCTAGGAATTACAATTAGACGATACCTTATAAATGTTGAAAAAACAATGGTTCTGTATAGGTTCAAAGGCTTACGATTTTGAATTACTTTATGAAATAAAATGATATAAAAGCAAAATTTTTAAAGGAACATCCAAGAAAACGTTTAACATAACCCGAAATGTGGTTCCGTCGTGGAACATGGTATACAAATCGGAAAATAGTATTTACTATGCGTTTTAACCGGGTAAGATTAATTTCGATAGTACCAGAAATTACCCCAAGTCCATACAAGACCTAACCAAAAAAGGTAAGAAAATATTAATACGATAAATTCTTCGAAGTGAGCCCCACACTCGGACGTAATGATTCTATGTGAAATTTTAATGAAAGTTAACTGTCAAGTACAACACCTAAACACCTGTAATGATTGACAAATTGAATTTGATCATCCCCCAAAAATATATTTAAATTTATAAAAAAAACGATTTGTAGGACCAAACATCATTGCTTTCGTTTTTGAGCAATTAATAGCTAAATAGTTAGTAGTTGACCATTGCAAAACAAGATCAATAGATATTGCATTCGAAAACTTCAAAAAACCTACGATTACCTTTAAACAATAAGGAAACATCATCAGCAAATAAAAGGTTCTTTCAAACACTAGAATTAGTCAGTTCGAGGAGGTCATTTATATAAAGGATGAATAAGAGGGGGCCTAAAACAGAGCCCTGAAGAACTTCAGAATGAAGACAAAGAACAACAACTTAATCAAACTCTCTCACAAAACAAAAAGAAAATTAATCAACTGAATCATGCCAGTAATTAAAGCCAATATGTACATGATTATCAGTACCAGCACCAACAAAATAATGATTAATAGCATCAACATCATCTTCAAGCATCATCATTACCAAGACAACCGAAGGCTCTAAAAACTTTTCACAGACCGGCCGAATCTAATCCGCCAAAAAGTTTTGCAAAATATGTTCGTGTATGTTTTAAAATAACACTCCAAATTTGATCTGATCGGTCAGATTGAAAGGCAGAAAATGCTAAATCTCTAAGAGACCCCGCCAACACGATTTCACCCGCACTCATCCAAGAATTATTTTTGCAGTGCACCTTTCTAACAAGAAAAACAATTGAATAAAGATTTTCAAAAGAGAGCAAACAAGGGAACACTTTATGGCAACATCAATAGTGTTAAAAATACGATACAAATCAATCCCATCTAGAAACCGAAATAACCCTTCCCAATCAATGTTATTGAAATCGCGATACTCAATAAACTCATCCAAAAGTTCAATATCAAAAGCAAAAGAAGCAAATATAAGAGAATGATCTGATACAGACGGAATCTGTACCTCATCAGAGAAAGTGACCATAGAAACGTGGCTTACCAAAAAGAAATCAATTAAAGACGTGGTCCTTCTTCTCAAGTCAAAATGAGTAGTTTTTCAATTATGAGTAACAGATAAGTTACATCTTAAACACAAAGAGCGTAATAAGTTGGCTTTAGAAGTATTAAACAAGTTGCAGTTAGTCACCTGTAATAATAATATTTTTGTATTCAAAAAAAAAAATCACGATGATACCTCTCAAATTTAACCAAACTTTCGCTAGGAAGATAAACAAAACCAAGTAATAGTTTAAAATTACTTAAACTACAATTTACAAAAATAGACTCGCATCCAGAAACTTTGAAATCATCCGAAATTTAAGTTTAATAGAGATATAAATTGCAAACCCACCACTCCTACCGAGAGACAAACGATCATTCCCGCAGATTTTTTAACCAGGAATTTCAACTACTCGATCAGAGATTTCATCATGAAGCCATGTCTCAGATATAGCAAAAGCCTCAAAAAGATTATTTTTCAAAACAGATCTAAGCTCATCAAGATTAAAAGACATTGAAGACGGCGATATACTACAACCATTCAAATGAGATACTTTAAATTTACTTAGATACGGGAATAAGGCAGAATTTAAGTAAGAATTATAACTTATTTTAGGACCAAGATTTTCGTTAGAAGACATCAAAGTTAAAGAATTACATCATGGTGGAGAACCAAAAGAAGTAGAGTGAGCGAACGATACTAAAAATACCAATACAACTTGACCAGAATCGATTTTTTGTTATTAATATAGCATATATGATTTAAATTTTAAATACTTATGGGCACATTGTAAAAAGAACCCAACTTCATAATAGGTTCAACAAGATTCGATAAACCAACAGGTAAGCCATTGACTACAAGCTCACTACGGTTTAGTTTTCTATGTAAGATGTTATTTTCAATGTAAAGGATTCAACGTGCCTTATTAGTTAACTACAGTCAACAATGTCAGACTTCATATCCTTCATACAAGTAGACAATTCTTTTTTCAGATCAGCGACAATGTGCTTAAACATACTCTTCAAGGTTGACTGATCATCATTGCCTTTACAAATGAATTGATCAAATTTATCTTCTAAAGTTGTAATCTTATACCTCAAAGATCATCAACAGTGGGCGGATTCTTTCCACAAGAAGAGCATACAATGTATACATTTATGAAAGCACAATATTAGAAATATCTGCACAGGTCGCATGATACCACAAATGGTAGACTTTTCATTGAACAGCACTCTGGGTTTTTGTAAAATTTGCATGACAAGCATATTGGTCTTTTTTTACCGCCAGCCATTTCAAAGTATTTAAAAAATAATAATTCCCAAATAAAATGAAGGTTCCACTGGAATTAAGCAAAGCAGAATAAAAAAAACTAAACCAGAGAGCGGCAAAAGCAGCAACAATAACCAATAAAGCAATATAAAATGACGAATGAAAAATGTATTACATCGTGATACACCAAATAAATATAGAAATTACTGCTCCGGATGAATTTTATAGAAAAAGTAGATTTTAGCAATTCAAATACAATATTTTGCATTTTTTTTTTAATTTTACGTAGTTAAAATAATTAATAAGCAAGAAAAAACCAAACCATGTGTGGTTCGTTATGTAAAAATGATGGTGTTAGTTATAGATATTTTTGCAAGGGGCCGCTGTGTAGTAACAAGATTCAAAAATATATTCGCTGTACATTAGACCGTACCACCCTATAGGCAAAAAAAAAGTTCACCGTACGCCCTCAAATATAAAGTATTTTAACAAGAAAATTTCGAAAATTTTTTTTTTTTTTGGCCAAATGTAGGGGTCGCCATTTTATATTTTTCGTTATATCTTCGCCATTTACAGTCGGATCTTAAAGTGTTGTATATCAATGTTTTTTGCTCGCGGAGACCGATGTTTTCCTCGAAGGAGCCATTGATCTCAAGTAACCCGTTCTAGTATTAACCCACCAGATCTCAGTTGCTACCACCTTAATGTACAACCTTAATATTTTAAAATGAAAGCTCGCAAAAAAACAATAAACTTTTGCTAGGAAAGTATTCCAATAATTCCAGCGGAACTATTATTTTATTTATTTTTTAATTTTTTTTGTTGCCGAATGTAGGGCATTTTTAATTTTTTTGTCATATCTTCTGCACTTAGCATAATTTAACCAATTTTAGGTAGATCGCTCTGAATCACACACTTCATATAGAAAACTAAATTATCTAGAGAAAAGCGTATGAGATTTTGGGTATATTAATTTTTGACAAAACAGCGAAGTGTTAAAGTCAAAATATCTATTTTTTATACTCGTAAAGAAACAGCTCTAAGTCAAAAAGTATTTGACCTATCAAAAACTCCTACGCGCATCCATAGATAATCTAGTTTTCCATATGCATTATAAATTTCAGAGAAATCCACCAAAAATTTATTAAGTAATGCTGCGTGCCGTGGACATCTATTGTAAATATACTACCATTTTGTAAAACTTTGTGTAAAACAAATATTTTTTTGTACTCCTTCATAAATCTTGTGAAAACCAATCTTTGTTAACACATCTCCGTAAATAAAGAAAATAAAAAAAGGAAGTTTTTATATATAGGCTTTTTACGTAGGTGTTACCCCTTAAGAATTGACTAAAATATGGAAAAATTTAAAGTTTTTCGTAATACCTTTTTAAAATTTAGTTCCTTTGTTTTTTCGTTTACTCGTACGCAAATTTTTTGTGCACTCACAATATCATTTCATTAAAAACAATATAAAATACACTTTAAATTAATCGAAAATGTAATCAAAAAGAGGACTACTGATTTTTCATTATTTTCAGAAACATTTTCATTATTATATAATCGACAAAAACAGTAAAAACAATCCAAAGTGGTTTAAAATAACCATAAATTTTTAACTGAAAAAACGGTATAAAAAAAGATTTTTGTGGTTTGTTTTTTAAATTGAAAGTTTTTTAATTGTATGAAATTACAAAACACAACACACGCAGATGTATATATTTGATTTTCTATATGTGTATGTATATTTGAATAATTTCTTATGATTTTTATTGAAATAAATTTGTATTCAAACATACTCCTTTCACAAAACAACAAAAAGGAATTATTTGAATTTATATTTTTAGAAACAGAAAACAACAAATTTTACGTGTAACTGAAAATATCAACTTCTACTGAATGTCTGTATTTTTTATGGTTTGGTTTTTGAATGACTGATTCAAATAGTTAAAAGATATATTTCTATGAATTTCAATTGATTCTTCATTAAAAATCAAATTCTACGTATTTTTAAATACAGTCAGTAACAGAAAATATATTGTGTGTATATTAAATTGAATTGTTTTGATTTTTTAATAAAAAATATTTTTGTTTAAAAAAATATATACAATTTTTTTATTTTTAGAGCTATTTTAAGGGCCTATTTCTATATTTTTAATGTATATTTTAAGCGCATAAAATACTTTTTTAGAACATATTTGAGATATAATTTATCCAGCATCAAGGCAACAAAACAGAGTTTGCTGATAGTAAATGAACTATATTAATTTCTGCTCACATACAAAATAAAAACACAATATTTTTACGTCTCACTTGCAAAAGATAAAATTGAAACTAACACAAACATAATAGCGAAACCAAAAATATCAACAACAAATAAACAACTTGTTATTAAAGTAATAACTGACCGTATAAAGAGATTATGATCAATGACTGATCTGATGGCGATCTGTTAGACCTGTACGTATGAGTGTTGTCAATTGAAAATATTTGAATATTTCCATTTATTCAGGAAAATATATTTTTAGGAATAAAAGTTGTTTCGTATCTTTCCAAAGTTTTATTACAAGAGACAAAAAATATTTTGAAATAAAATGAAAATTATTAAAACTAATTTCAAACAATAATTATTCAGTAATATAAAGTTTAAGTATTTTTGAACATTTCAACACTCCTCCTCAAAAATAACTTTCTAATGATCAACATTTTCGAAATTTACATAATTTAATAAAATTTATCGGTTTTGTAAATATGTTAGCTTCCATGTTTTCAGTCCGAAAACAATTTATAATTACTTTGCCTTTCTGTTTAAGGTTCTTTATGAAATTATATTTTGTATCGATATGTTTCGTTCTACGGCTAAATTTATCGTTATTAACAAGTTTAACGCAGCTTTGATTATCTTATTATTACCAGCTTATACAAGCGCCATTAAATTTAAAACATATCCGCTGTAAGATTTTCGATCTTCTCTTTTTTGAGCCCAATCTGCGTCTGCGAAACCAACTAAACCATTGCAACTTTTACTTCCAAGAATAAGCTTTTGTACCTTTGATATATTTAATAAGTCTCTTTAACTGAATCAAATCAAGTTCAGTGGGATTGCATATTTTTCAACTCAAAATAGATACCACAGCCGCTATATCAGGACAAGTATTTACGCATAAATATAATAATCAACCAATTAATTCGTGGTATAAAAAGTTATTTTCTAAAACATAAGATTCTCCATGATTTTGATTAAGGTAGCCAATGTCCATTGGAATTTTTGACACTTTAGAATCCTCGAGTCCTGCTTTTGTTACTATTTGTTGTATATAATTTTCTTGGCTAATTTTAAAATTACCGTCAACCCCTCTTTCAATTTTGATACCAAGGTAAAACTTAACTTCTCCAAGTTTTGAAATTTCAAAATTGCTTTCAAGTAAATTTTCGATTAATTTGAACTCCACATCATCATTTGCAGCAACTTATTTATATGTCATCAACGTATACAAGTATATATATAAAATTGTTTCCTACCTTCTTCTTAAATAGACAGGGATTCGCTTTACCTTGTATAAAATGTGTACCTTGAATAACATTAAACAGCTTTAAATTCCAGCATCTTGCCGACTGCTTTAGACCTAACAAACCTTTTTTTAATTTTGTAAACTAGCACATTATTATCCTTTTCGTAACCAGGAGCCTGACGCATACACAGTTGAAGGGTCAATAGGTGTGATGAAAATGTAGGTAAAATCGGCTTTCGGGGGTTCATTTGTACTTGTTTTAAGGTCAAAAATATGCAAACCCCGAAATCGTAGCTGATCAGCTTCTCGAAATATCGCGAAAACACATTTTTTAACATTTGCAACTTTATATGGTCAAATTACCTTACGAAATTACCTACTGGACATTTTGTTGTTTTGTTGAGAATGTGTACACCAGAGAACTGCAAGTGCTGATTGCAAAACGTTCATACGCAATCAACACAAGAATAAATATGTGTTTGCGTTTAAACGCTGAATATACTCCAACACACATATTTCTTGCTGATTTTAAATCAATTAAACGACGTGCAAAATGTTGTGTCACTGATTTATAATCATCGGTCGTTGTTATACCATTGATTTTATTCTGTTCATTCGAGCCAACAATAATTATTTTGATGTAGAATAAATCAGAAAAAACAATAAACAACGTGTATCAGTATATTCATAATTAAAACAAAATAGTTTCTTATCTATAAAAAGGGGGTGGTTTTGTAGAAACACATTTCATAAATCGTATATCTACATTAGGGTGGGTCTAAAATACGCTTTTTCAGAATTTTTATTAGTAATACCAAAAATATTGTTCTTTGTGAATTTTTTTTTTAAATTTAGGTCGATATCTCAGGCTCGCCCAATCCGCTTAAAGTTAAATATTGCCTAATTTTCCAATCAAAATAGATGAATAAAAAAATTTAGACAATACTTAAATTTTTCCGGATAAGGCAAGCCTGAGATATCGACCTAAATTTTTTTCCAAAAAAATATTTTTATTTCACAAAGAAGAATATTTTTAGTATTGTATTACTAATAAAAATTCGAAAAAAGCGGATTTAAGTCCCACCCTAATGTACACAATATCATATATGAAATCTGTTTCTATTTTGTTTTAATTATGAATGCACATATACGCGTTGTTTGTTGTTTTTGATTTATTCAACGCTGACTTTTTGTTGAATGATTACATTTGCATAAAACATAATCGACAGATGATTCAAACTGATCCGAATTACGCGTTCAGTAACATGATGCTGATTTTATTCTACAGTGAATTTTGTTGAATTATTAAATGTGAACAAGAATTTTTGTGTATGATTAAATCAACAAAAAAGTTGATTTTGCAGTTCTCTGGTATATACACATACATGTATGTGTGTACGTGTAAGCATATCGCATTGATCTAGTAGTATACTATTTATTATAGATAATATATTATTGATCTAGTAAGCATGTGAGCGCGAAACGTTATTGAACGAACTTTGGTAGTGAATTTTTGTATTTCATAATGCCCACTTTTAAATTTATTTATTTATTTATTCTGATTTGACAAGCCAGTACAACAAGAACAGTTCTTATATTATAGGACTGGGACAATTAATGGCATTACATATTTTCGTCACAAAAGACTTAAAATAATTTATAATACAATAAAAGGGTAATATGATTGCATAAAAATTTTAGCATAAAAATAAATGTCAAAATGACGTATCGGTACATCAATAAAAAGTTAAAACAAGAAAAAAAAATAATACATAATACAAGTTATTAATATGAATTAATTAAAAATTTCAAAAATTGCAGTTTTAAATTGCATTATTGCTAATTGTTTGAATATTGGAAGGTAGTTTGGTCCAAAGACGGATTGAATGTATATAAAAGTGTCTCGTTGATAAAAGAACACGATAACGAATGGCATTTAGCCTTGAAAAATTCAACACGTCAGACAGATATTGTGGTTGTTTGGTGTAGATTATTTTGTGTAAAAATATTAAGGTACGACATTTCAGGAGGTTGTCAAACGATATAGTGTAAATTCTCTTTGAGAACTGTGATATCTGATCATAACGTTTAATTGCAAACACATATCTAGCAATATTGTTAAATGTAACATTAAGTCTACGTAAGGAGACGGAATCACAACTGGAAAAGAGTTCACAGCCGTAAAGAAGTGTTGGTAGTAAATACGTTTTTGCCAGTAGCATCCTTACATCCATTGGGGTATAATATTGAGTCTTCCATAAATTTCTTAGCATTCCATATGTTCTTCCGCAGATAATGTTGATGTGGTCATTCCATTCAAGGTTTTTGTTAAAAATTACTCCTAGATTTTTAGCGGTGTCTACTATTTCAAGAACAGCGTTATTTATTTGGATTGGTGGTAGAGCGGAGGGAATAAAGTATGATTTTCCTATTCCATAGCTTTAGATTTTTTAGCATTTAACAAAGTCCGTTATCTGACGCCCAATTATTTATATTTTCTAGATCATGGTTTAACTTTCTTATGCAATCAGGTACATTGGACGGAACACAGCTTATATAAAGTTGTACATCATCAGCATACATTTGTATTTTACAGAAGTCAATCTGAGATGGTAAATCATTTGAATAAATTGAATATAGAAGTGGGCCAAGTATTGATCCCTGTGGAACTCCTCTTGTTATAAAACAGGTGTCCGATATGTCACCTCCCTGGTACACAGCCTGAGATCTACCAATTAGGTAAGATTTGATCAGTTTTACTGCAGTCACTGAAAAGTTGCACATGGACCTCAGTTTAAGGCACAGGATAGAGTGTTCCACTGTATCGAACGCTTTTGAGTGGTCTAGTAGCACAAGGAACGAGATCATGTTGTCATCCAATTTACTCCTTAGTTCCTCAGTTACGTCAATTAAAGCAGATATACAACTGTGTTTGGGTCGAACCCTGACTGTCTTTCAGTTATGAGTGAATTCTCATTAAGGTATTTACTCATCTGGTTGTGTACCAGACGTTCAAACACTTTGGACAAATAGGGGAGAATAGCAATATATAACCTTGGCGTATTTCCATGTGGACGGATAAATCGATGTAGTAATTATTGAGTTGAATAAGTATGTTATTTGAGGAAGTACATGTGGAAGAATAAGTTTTATAAACTTAGGGTAGACTCCATCATGTCCTATAGCATTAGATTTGATATTCAAAATAGATTCTACAACGTCTTCTTGGGTGGTATGTTTAAATTCAAAACTTGTCGATTGTTGACTGTTATTGGTGGCACAATAAATGTTGCCACAAAGAAAATAGAAAAAAAGTTTATGCGCCTTATGGAAAGAAAATTGTCTTCGGGAAAAGAAAACCGACTCATTTCTCATCAATAAAAAGGTTGAAGATCTTATTAAAATCTTGTAGGATAAAAATTTCAATATTTCAGATGAAAAGTTTCCATTAGGAAATTGCGGCACATGTTACGTAACTCTTCTCGATTATCACAATGGTATTTTTAAGAGAACCATTTAAACTATGCCGAATTACGAAGATATACAATTACCAAAAGAAACTCGTAAAAATAATAATTCGTGCAATTCTAATATCTGTTTAACTAAGCAATTCAAAGGTCATAAACAAAACAAGAGAGGTAAAAGCAATGTACGATCGTTATCTAATCACATCGATACTTGTAATGGGCTTTATGGATCTTCCAAAAATGATCGACTTTCATTAAAGACGCCATTATGTAACAATAAACCTAATAACTTGATGACATTGTGCACAAAATGTTTTTAAGAAATAGGTAAAGGTAAAAACATACCTGTAAATCCAGTCCTAAAAATGTTGTTAAAATTATAGATAGGCCTCCTTCGACACAAAAAGACCAAGTTGTTACATCATTATTATAGACAAAAATGCAACAGCAAACTATGGATGTTGGTAACACTCCCTCTGTCAGTTACGTCGAACTAACATTAAGTACTGGAGGTTCAAAAGCAAAAGTAATTTTAAATCCGAAATTTAAACATAATGAAGTAGTTTTTAAACATAATGAAGTAGTTTTAAAAACCTTGATAATTATCAAGTTAATACGGGTGCATCGGGTGGTGACATGAAAAAATTAACAAATTTTATAAGATGAAATGCTGGGAGAAAATCCGTACCGTCATATTTTTTAATTTATTTATTTAGTCTATGGAAAATAACATCCTTACAGACTATTATGATAACAATAAAAAAACAAGTAAAAAAGGGCTAAATTCGGCTATGCCGAATCTTTGAATACCCTCCACCAATATCCTAAAAAGATGTTCTCTTCTGTTTTTGATACAAATAATATAAGAAAACTTTTGAAGTAAAATTATGTAGGTGAAAAAATTTTTTGAGGTGAAAAACTTTTTTAGATGTGAAAAAAACTTTTTTGGTGGAAAAAAAAATTTAGAGGTGAACAAAAATTTTTAAGGTGAAAAATTTTTTGTGGTGAAAAAAAATTTTAGTGGTGAAAAAATGTTTGAGGTGAATACAAAATATTTACTGCTAAGCGAATGGTGAAAAAATATGAGAAAATATGTTATGTACCAGTCGCTACTATGAAATTGTACTAAATTTGTATGGGCATTTTAGAGGTAGTTTGCCATTTTCACTAGTTTTTTTAAACATGGACTGCACAAAAAGCACATTTTAAAGCATAGTTTTTGTCAAATACTCAATTTTGTTCCGGCTAATGGGAACGAGCTCTGCAGCTGAATATGCCTAATGGAAAGAATGCACTTTCTGATGCGCCACGTATTGATAAATAGTTGCAACGAATGTTCTTTCTTTAAAAAATTTAAGTGTGTTTGTCTAATAGAGAGAATACAGCAAAGACATTAATTTATTAAAGAAAGAACATGAGTTGTAACTATTTGTCAGTAGAAGGTGCATTCTCTCCATTAGGGTATTTTGCTGCAGAGCTAGTCTGCATTAGCCATATTGTGCTCCAATATGCATTAGAGTATTATTGATTTTCTATTTTCTTCGTAACATAAATAAATGAAAAACAAAAAAAAAATATATGTTTTATGTACAAATTATACCTTAATTTTTTAAATTAATATTCATTTAGATGTTTAAGAGCACAATATTGCACTTTATTCATGTGTTTTTTTTTATAAAAGAAAAAATTAACATAAATATACATTTTCCAATCCCTCAATTCTCAAAAATACAAATGGAATAAAAAAAATACTATTTTCCTCTATGAAAATTTCTTTTTTGACATAAAAATGTGAAACAAATGCTTTTATTAAGTCAAACATTTGAAAAATTGACTTTAAAATTATGTAATAAGTCTACTAGCAACATCTGAATGTATTATAATTTAAAGTATGCAGTTAATTTAATATTTTTGGTAAATAAATTAATTGAAAGCCTAATCCAAGGCTATATCGCCATGGTGCAGGGTATAGGTTTACTGTGATTCTGCGCCACCTATTCAAAAGTAGGGGCACTAAAGCAATTTTGCATTTTGCTCTTTCTTATATATAAATTCCTTTGGACCTAGCCATGGGGCAGGGTATTGTTTTAGTTTATTCAGCGTCATCTATTCAAAAGTAGCGGCACTAAAGCAATTATGTATTTTGCTCTTTCTTTAGATATTAATGTCTTTGGTTACAAAAATAAAAAATACATTTTATGGAATGAAACGAAAAACCAACAAAGCTTAACAGAAAAACCCAATCTGGTTTACTATATCTCCTAAAGTAGCCAACGAATTGGAGATATTTGAACGGAAAATCCTAAGAAAATGCATCGGAAAAAATTATGAAAATTCCATAAAACGATTTTTAAATAGTTACGTCTATGAAAATGGCGATGTTCTAGCATTCTGTAGGTACTCCATGTCGTTGCAACCCAGATTTGTTGAGAAACTTGCTCTACATGATAATATGCTTGTCAGCCAAATATACGAAAGCGAGAAAAACACCACCTGGGCTGAATCTACATATCTTTCTCCTGTCGGTATAATTAATGGACGAATTAACGACGATCCAGCTCCTCTGGACCTTACCTCATTCTATATGGACCCAGCCTCCGGCAATCATAGGGACTGAAGATGATATACATACGTATATACTAAATTTTGCATGAACTGTAATATGAATATGTTTTGTCAATTTATAAAATAGAACTTTTGTTATTTAGTTTTAGTAATGTTATTTACAGACGTCTGCTCTGTTAGCGACTTTAACAATGTTATTAGAGTAACACACATATAGCTCTAAGAATGTTATTATTCTCACAGTATGCAAGACAATAAATGTAATTGAACAAGAAGAAGACTTAATAATAATAACATTTTTACTTACTTAACAGAAAATGAAAATAGATACAGAAAAATTGTACAAATTTGTATGGAAAATTTAGAGGTACCTTCACATTTTCACTCATAACTTTTGAACCGCTTGACAGATTTTGCTCATTTTAAATACCAAACTGCTCGGGAGGATGTTAAATAATCTGGGTAAAAATAGGCACCCCCGCTTGCGTCTTCGCGTCGTGATCGCCATTTTAACAGACAGACAGACGGACATCGCTAAATCGTCTTAAAATTGCATAAGGATCACGAATATATATACTTTATAGGGTCTTAAACCTATATTTCGACATTTTACAAACGGAATGACAAACTGATAAATACCCTCACCATATATGGTGGAGGGTATAATAATGATAATATATAAGGGTGCTTGAGGTCAATGATTTTTGATGTAACAAATTGGTATCATTGCGACAAAAACATTGATATATAACCCTTTAAGACCCGACTGTAAATACAGAAGATATGACAAAAAAATTAAAAATGCCCTACATTCGGCAACAAAAAAAAAATAAAATAATAGTTCCGCTGGAATTATTGGAATACTTTCCTAGCAAAAGTTTATTGCCTTTTTGCGAGCTTTTATTTTAAAATATTAAGGTAGTACATTAAGGTGGTAGCAACTGAGATCTGGTGGGTTAATACTAGAACGGGTTACTTGAGGTCAATGGCTCCTTCGAGGAAAACATCGGTCTCCGCGAGACAAAAACATTGATATACAACAGTTTAAGATCCGACGGTAAATGGCGAAGATATAACGAAAAATATAAAATGGCGACCACTACGTTCGGCCAAAAAAAAAAAAACATTTTCGAAATTTTCTTGTTAAAATACTTTATATTTGAGGGTGTACGGTGAACTTTTTTTTTTGAGGTACGGTCTACTGTACATACTTATTATCTATCTTTCAAAAGTCTGTTCATGATGGGGTTAAATATATCGGTGTGCATTGAAACTAGCGTTATCATTAAATAACGATACCGCAATAACTAAAATAACGTTACCCTTCAAATATCGTTACCGAATAACTAAAATAACGTTATCCCTAAAATACCGTTACCGAAATAATAGAAAATACCATTATAGCTAAAATACCGACACCGAAATAACTGAAAAAATCGTTATCCGTAAAATACCGTTACCGAAATAACTGAAAAAATCGTTATCCTTAAAATAATGTTACCGAAATAATAGAAAATAGCGTTACCCTTAAAAGAACGTTAGCGAAATAATGAAAATTAGCGTTACCCTTACCGATAACCCAAGGACCGTATAAACCAGAATGTACAAACTACAAAATTTTTAGCCACCCATGATGCCATGCTCCCATGCTGCGCCATGATGCCAAATAGTGCGACAACAACAAAATTATTTGCCGACTTACAGAAACACTTAGCCTCTAGCAAGAGTTGTACCGCAAGTACGGTGATTTTGATGTGAATGTACACAAGTTTGAATTTTTTATGCCTAACATACAACAAACAACAATAACAAATAAATTATTAATAATTATAACAAACAAATGTATATTTGAAGGGTAAACGAGAGTATAAAAGAGTCAGAAAACACAAAACATGATTAAGCAAGAGATAAAAAAACACAAAACAACATCTCCAGTTTGTTATTTTTTTACCTGCATTAAAAACCACATTTCAATATACATTTACATTTTTTTGTAATATTTAAATTTTTTTATTATTATTTTTTTATCTAACTAGAAATTTCTTAAATATAAATAGTTTAATAAATATAATAAAAATATTTTGTTGTTTTTTGTCTCTTTCATACTCAATTTTACCCTTGTTTTATTTGTTGTATATATTACAAAAAAATATAAATGTTTATTAAAAAGGGGTTATTGAATGCAGGTACAAAAACAAATTGGAGATGTGGTTTTGTGTTATTTGTCTCTTGCATACTCATGTTTTGTGTTTTTTGTCTCTTCCATACTCTCGTTAACCCTTCAAATATACATTTGTTTGTTATAATTATAATTAATATGTTTGTTATAATAATTAATATTGTTGTTTGTTGTATGTTTGGACAAAAAAAATTCAAACATTTATACATTAACATCACAATCACTGTACTTGCGGTACAACCCTAGAGGCTAAGTGTTTCTGTTTCACAGAAATAATGAGTCAATTTCTTCTAAACTCAATAATTAAAAAATTCAAACTGTATGTTAGCATAAATAGCTTTTCCGTTGATTTGTGAGTTAAATAGATATATGTATTTATAATTGGCACTTTCAAGGGCACAATAAATGTTGTAGCGGACCAGAAAATGCATTCCATTCAGCTCGTGTCTAATAACTTTTTCTGTGTATTCTCCATGATTACTAAATTAAAATAAGACAATTTTTTTATTTGAAAATAATTTTCTATGATCTCGAACCAGACCAAAAATATATTTTCATAATCAAAAATCTCATTTTTTTTGGAAAAATATGCCAAAGTACTTATGTTTTTTTACACTTACAATATCATATGGTGTTGCCTTATACAAAAATACGAGTATGCCTAAAAATAATTATACCGAATACCATAGCACTTTTAAGGTTTTAATAGTTTTTTATTTTTTTTATTTTTTATTATTCACTTCCATACAATATATGTGTCTCAGCGCCACTAGGGCATTTTTGAGACAAGTTGGCAATATAGTTAACTTTTAATTAGATTAAAAATTTTAAGTGTAAAGAATAAAAAAATACATATTAATACACATGTTAAGTAAAGAAAAACAAAATTATATCAGAAGCATTTCGATATTATCCAGGAGATACTCTTTCAATCTATTTTTAAATATAGAAATTGTTAAACCCTCTTTTAAAAATTCAGGTAAATTATTAAACTCCAAACTACCGATATATTCAATTTTTTGCTTGGTCATTTCCAGTCGACACCTTGAAACCCTTAAGTTGGAGTTATTTCTAGTACTGAAAACATTTTGATTTCTTGTAAAACTTAAGGTATGATGACCCATGTTATGTACTACCTTGTAAATATACAGCAACAAGTGCATTTTATATAATCCATAAATAGGTAGCACCTTTTTCGCAATATTGAGGTAAATTGTAAACTACTTTTAAAGATTTATTTTGAATTATTTGTAAAGATTTAAGCTCAGCATTCCTTCTATATCCATAGATAAGTGTAATATAATTGAGGTGACTCTGAACTAATGATTGAAATATGATAAATTTAGTTTCTTTATTCAGCTTATACTTTAATTTACATAAAATTCCGAGTGCAGGTGATATCTTAGACCGCACATACTGAATATGTTTCTGCCATGATAAATTACTTTGCAAAACAGCTCCTAAATACTTAACAGTTTCAACTTCTACGATTTCTTTTCCATCCACAAAAAGTATGCTTCTATCACGGGTACGATTTGGTAGAGGTTTAAATTTTACAAGTTTTGTTAGGATTTATCACCAATTTGTTCAGTCTGGAAAATTCTGAAATTAAAGAAGCATCTCGTTCAGCAAACGTTTTGAAAACCAGCTCCTCTTTATATGGATAAAGAATGCACAAATCATCCGCATACATAAAAATTTTTCCATGCAAGCCAAGGTTGTTTATATCATTCACATATATATTAAATAGTAAAGGCCCCAAAACACTACCTTGGGGTACTCCATACTCCACATTACCCATCAAACTTTTACTGCAGTTTATTTGAACATACTGCTTACGATTTTCCAAATAGCTTTTGAAAAAAGCTAATTCTTTTCCTCTCACTCCAAAAAAACTTAGCTTTTTAACCATTATTTTATGATCTACAAGATCAAATGCTTTAGTAAAATCGTAAAAAATGCCACCAACTCCAGAATAGCCTTTATCTAAACCATCACAAATATAATTGACTACATTTACTACAGCTTCATCTGTTCCACATCCTTTTCTAAATCCATATTGACTTGAGGAAATTAACTCTTCTTCTTCCAAAAATGTTGATAACTGGGTATGCAAAAGTTTTTCATATATTTTATCAATTACAGATAAAACGGAAATCGGTCTAAATTTATCAACTGTATGAGAACTTAATTCCTTAGGAATTGGTATTACTTTATGAGTTTTAAGCGAATCAGGATATATTGAACTTGCTATTGCAGAGTTAAAAATTTCAGATAACAAAGGTGACAGCACATCTTTACCTTCAAAAATGCATTTAGAAGTTATATCATCACTTCCAGGGCTCTTATTCAATTCAAGATTTGATATGATATCAAGTATCTCATTATTGTTGGTGTTTTGAAAAATAAATTGTCTGCGGGTAAATCTCAGAGTTCTTGGTGAATTACAATCATCACTGGGGTTACATTCAACTTGACGATTAATTTGTTTAACAGATTCTACGAAATACTGGTTAAAAGCCTCAGCTTTCTCATAATCACCAACAACTTCCTCATTTTCTTTATTTTTAAGAATAATTTTCGATTTTGCATTTCTTCCAAGAACGCGATTTAAAAACTGCCAGCATTTTCTCGGTTCTTCCGGAATTCCACACAAATTGTCACTTTAATATCTGTCCATACATTCTTTAATAGAAATTTTTATGATTTTACTAATTCGCTTAATGCGAAATTCTATACCACCCTTGTTACGTTTTTTCTTTCTTAGTTTTAAAAGAGTTATGTTATTGAATTCTAATCATATGTTATGTTATGTTATTGAATTCTAATCATATTATCTACTAATAACCTTAATAAAAAGTATATAATTCTCAAGATTATTATTCTCTCTCACGAACTTTTTAGTACTTTCTTGAACCACGAACATAGTTTGGCGGCAACAAAGGTGAGTTTTTGTCGGCCGTTTGTGGGATGCTAGAGATTTTTCAGATTATTTAAAAAAAAAATGTTTTTATTCATGTATTTTTTTCAGATTTTTTCATATACAAATATAATATTTGTTCAATATTCTAATTATTTTTACTAAAATTAGACATGTCTAATAAAGTAAAAAATACAACAAAAATTTGCAATTGTGTTAAAAAATAGTTACGAATTCAAACATAACATTGTGAGATGAAAAGTATTAAAGTGTGTACACACACTTGACCAATTCTGTCTATTCATATCCATTATTTCTTGGAACACGAACATAGTTTGGCGGCAACAAAGGTGAGTTTTTGTCGGCCGTTTGTGGGACGCTAGAGATTTTTCAGATTATTTAAAAAAAAAAATGTTTTTATTCATGTATTTTTTTCAGATTTTTTCATATACAAATATAATATTTGTTCAATATTCTAATTATTTTTACTAAAATTAGACATGTCTAATAAAGTAAAAAATACAACAAAAATTTGCAATTGTGTTAAAAAATAGTTACGAATTCAAACATAACATTGTGAGATGAAAAGTATTAAAGTGTGTACACACACTTGACCAATTCTGTCTATTCATATCCATTATTTCCCATTTCTATGGTAAAAATATATAATAAAGAGAATAAATATGCTATTAATTGTTGCAACATATAACTAAAAAACCTATAAAAAATGCAATAGTTTGAAAAAAAACTTGTTTTCATGAAAAAACTGGTAAACAGTTAAGAATCCCAAAAACTAGGATAAAAAATTACACTGTTTATGTGGCAGCACTGCATACACCAAATTTAATGTTTTTCAACACTTAAGCAACTTTGAAAATGTTGCCCTCTCATTTAAAAATGTTGCCGCTGAACTCTGTACCATGTTGAATTTCTGGTAAAGTGTTAAAAACACTCTATAGTAAATTATATACTTTTTGCCTTAATCATCTCATCTACACAACTATAAAATAATGCATTAAGATTTAACGAATGGTACTCTCATTTACGTGTAACAATCAATCATCTGAATTCATATTCATACTTCTTGAAAAAAGTATACCAAAGTTAGAGAGAACTTCCCTCTGACAAGTAGTACTCTCTTAGTACACGAACATAGTTTGGCCTCAACAAAGGTGAGTTTTGGTCGGCAACTTTTAGTAGTGTTTAGCGGTGCTGCCATATAACCAATTTTAACTGTTTTTTTGTAGTTTTTTAAGATGCTTAAGACTTTTAAAATTTTTTCATAAAAAAAATTTATTTTTTTTATTCATGTATTTTTTCAGATTTTTCATATAAAATTATAATATTAGGTCAATATACTATTTATTTTTACTAAAATTGGTCATATTTAATATAAGTAAAACATACGACCAAACTTAACATTGTGTCATGATAAGTATTAAAGTGCATACACAAAATTACCAACTCTGTCTATTCATATCCATTATTTCTCATTTCTATGGTAAAAATATATAATAAAGAGAACAAATATGATATTAATAATTGCAACATATATTTAAAAAAACTATAAAAAAATGAATACATTTGAAAAAAAGTTTTCTTCATGAAAAAACTGGAAAGCAGTTTAGAATTCCAAAAATTGGGATAAACAATTAATCTTTTTATATGGCAACACTGCATACACCAAATTTAATGTTTTTCAATACGTTAGTAACTTTAAAAATGTTGCCCACTTACATAAACATGTTGATGCTGAACTCTGTAGCATGTTGAATTTCTCGTAGAGTACTTCTGACACTCTGTAGTAAATTACATACTTTTTGCTTCTTGTCGACGCACATTTGGTTCAAATGTATCAAAGTGTCAATTAATTGAAATTTAGAAATAAAGTTTTTATAATAAAATTTGGTATAGCGTAGATCAATCCACTAAGTTGTTTACTTTATTTTCAGTGAGCGGTCAAAAATAGCTAATTACACGGTGCTACACTGAAAAGGAACTTGCGAAATGACCTAGTGTAGGTTGTAGATCTAGCTGAGTATATTATATAACCGGTTTTATAAGTTGCCTTATACCCTCAAAATTTCGAGATATGGGGAAGAGTATTTTTTTGGACTGGCTCACTTAAACTTTTCTAACTGAGTTATTTTTAACCGATTTCGAAACGGTCAACGGCATTAATTAGAAATGAACGAAATATATACACTTCCCGTATACTATTTATATAAATGTGTAGAGGTTTTTTAAATAATATAAAAATTTTTCATTTTCTATGAGGGTTTTTTCGAATCTTCTTTTAAAACAACAACAATCTCAAAGTCAGGGTCCTTTTGAGTAAAACAAGCTCTTACTCGTGTAAATCGGTCAAATATTGACAAAGTTATAGTACTTTTTCTAATCAAAAAGCCCAATTAAAATTGGCTTTTGTTTTATTAATTGCGTTTCAATTAACAAAGAAATTAAAAATTGTTTGTTTTTTACTTTAGATTGTTACTCAAGTTCGGCGTATACCAAAGCCAGCTTAAGGAACTTAGGTCAATTACAGTTCTAGCTTTAGGACTTATTATACGAGTATGATACAAACAAGACATAAGTGCGAAGGAGAAATAAAGAGAACCCACTCTGTATAGTACTCTATCATTGTTATAAGTTAAGTGTGAATAAAAATCATTTGATTTAATAAAAATTTCAGCATGGATGAGTTTTATATCTTTATCTAAACATTTTTTGGGTAACAAAAGAAGTGCTGACTACACTGATGTTGTTAGTGAATTTCTAGAGGCGTATGGAGAAATCGATGCAGAATGTCAATCAAAATACATGTTTTGCATTCTCACTTGGAATTATTCCCAGAAAATCTGGGTCAATTTAAAGACGAGCAAGGCGAACGCTTCCACCAAGAGCTAGTAACAATGGATAAGCGGTTCGAAGGAAAAAGTAAGATCAGAAAGCTAGAGAATTACTGCTAGTTGCCTTACACACGTAGTAGATTAAAAAAAGTAGTTCGTACTTTAAATTATTTCTTTTGTTGAATCATATAATCGAAATCGGGGTTTCGTTGTTTAGAAAAAGTACTATAACATTGTCATTTTTCTTTACAGATTTACACGAATAAAAGCTTGTTTTACTAAGAAGGAGACTGACTTTGAGATTATTGTTGTTTTAAAAGAAGATTCGAAAAAACCCTCGTAGAAAATGAAAAAGTTTAAAAAAATGAAAAATTTTTATATTATTGAAAAAATCTTTACACATTTATATAAATAGTATACGAGAAGTATATATATTTCGCGTTCATTCCTAATTAATGCAGTTGACCGTTTCGAAATCGGTTAAAAAATGACTGCGTTAGAAAAGTTTAATTGCGCCAGTCCAAAAAAAAACTCTTTTCCCCATATCTCGAAATTTTGATGGTATATTGCTTATAAAACCGGTTATATACACTCAGCTATACCTACAACCTACACTATGTCATTTCACAATTTGTTGCAATTGTTTTTGTAGCAGCATATTATTGCTGTTTTTAAAAAAAGTGAAAAAAATGGAAATTTTTACAATTCTATTTAAGTGAATCTTTTGTAATGGAACCTTCAAATTATGTGTAAATATTTTTAATAAGTTTTTTATAAATAGGTCCAAAATATGGATAATTTCCGCATATAATGGGCCACAAGTATTAAGTTAGTAAGAGTTGGAATTCGTTTTATGGATTTAAGAAAAGTATAGGATATCAGCTTGTATTTAAAAAATAAAAGTCCAGACAATACCGAGCACCTATTTTTATTTTCATTTTTGTGTAAAAACTATGGATGTCATTTATTGAACAAGACCAGTAAATGTGTTTTTGTGTTTTAATATTGTTATTCTCTTTATTTTTGGTATTTTTTTGTTTTTGTTGATCCATTTTGTTTTTTTTGAGATGAATTAATCAGCCATAATTCGGATTTGGTAATTCGAATGACGGAAACACCGCCAGATGTTTTTTTCAGAACGCGAAAATTTCTGCTGAAATTAAAAAAAAATGCTTACAATACTGTTGTTACTTGTGGTCATGAGATTCATTTGGAAAATTTTCGTAAATTTGCTCACAATACGGCTAGATATTTTTTTGAAAAATATCCATGGTTTTGTATGCCTCCCACTTTGCATACATTTTTTATTCCCGGTCCGGAGATTAAACAGCAAGCACTTTTACCAATAGGAGAATTATCGGAAGAAGCTCAAGAAGCAAGAAACAAAGAGTTTAAAAATTATAGAGAGCACTTTGATCACAAATGCAGCCGGGAAAAGTCCAATGAAGATATTTTCAATAGGTTTCTGCTAAGTTCTGACCCATTTATATCTAGCATGAGCAAGAAATAAGAGCAGAAAAAAATATAATTAATCAACTTCATTGTTGCCAATATCCTCCTCTTTTTGTGAACAAAAATTCGTTCAACATGGCCCGATAACGATCGCCATTGACTGTAACGGCCAGCCATTTGAATGAAATTTTTCCATTATTAACCGGAAGGATTGTACTTTCAAATAAAAAAAGAAATTTGAGAAAATATTCAGTAGTTTTTTTTTTATAGCATTTTCAAAAAAAAAGTTATTTGGCGGACCCTATTCATTTATAAAATTTTGTGAAAAATAATAATTGAATTTTAAATTAAATTTATACTGATATAAATACATATAATAAATTTATTATTTGAATTTTTAATAGCACATTAATTATGCTTTAATTTCCAATTTTATTCATTTATTTATCGCTTTTCATTCCAAAGTTACAGCATAAATTGTGAACTAAGGTATTTTTTCCAAAAAACAATAATGCGCTTAACGGGTTAAAAATATTTTTTTTTTCTAAAATCAATAAAAAAAATATAATATTTTAAAACAACGGCTTCTATGAATTAATCGCCACTTTGGGTACCACTGTGCGACGTTGCAGAATATGAAACGTGAGTAAATAAGTTTATTAAAATTTGTTTTATACGTAATTTTACTTAATACTAATAATTTATATCGCTAAATATTAGCCGACATATTATGTTCTAAATAGATGGCTAAAATCTAAATACTATTGAAGTTCTTTTTTGAGCAACAGTTCCTAATGATTTTTTGCTTATTCTTCTAACAATAACTTTCTTTAATTTTAAATCTTACTTTACACTGAACCACCAAAATAAATATTATGTAATAACTTTAACCGTTAAGGTCAAATAAATAATAATAAAAAAAATAATTTAAATACGCCACAATACACTTACAGAAAAACATTAGTTCAAAATTATAATTTTTACGCCGTTTACACTCATAAAAAGAAAAACATTTGTTAAATTAAATTTTATTTATTTATACTCTAATGGAAAATTTTTCATATATCTTACAAATAATATTTAAAAGTCGTAACCTTCTGAATTTAAAATATTATGAAACAATTTAAATTACTATACTGCAAATAAATTTCTTTTTACTTTTCTTTACAAATTTTTGTTAAAGCTTATTTATTATTAACATTGATACTTTTACATTAGATATTATTTAAATGGATATGAAAAAATGTTCCCCAGCGTTCAATTATACAACATGTATCATTACAAATTTTATTATAGTTTTAATTTTTTTTTATCATTTTGTAACATATTTTAAATAAAAATATTGATTGATAATTATGCAATTTTAAATCTTCTTAAACATTAATTTCATGAAAGAGATTGGATGGGTGGCTAAAAATTTTGTAGTTTCTACATCCTGGTTTATACGCTCCTTGGATAACAGCATTTGTTTCGGTTACCATCCATGACCAAAACCAATCATTACCGTGTTTTTATGACTTTGTTTAAACTTGAAGTTAGGGCTTGAAAATAAGTGTTATTATTATTATGTTGTTTGAACTTGAACTGTGATTCAAGGCTTGAATTAAAGTATATTCTCACTGTAATGTTCGACTTGAATTCAAGTGTCTGTTTTGCTGGAATATGCTATTGAATTAAAGTGTAATTAAAATATAAATCAAGGCTTGAAATTCGAAAACATGACTTGAATAACACTTGATTTTAGCTTTAATTCCAGCAAAAATGCTTTTTGGGTATATACACATACAACGTATTTTAAGGGTAGCGATATTTTAGTTAATTCGGTAACCGTATCTTATGAGTAACAGTTTTTAATTATTTCGGTAGCGGTATTTTAAAGGTAGCGATATTTTAGTCATTTCGGTAACTACATTTTACCGGAAACGGTTTTTGATTATTTCGGTAACGAGATTTTAGCGATAACGGTATTTTAGATATATTTATTTTCATAGTGAAAATGGGCGTTCAAATCAAAATGCATTTCGTGCACTTCGAGCTTCCCTCGTAGTTATATGAAATGCAACACTGCTCCCATCAAGTACCACCTGTTAATAGACTACTGTCAAATTTTGAGAATTTACTTTGCGTTTAACAGCTGTATCCTCGTGCATTTTTTTAAAAATGGAAAAAAGTGAATTTCGAGTGCTCATTAATTTATTTTTTTTTTTTTGAAAGCAAAAAATCAAGCAAAAAGCTTGATAAATACTGTGGGGACTCTGCACTATCGATTTTAATGGTAAGAAAGTGGTTTACTGACTTTCGTCAGTAAATTGCTACAAGCCTTAGAAATAATGGCTTTTCTCTTTTAAATGTAAACAAAAATATTTGTCATAAAAATATTTGAAATTTTTGTATTTTGAATTTGATAAAATATTAAAAACAACAAAAGCTAACAAATGAATTATGCGTTTGTAAGTAAAGGTAGAGCAAGGCAAAAAATATAATTGCTTTATTTTGCGTTCGCGCGAAGTCCATATACGAAAACAGCTTTCGTAAAAAGGCGGCCCAAATGTTCAAATTATATTTGTTTACAAAAAATAAAGAAAAGTTAGGTAAGTATGGAGAGTCGTTTTTTTACAAGTAGTTATAGATATAGATATAAAATCCAAAAAAAACTAACCTATTATAATTTCGGGCTTAGCAGTCAAATTTGGTTCTGTTTCAGGCTTTGAATGCATTGTAGATTACATACTCACAGCCTTTTTCTTTTTTGGTACGTAGGAACACAAAGTCGCCTCTTTACTAACCTAAAATAACATTTTTCAAAAAACTACTATATGTTATACATACATATAAATATATTTACCTGTCTCCATGCGGCTGCATGTTTGGTTGCAGGAACCGTTTGTTATTTCGTACGGTTCCAACTAGTGTCAAGTTTCATGTTTTCATGTCCGAGCCAGTTGTAGGGATGTAGAAAAATTATCTGGTGTCACATTTCTTCCGGAATTTTTATATGCACAAGGTCTAAAACTGTTCTTACGCCAACGTTTGTTTGACTATCGTCTTCTGTTGGCTTTCCTGTGTATAGATGACCTTAAATTGAAGTGGATATGAATTCTTTACGTCCTCAATATGTTCATCGATAGTAATACATTCGCCAGGCTTATAATATTTATGTAAATTCGAATTCAACATGGTCAAAATATCTCGCAGCAGCTTTGTCATTTGCGGCAGGAGCATGCCGAGTAACTTCGTTATCAAATTATATGAAAACCTATCATATAGTATTGCAGCCCGAAAAAGGTGTAAGTGATTAGGTTTCCATAACTCGGTTAAATGCTCCTTATTAGATTTGTGAACGCCACAAAAAAAATCAATAAACCAAAAAATGCGTCTAGTTCACATTCAGTAAATGGTATTAATGTTTTATTAGGGTTTGGATACCTGTTCTGCAAATTTCTATTATATTCTTCAGTCAATCGTATTCCCTTTCGATTGGTTTTTAGTAAAATTATATCACACATTTCGCTGGACAAAACACTCTTAAATATATCTTTTGGTGAGAAATGTTCAAGCTAGGTGCTGCGCCACAACGTTGCCGTAAACTATTTCGATTTATTGACTGAAATTCTGGTAGTGGGTCAAGACGTCAACGAGTTTCATCTTTACCCGTGGTTAATAAAATGTTTGTGCTAAAATTTTATAAACACGGAAACCCCAAAACGCATATTATATTAAAAGGGGAATTATTAGAACTAAAACTCATTTTATGTAAATTTTACGTACAGTACGATGGGAAAAATATGCAATTTCCGTACAATTAGTATGTGGGTACTCAGGTGCACCTGTCACTCTGGAGAAGATATTTTTTGTCACTGTCATATAGGGTTAACTAACCAATATTGAATTTGACTATTTTTTGGTGTTTGTGTTAAGTTTTGGGCTTTGGTATGTTCTGATATATGTAGCAAAATTTTATGGCAAAAATTTTGCAATTCTGACGTTATAATTTCAATAGAGACGGACGTGTTTTTTCAAAGCTCCACAGATTTTTTTAATCTAATTACTATATACTACCCTAACCAGAAAAGATTCGTACCCCACTATGAAATTCTCATATATAAATTTTGAGAAGCTGCGCTTCCCACAAAAATTAACCAATTTTATTAATGAACTTTTATTTTAAAGGCAATTTTATTCTTTTAAAAATTATTATTTAAGGATAACATTGTTAAAAAACGGTTTTGTTACAAAACAAATATTTCATGTACTTAAAATTAACTACATTTTATTTTGACCATTTTATGTTCGTACTGCATATAAAACTCAATACAACCAAAAGCCGCTGTAAATCAAGTTGAAAGTTGATTTTTTATAAAAACTATCGGCATAAAAGTGCTAAAATAATAAAAACAATATAAGCGCCTGGACGCTAAAAATCATACATTTTATGTTATAAAAAAAATTAAATCAAAAACCCCGTGTTACTTCTTCTTTATTTGTTGTTTTTTGATTTTTTCCCTTCCCGCTCTCTTTGTTTTTAACAACAAAGTCTTTATGAGTGATCTCAATACTGCGTTAAATGAGAAACGTCTCAGCCTAAATGGCCGCAATGCATACATTACAGTAAAAGATAATAAAGTATACAATAACAATTGTAACAGCAATTATTTAACCGCGAAGCCAGTCAGAGCTAGCTCTCTTTCTCCATCTCTTTTAAATAGTAATCATGAAAAAGCGCCAAATAATACCAATATTGTTGGTTTAGGAAAGAGATTTGATTTTACAAACCAACAACGAATACGCATATGGTATTCTCTGCCTGCAAACACTTTGTCAGCAGCAGCAATGGAAAAACAAATTAACACTATTGAAACCCCCGGTACTAATCTGGTTTGTTCAAAAGTAGCTAAGCCAAAACAATCTTCAGTGCAGTATACACCCCAAACCCCTTTGCAAACAAATTCGGCCATAACACCAGTTGACGGTATCGTATCTAACCCTACGGTACAAAGATATAAACTTATAGTGAAAACTCTTTCCGCAAAATGGTTTCCGACTTTGATAAACAGAAGCGGAATTATTACACATACCAATTGAAAAGCAGCAAAGGTCTGCAGATAGTGATTAAGGGAATTGACTAGTAAAGTGAAGGAGGCTCTGGGAAAAAACCGCCTTAAAATAAAGTCGGTAGTTAATATTAGAAATAGGGACAAATTACGCCTACCCCTTTTTCGGGTAGAGCTTGAGCATGGTGATATTAAATTGAAAAAGGGAGAGGTTCACCCAATATACAATGTAAAGTATCTGCTTCATCGCAGAATACCGATTGAATAACCCCATAGAAGAAACGGTCCCGTCCAATGTTTAAATTGCCAAGAATTTGGCCATACAAAGGTATATTGCAAGCTCCCCGCCGTTTGCGTAGTTTGTGCTAAACTACACTGCTCTAGCAACTGTAGTCAGCCTAGATTCGAAGAATGTACCAAAAAGTGTAGCAACTGTGGTGGAAATCATACGGCTAGCTACAGAGGTTGCGTAGTTTATTCAGAGAAGCAAATGCTTGTTGAAAAGGGAAGATCTGCCCCAGTCCGAAGCCATTATAGCCGAAAAGCTTCGGAATTTTTAGGAAATTTTCCTTCAAATAATCAGCATAATCTCAACGGTAGATCGTATGCTGAAGTAGTATCTTCTCAGTTCCAGCCACCTCCTCCTTATAACAATTTTAGCAAATTAGAGAAAACGCTCGATACTCTAGTGCAGACTATTAACAATTTCACCAATTCAATGGGCAACATGATGCAAGAGATGATGAGGATGCAGTCTATGTTACTGCAGGCTATTCTAAATAAACCATGAATGCCAACATTAAGAAGAATTGGAATACTTTCTCAAAAGCAAGGATATTGATGTAATGCTTGTATCGGAAACTCATTTGACCTCGAGAAGTGTATTTTTAATCCGCGGTTATACTGTTTATAACAAGAAAGACGCTAGAGATAGGGCATGTGGAGGCCCAGCCATTCTTATAAAATCTCGACTGAAACATTCTCCCATGAGTGATCTTTGTGATAACTATCTTCTAGCAAATACTTTATGCGCCCCCCCCCCCCCCCCCAATTTTCCATTACGGAGACACTATACACGGATTTCTATAAATCATTGGGAGCACGTTTTCTGGCAGCTGGCGACTATAATGCCAAGCATACATTCTGGGGGTCACGGCTGATTACCCCGAAGGGCCGTGTTTAGTTTGATTCAATTTCTAAAATGGGTTTAGATTTTGTCTCAAGTGGAGAACCTACTTATTGGCCAACAGAGCGGCAGAAAATACCAGATCTTATTGATTTTGGAGTAACAAAGGGTATCCCCAGTAACTTGATAAGGGTGGAATCCTCGTTAGACCTCTCCTCAGCTCACACACCAACTATTCTTACTATTATAAACCCCCAAGAAATTGTATCACCCACTTTGATTTAGCACAGGCAGAAGAACAAATTGGCTCAAATTTAAAAATTTTCTCAGTACTCATTGCTCGGAAAACATACCGCTAAGAACACCAGCTCACCAATTTGGTCTCAGGCGGAATCACAGTACCATTGAGCAAGTTCATAGATTAGTAACCGTTATTAGAAAAGCCTTCGAGGATAAAAAATACTGCTCTGCTCTTTTTATTGACGTATCTCAGGCATTTGATAAAGTCTGGCATGAAGGACTAATATATAAGATTAAACTTATAAGCTGTTAGAAAACTATATTACAAACAGAAAATTTACCCTCTCGGAAAAAAGTTTTATCAGCTCCCCCCAGGATATACAAGCGGGAGTCCCAAAAGGTAGTATATTGGGTCCACTGTTGTATATTTTATACACCTCGGACATGCCATTGAATGAAAACACCCACACATCAACATTCGCTGATGATACAGCAATACTTAGCCTTTATAATGATCCGCTAATAGCATCTAGATTGCTTCAGAACCACAAAACAGTTTTGGAGGACTAGCTAGATAGATGGAGAATTAAGGTTAACGAGCAGAAATGTATTCATATGACTTTTACTTTGAGAAGAGAAACTTGCCCGCCGATTTATGGTTGGAACATACCCCAAGATACATGTGTAAAATATCTTGGTATCCATATTGACCGTCGTCTCACATGGAAAAGTCATATAGAAGCGAAACTTATCCAAATAAAGTAAAAGACTATTCAGCTCTCTTGGTTAATCGGTAGAAACTCTAAACTTGCCTTGGATTGTAAACTATTACTATACTACTCGATTATAAAACCCATATGGTGCTATGGAATTCAGCTCTGGGGTACTGCTTCATAATCTAATATTATAAAAATTCAGAGAAGGCAAAACAAGCTATTGAGAATTATTACTAACGCCCCCTGGTATGTAAGCAATAACAACATTCATAAAGATCTCAATGTACCCTTAGTTAGTAACGAAATCACTAGATATAGCAACATCTACTTGAGAAAACTGGAAACTTATCCCAATGTTCTAGCACGGAATCTTTTGAATAATAATGGGCATAAGCGACTAAGATGGAGGGACACTGCAGACCTATCAAACATATGAAGGAAAAATTTTCAGATGCCATACAAATTTATGAACAAATGAAAATTCGTCTGACACTGGCTGTTCTTAATATTAATATTTAGTTTTAAGATTTTCATACTAATTGTTAGTTCACAAAATTAGGTGAAGATTCAATAAATAAATAATATAAAAAAAAAATTTAAAATTCTTCACTTGTGTAATTTGTTCATATTTACAATTCTATCAGACCTACGCTCGCGTTTGTGGGATTAAACTTTTCCTTGGAAAATTTAAAAATTTTTTAAAATCAGACATAGGGAATAAAAAGTATTTCTGTTTACTTAATTACAGGGAAATTACTCAATTACATCCATTATATGAAAGTGAAGTAATTGCATTTTATTGCATGATATTTAAAAACACAAAACTATTCATTATTCCCCATGTCAGGTATTAGAAAGTTTTGAAATTTTCCAAGGAAAAGTTTAATTCCACAAACGTGAGCGTAGGTCTGATAGAATTTTTGATATAAACAATTTACACAAATGAATAATTGCAAAATTTAATTGAGATCGCCCAGGTATGGTTTTATAGCACATAATTGGAATCTTATCAATTGAAGCATACGAGAAAATTATACTTTCCTAAAAATTTTACCAGGTGGTGGACCAAATCGTCTATTCTGCAAATTTATTTGAGAAAGCACCTTCCAATAGTATCTATCATATTACACCTAATATTTTTTTTTAATTATTTTCGGAGTGCAACTGACAATGGAACATTCAGCAACAGTGACAATGATGTAAGATTGCAAAAATTAATGGTTCGTACTTTAAATTAAAAATCCTGTTATTTATTATCTATCTTGCTATTATAGTCAGAATTAAAGCCAGTTTAAAATTGATGATGCCATGACATGAAAAAAGAAAAATGAAAAATAATCTTTAGCGACGAGGCGCATTTTTGGACGAATGGATATGTTAACAAGCAAAATTTGCCATATAGAAAATGACGCCAACCAACAAGAGGCTAACTAGGTGACAATGCATCCACAAAAAGTTACTTTGTCGTGCGGATTTTGCGCCGGCGCACAATGGTCCAATATATCAATCTAGCCGGAAGAAAGTAATTTTTTTAAAACTTCGAAAGCAAATATTTTGTTTCAGAATAAGCTGACAAGTGTCCACAGTGCATAATGGCATAATTTTTTTTCTTTAAATATCTATATTAGCTTTGCTTTATTGTTTCAAATACAAGTAATTGCTTTTGTGTTAATATATTAATAGCTCAATTGATATATAATAGCGCAAGTGAATTGTTCGTGAAAAATAATAACAAAGTTTTTAAATAATTTTTTTGATGTAATTAATAAAACAAAGGTATGAATAAATATTACTGTTTATATATTTCATATAAGATGTTTTGTGTAGAAAAAATGCACACATGTGTTTTAAATGTAAAAGTTTTTATCAATGTCCAAATTCTATTACAATTTTAAATAGGAATTTATCAAACTTAAGTTCTAGTTTTTGTGTTTTTGTCATCTGTACGATTATAGCTTGTAAATGTTTCCAAAATTAGTTGCCGGTTTCTAACTAAACATTTTTTATTTGGTTTTAAGTTTAAAATGTCCATTACAAACAGGGAGCTATATAATGCTTGGTATAGTGAAAAACAACAAAATAAGAAAATAAATGCTGTTGCATCGTACGTTTTCAAAATAAAGAAACGGATAGCTATTGCAAACAAGTAAAGCAATCTGCTCGAATGTTTGTATGTATTTTCAAGAAAAAGTGGGCGCAAACCAATAGAATAAGGCTCACGTTCGAGGCTAATAAATAAATGGGCCTTTTGTTATTCAACATCTCATGATGAAGGATCACAGGATGGGCCTTCGAATTATGGCAGACCTTCTGAGGAATTCTTAAATAAAAGTGAGAAAACAAAACGAAAGAAAGTTGCACCTTAATTGCAGACTTTTGACTGCTGAAAAAAGAAATGCTACAAGCAATGTCAAAACCATACTCTTCTCCGTCAAGAGCTTCAAAAATTAAGCTTTTCTCCTAAAGATCCAATACCATACATAAATGAGGAGGCGTTAGTTTTGTATATCGGTGGTGAATACACAAGACACACTTATAGTCTTTTGCGTGCAGGTGCCAAAAACTATAATAATGATATCTACCCATCGTATCATCAACTTTTGGGTGTCAAAAAAGATTGCTATCCAAATGGCGGTATCAAAATTTTTGACATATCGGCGGAAGTAGCTTTACAAAGTTTGGTAGATCATACTCCTGAAAGACTTTTAAAGCAACAGAGCCTTTGGGCGAAGAAGTTCTTGCGTTAAAAGTGTCGCGCCTCAATTCAGAAAGTAAATCAAATTCAGATTAAAGCAAACATATTGTCTTTAATATTTTTAATATTTGCATTAAAAATATTTTTGACTAATGTCACCATAAAATAAAATTAATTTTTTTGTTAATTAGCTACTTCTTTTAATACAGATTATTATTTGTAATAGCAATTTGAAATTTTAGTTATTAAATATATAAATAATTTTTAACATAATATAACATAAAAACAGGTATATCATTTGTTTTCATTAACCCAACAGAAATCTGCCACGCCCATTTAACAGATTTTGCTCATTTTTTGTGTGACTCTTTATATTAATGATATCTACAGGTTGGTTGAAAAGTTTCTGCGCTCGAAATGAAAGAATACTGTTTTTGTTACGAGATATATTTTTTTTATTCAATATAATCTCCTAGAAGCTCAATACACTTGTTCCAATGATCTTCCAATAATTTTATCCCATCCTTATAATGGTTTTCCGGAAGCTCTGCAAAAGAACCGTCTACGGCTGCTATGGCCTCTTCATTCGACGAAAAATACTTTCCACGAAGGAATTGTTTGAGATTTCTGAAGAGATAGTAGTCACTGGGAGCCAAATCTGGTGAATACGGTGAATGTTCAAGCAATTCGTACTTAAATTCTTTGAATTTAGCCATCGTCAAAACACTATTGTGAGCAGGTGCATTGTCTTGATGAAAAATGATTTTTTTTCTTCTTTAAACCAGGTCTTTTCTCACGAATTTTTTCATCCAGCTGATCCAAAAGGCTGCAATAATATTCAGAGTTGATTTTTTTACCTTTCTGAAGATAATCAATCAACAAAATTCCTTTTGCATCCCAAAAAACTGATGCCATAACCTTCTTTGCTGATCGTTGGGACTTCACCTGTTTTGGAGCTGAACAACCAGCTTCAGTCCACTGTAAGCGTTCTTGTTTCAATTTAGGATCATGGTGGTAGATCCAAGTCTCATCCATAGTTATAAAACGACGCAAGAAGTCGGTTATATTCGGCTTAAAACGCTCCAAATTACGCTGAGAAATTTGTTTTCAATCCTGTTTTTGTTGAATTGTTAATGTGTGCGGCACTAACTTTCCAAACAGTTTTTTCATACGTAATTCTTAATGTAAAATATTGAGTACTCGTTCGTCTGAGATGCCTATGACATTAGCGATTTCACGCTTAGTGAAACTTGGATCTTCACTAACCATATTATGTACCTGCTCAATGATTTCTGCTGTGGTTGCAGTTTTTGGTCGTCCTTCGCGTGGATCGTCTTCAAGGCTGGTACGACCACGTTTAAATTTACCAGCCCAAAATTCAACGGTGCGTTTTGAAGGTGAGGACTCCTTATACACTTCTAACAATTGTTCATAAATTTCCTTTGCTTTTAAACCCTTCAAAACAAAGAATCTAATGACTGCACGATATTTAATTTTTCCATATTAAAAAAAATCAATGGCACGTCAACTTCAAATGGCTTGTAAACAAAGAAAGAATTGACAGAATGACTTGCAACTTTGCATGTGTTCTCAGGACAGTTATACCAAGTTGAGAAAAAAAAGTTTGAAGCTAGCAGTGCCATCTCTTGGTGAGCGCAGGAACTTTTCAACCAACCTGTATGAACGTGCAAAGTTTCATGTCGGTGCGCGTTTTGAAAAGCGAGTTATGACTTTCTTCCTGTTGGATTGAACATTTGGACCACTGTGCGGTTAATTAAAAGATATAGATAAAGATTTAGAGAAAGAAAAAGGAAAAGAAATAGTATGTTACATCCTTAGTTTACCTGTCCACTTCATGTTTCATCAACCATAAAACAAATTAGTGATTAATTTTAATTATTGGACAATATTTATTCCCAAATAACCGAAAAATGTCATTACAAACAAAAAAATAAAACTTGGAAAAATAATGTTTATGTCAATAGATTATGCGAAATATAAGAGTAATTAAAGTATTGAACCAAGTAAATTTCCTTATAATAATTTAATAAAATAAAATTAAAAGTATATTTTAACTTACTCAGGTTCCATTGCGGGGATCACAGCATTGAATTGGGTATCGTTAAGAAATTATTAATAAATGTGTAAGTTAATTATTAAGTGGATATGTTCGATTAAAGATTCTAATAAAAAATTGAAGTTAAAATAATATGATAAAAAAGTAACTTAATGTTTAAATTATCATTTAATAATATTTAACGGTTATTTTTCATTAAAGTAAAGTCTTGCATTTAAGTATAAAATTAATATGTAATATTTTTTAAATTCGTGTTTTAGTTGATATTGAAGTTAAAATTAAATTTAAAGTTTACCTACAGTTTTTTTTATACGCGATTTGCAAAATATGCTCAAGTTTTAAAAGTTAATTATGGAAAATTACCATTTAGTACAATCTTTCACAGCATTAAAAATAAAAATTAACAATCAAATGATTGTCCACTGCTGTTGTGATGACGCTTTTATATTTTTGATGGTCCTTACACACAGATGCCATAACGTATAATAATCCAGATATCAAGACTAATCGAATTTGCAGTTAGATAACAGTTTGATATGGTAAATTGCGATATTCGTAAGAAAGCAAATCAAAATAATAGAAATTGAAATGCCATTTTCTTTTACAATTGTTACTTGTACTAATTGTATGAGAATTGACTTATTTGTTTGTTCTTTATATATTTAGATTCTTCCCCTTGAGAATCTGGCTTACTTCTCTTTTAAATTTTTCTTAAATAATTCCTTTTTTATTAATTGACAAATTTATTTGATTTTACGACTTCACCTTTTAAAATTCCAATTTCTTATCACCTTCTATTCAAAATTTTTGAAAGTTCAATAAATCAAAGTGAATTCTTCAAAAAAAAAAACAATTTCGTAAACTAAACTTAAAAGTGTTTTACAATCAAAATGTTAACCCTCTCATTCCTTATAAATTACATAACCGTTACAAAAACAAAAATCACATCTACCATATATCCTTTGGCCAACACTCGTGCTCTTATGACTACCGGAGCCAATTTTGCATTAAAACTGTGTGCTAAACTACTTTGTGCAAAGTTTCTTCGGGTAACTACTTGTCCCACCCCAAATGCTCTATTAATAGTCCTTAAATTGTAAAACCGTTTACTTTTTCATATGACTTTTTCATTTTAGCCACGATCATATCACGAACATAACTGAACTTATCTGCTCTATTTAACTCTTCTGGACCATCTACCAGCATATTGAAATTCTTTAACAGCCTATAATCTTCTCCATGTGTCACCATATTTTGACCAAAAACTACGTAGTAAGCTGATTTTCCTGCAGACTGTTGTATGTCATTTCGAAGGGAACTATTTATGTTACTTAAATAAATATCCCATTTCCTTTGATCCTTTCGAAAATAGGAACGTAAAGCTTCGTTAATACTCCTATTAGCCCTTTCACTAGCATTTGCTTGAGGAGCATGAATTGCCGTTGATCACTTTGGTGAACAATTATGTATTCCCATCCTTGTCAACAACCTCATCAACGCCCTCAAGTGGCAATTTAGCCATCAGCTGCAGCAAACGTTATTGCAATCATATGTTTGACTAGCAAAAAGCTTTAGCCGATAGCTTTTGCGCTCTCTTTTTTTATAGTCCTTTGTGTTCTATTATTTTCCATCTTTTATAATCACCAAGTCATCAAAAAATCAATAACTCTTTTTTATAACCGGCGTTCTTCATTAAATCGCAAGTGATTTTGTGAATTGGTTTAATTATTTGAATTTGAACAAATTATTTGAATTAAATAGACCTAATGTTAATTATGTATAAATAATGTGTACATAAACCTAATTTACCATAAATTCTTAAGTCTAACTTAACCCTATTTTACTGTTCTTAAAACTATTGGTATTTGTGAATTATATATCCTTAACCTAAGGCTTAGAATAAAATGCATACCGTTTTATAACGTTTGAAAAAAGGCCACCATCTTTTTATTTTATATAAAAGTGATTCCCGCTAAAAAGCTTTGTTAACCCCTAGCACATCTACCTCTAACCCGTCTTTACAGCCGTAAACGTGTGTTTTACTCCATAATTCTTCAGAAAATTTTCAAAGCCTTTGCATTTGAATTGACTGCCATTATCCGATATAATTATTTCATGTACCCCGAAGCAATTGAATATATCATCCTGAATGAACTTAATTATTTGTTTCGAATTAAATTTCCATAGGTAATGTAAATGTGCCAATGTACAAGTGGGCAAATGTCCAAATGTGAAATAATTCAAATTTAAAAAGTGCAAATTTGGTTGTTTGATTGTTTGATGGTAATGTAAATGTGCAAATGTTCCAAATGTAAGTGCAAGTTCCAAAAACTGAGTACATTCATACATTTTTACTACCACAATTATACTTATGCTACTTGAATTCGCTATACAGATATACGTTTATAGGTTTTTTACACTGAACAACATCTTTGTGAAACGGATGGAAGATGTTTAAAACGTGAAACATGTATTTACATTGGCAACATCTTTCATCTGTCATCTATTCAGCTGTCAAAAATATAAAAGGAAAAGACGCATATTTTTTGTTAAAAATAAAAAATGGATTTAGAGAAAGCATTAATCATAGGAGTGGTTGTTGCTTTGCAAGAACAAACCCGAAATTTAATACAGTACATTGAAATATTAAAGGCCATTCTGGAAGATGATGATAAAGAAGAATTTTTGGTAGACATAAGAATGAAATTCTTACATGTGCCGCCCATTTTCCTTTGTTGAATAAATTTTTTTGTTTATTTTCTGCAATGTCAGTTTGCTAGTGATGGCACAAAGAAAGTCGATTTTTTTGTCATTTTTTTAGTGATGACACTTAAAATAACGAAATATGGAACAAAATGAGAAAGGATCATCTTTTGTAGATGTAGAATTTTTGGCTCGTATAATTCTTATGGGAAGATGTTAACATCTTTGCAAATTGATGAGAGATGTATGGCGTAGGTCAGTGGAAAAATGCTATTACTTATGATCTCATTAATTATGATCTCAAACCTGATAAAATATTAACAAAAAAAAAAATAAAAAAACAATAAACTTTAAATTTTGGTTATTTTTTTTTTATTTTTTATCTTTCTTTATAAAACTTTGGTTACAAAAAATTTTTGTCCGTGGCAACACTGGAAGCAACAACAAAAAATCTAATGCATATCAAGAAAAATATGAAAAAAACACCAAAAACATAAAATGTGATTTTTTTCTCATTGGTGAGCTTAGATAGATAACTTTTTTAAGAAAAAATTAGTTAAACAAATATTATTTGTTTTTATTTTCAAATTTAATTAAAAAAATATTTTCAGCGAAAAAATGTGATCTTGTTAGTTGCAGTGCTATCCGAAATGAACCCAAATTTTCCCAATTTCAAAATAAATTTTCAATTCCCATAAAATGAGAGAACATTTTTTTCGGCGCGCGCGGCATCGTGATGGTGTGTAACAAGTAGGGAATCAACAATAATATATACAATTGAGAGGGAGAAAACTCACAACAAAAATATGCAACAATGCGTTAGATACTCTTTTTATATACATACGTACGTAAAAGAAAACAATATAATTTTCGAATGTGCAATTTAGAAGTGAGAAGGCAAATATGAAGAGGTTGTTCTATGCATCTAATCGTATATTATAAATATTTGCCCTATTTTTAATTTATAGTAAAAGTATTATTCATAATATACGATATAAGGTTCTCTCTTGATTGTAAACATTTTATGTCTTTCTCGGTTCTCTCATGTTGTACTCACCGTTATATGGATTTTTTTTACTATATTCATACTTCGTTATGAACAACTACAATGTTTTCGTTTTTTGCTTTTATATGGTGTTTTATCGTTTTAAATTTAATCCTTTATTATAATCGATTTCATTTACTGCGGCGAATCCACCCGACAGTGCAAAAAGAGTATATTTAATTTTACCGCCTTACGACAAACCCACTCAACATCGTACTTTTGTCATATAGTATGTATTTTAGAGAAAGATTTTGTTTCTCACGGTTCTCTCGATATATTTACGAAGTGTCCCCGAAAAGACAACCCCAAACCTATTAAAAAAAACGCGACCAAAACTTATAATAAAAATGAAACGGTGAAACTCCCTTTGGTATTAAAAAATATTTTGTTTATTTATTCCTCTCCATGTAAATGGGTATGTTAATGTTTTTAATTTAATTACCGATACTATCCTACTTGCTTAGCTGCATGCATACAATCACTCATCCACACTAGGCACATAGGTATGTACGTGTATATATTCATATTTCGAACACAGTGTAGTTGGAACTGTTGAAAATTTTATATATGCTTTGGTTGTTGGTATTAAATATATAAAAGGTAACCACTGTGTGTCATTGTGTCGTTTTTGCTAACACTTTTACCAGTGTTCATATAAAGAGCCGAATAACCAAGATATATGTATGTATGAAAAAAAAACGTAATGTAAAAATAATGAAATTCCCTAAAGATTATGAAACAATAAACATATATCTATACTTTTCATACACCGTAAATCGTACATAATATATTTTTTGAATTCATAATCAAAAATGTATTAAATTTTTCATTTGCAAGAGTGATATTATCATAAAATTTATTGTGTTTTTAATTTAAAGATTTTAATCCGTAAAATTTCTTCTATATGCGTAAAATTTTTTCTATCTGCATCTACATAGAGTATTTATTTTTCACCACTATATGTATGTTTTATATAAATTTAATATTTTCCCAGTATTTTACAATAAATTTATCCGATGGAATATAGCAGTTTTATAACACTATTGTAAACAAAAAGTGAGCTTAGTTAATACTTAAACATGGCTATGTGTTATATACCTTTTAAGGGATATACTCAATATAGTATGTCCGTAATTTCACGAAAATACTTCTATTTCTATTATGATTTAAATAAAATATGTACAGTGACTCACAGTCAAAGTGAGCCAGGCAGAATTTTTAAGTAAAATTTTTAATACATAATAAAAAAAAATCTGATTGGCAAAAATATAAATTATTTTTTTATTTAACTAAAAAGCTTAAAAACATAACAATTTTCTCCGATAGATTTCTTAAGTAATATAAAAAAACAACAAAAACTTAAAAAAATATTCTAATGTGCATCACAGTGAAAGTGAGCCACTAAAAGTAGATGTGGTTAATATTTAATACTAATATTTTGTTGGACCTCCTTTCGCTGAAATAACGCCCTGCAGACGTCTAGGCATCGATTGAAGAGCATCGATGCGGCATTTTGTGAGGTAATGACATGTTTTCGGAAATTTGGGCAAGATGGGCCTATAATTTTTCAATTATATTGAAATCCAGAGATTGTGGTGGAACTTCAAGAAGATGTGGGTAATTATACAGTAACCATTCCCGCGCAACATACGATTTATGCTTGGGATCGTTGTCCTGGTAGTAGAAGCCATCTTCGATCCCAAGTTTTTCAACAAATTTGCTCATAGTTCCCGAAATCTGGTGCAAATTTTCGGTTCCACCTCCTGCCATGCACCCCCAACCCATGACAGAACCACCACCGTGCTTCACACTTGGGGTAATGTTTTTTTCCTGAAGCTGGGTGTTCTTTTGTCGCCATACCATTTGCTTCCGTTGGAGCCAAATAGGTTAAATTTACGTTCACCTGTAAATAAAACCTGACCAAAAATTTTTAGTGGATATTTACTCTATTTTATGTGTATATACCTTTTGCCAAAAACTCCTTTTGAACGTATTTACGAGCAAACTCTAGGCGTTTTTTACTGTTTATTTTGCTAATAAACGGCTTCTTTCTTGCTACTCTTCAATTATTCCCGTGTTTTCTAAGCACTCTTCTAACTGTTCCAGGGTGTACTTGGATATCCAACTGACTTTTGACCATTTCCGTCAGTTTCGGAGCGCTTAACCGAGGTTTTTTTTTCTTTCCGAAAATGCTTTTTTATTACTTTTTCATTTTATTTTTGTTTCTACCATCTTTTGTAAAGCGGTGAATAATCTGCTGTACAGTTCCACGGCTTTTATTGACAAATTTAGCAATTTATCTTTGAGATTTACCTTCTTTGTAGAGTTCAATTACTCGCTCTCTAATTTCTACACTTGTTTGTCGTGAGGATTCTTTAATGTTTTATACACAAATAACGCATTAACAATAAGATTATTTTACCAAAAACAAAATCAAGTGGCTCACTTCGAATGTGATGTATATTTGGGTAATTTTTTGAGTTTTTGTATTTTTTATATTTCTAAGAAGATTTATCTGAAATAACTGTTATATTTTTTAAGCTTTGAATTTAAACAAACAAACTACTTAATATTTTCGCCAATCTGTTTTTTGTTTTATTATTTATCAATAGTTTTATTTGAAAATTTAACCTGGCTCACTTTGAATGTGAGCCACTGTAGTTAGTCTTAATAAAGGCACGATTGATAATTTGTACATTTTCTTTAAAAGCAAAAAAAATCGTGTTTCCAATTGTATTACTTTTTTTTATTAAAAATCTAAGATTCAAATACCACATTAAGTCTTAACTGAAAATTGAAAATATTTAATCAACAACTGTTGGTAAACGTAGAGCAGGACATACAATATAATTACTGTATTTCGTGTTCTGTCGAAGTCCATATATGCAAACAAATAATTGTAGATATCGACATATAAAAATAAAGCCTTTTTATAAAAAAAAACTACCCATAAATGTAGACAAAATTGCCCAAAAATTACAATTGAAATTAAAAGGAAACCCAAAATAAAAAAAAACAATTTAAATTTTAAAAATTACAAATAAAGCTGAAAAATTCGCAATAGATACTTAAAAAGATCAATTAATATTAAACAAATCCAATGTCCTAAAAAATTTTCTCTACTGTTTTTGATACAAATAATGTAAAAAACTTTTGAAGTAGTCTAGCTTTGCAGCAAAATATGCCTAATGGAGAGAATGCACTTATTGGCAAATAGTTACAAATCAAGAAATTAATGTCTTTGATTAAAT
Organism: Eustalomyia histrio; assembly: GCA_949748255.1. Taxonomy (NCBI): domain Eukaryota; kingdom Metazoa; phylum Arthropoda; class Insecta; order Diptera; family Anthomyiidae; genus Eustalomyia; species Eustalomyia histrio. Next base: position 116,935,010 of record OX456523.1, read on the forward strand.
TAATGTCTGATTGTAGCACAGACAAGACTTATCTCAATAGGTGGCGCTATTGGCAAAATAATAACAAAAATATTGAAAATCCTTAATATTTTTTAAGGACATTTTAATATTTACATAAATTATAAATTTTAATAAAAAATAAAAATGGACGTTTATTTAGAAATTCTTGCGAAAAAAAGAAAAACGGTAAGTAAAAACACGTCTAGTTGCTTTGTATATAAAATTCAACTGTTTTATTATGTATACTGTATATCCATATTCTCTTATTCATCTTCTTTTCAGCAATGCCGTTACATTTAGCATTATGAGCAAATTCAATAAAATAAAGGATTGCCAAATAAATTACTGATTCCATTATCGAAAATGTGTAAATTTAAAATTGTTCAAATTTGTTCCAATAAACAATTCATTTAAAAAAATAATTAATAACTTGTGTTATTATTTAAAAAAAATATTCATTAATGAAATATATTATATATAAAATAAGGGTAAAAAAAATATTGTTAAAAAAACCGAATGGAGAAAACCATCTGGCCAAAAAACTCCATTACGCTCCAACATTTTGTCCCCATTGAAGGACCGTAGGTCTTCAAACGTCTGGTAGTGGTGCCAGTTTGGTAATAGGGCGCTTATAAACGCCGTTTTTGGTCCTTACCTCCGCCACTCTGACCTTGCCGTCTTGGCCTTCGATTACGCGGACGACTCTCCCGGTCAACCACTCTTGGGGCGGGAGGTTGTCTTCGTGGACCACCACTACTTGGCCGATTACTAGATTGGGCTCTTCTTTGCGCCATTTGCCCTTGTCCTGCAACCCCATAACGTAGTCCTTGGACCAAACTCACCAAAACCTCTGCTTGAGAGCGCAGAACATTCGCCATCGATTCAAGTACTTCAGATTGCTGTCTCTGATGTCTTCGACGGATTCTGGCGGCAGCGAACGCAGACCCTCTCCTATTAGTTAGTGCATCCCCGTCGTTCGGGTCTGGAGACAGCGGTGCTATTGGACGACTGTTGAGCACCGCCTCCACCTCTGCGAGCATTGTTGCCATTTCCTCTTGGTTGAGCAGTGCATTGCCTACTGCTCGCAGAAGCAGGTGTTTCGCCTGTTTCACGGCTGCTTCCCACAGTCTTCCGAAGTGAGGTATGAAGAATAAATGCATCAGTAGACAAATCAGAAACTAATTCTAAGTGAACAGCCTTGGACGTGAAACAAACGAAAACCGCTATATACATTTTAATTGGTGGTCTACCGCGAATTCGCAATGAAATGTTTACGGGACCACAAAAGTCTACGCCGACTATTAAAAACGGTCGCAGAGCTCTCACCCTATCGGTGGGTAGATTTCCCATTATTTGAGTCATAAGCTTCGGTTTATAGCAGTAACAATGAACACATTTACGCACTATTCTACTGCACTCTTCTATGGCATTAATAAGCCAAATAGTCTCCCGTAAAAGGGCTATCAATGCTTTAGTTCCAGCATGGCAATTCTCAAAGTGCAAATTACGTAAATAACGGCTCACAAAGAGTGTTTTCTTTGGTAATAAAAGTGAGAATTTTGTTTTGTATGGTAATGGTGCATTAAGCAACCTCCCACCTACCCTAATTAGTGAAAAGTTTCGCTTATCCTCTGTGAATGTATGTATGAATGGTGTTAGCCTTTGTATATTCGACGGTAACACCAGAGATTTTTGTAACTTTTCAATCTTCTCAGACAATGATTCTCTCTGGACAATTTCTACAAGCCTATAAAAAGCCCAATTTAATTCTCTTGCAGTAGGACTATTTGACTTTGAAATTTTACGTTTCCTGCCAAAGCCAATAAATCGAAGCACAAAACTCACGATTCTTAAAATCTTTTTATATGAAGAATGATCTTCTATCAGCTTCAAGCAAATGTTCGAATTAGTAGAATTTTCTACAATTGGAGATTTCTCTATTTCCGTAGAATTCTCTACTGCAAGAAATGCACAGGATTTTCGTACCTCCAAAGATTTTTGGTTCTCTGTTAACGCGAAATGATGATTAACAGGCCACATTGAAATATCGTGGAGAAGAAACAAAGGTCCCTCAAACCAAATTGAATCTTTTAGCTCTTCTACATCACATCCTCTCGAAACAATGTCAGCCGGATTTTGTTTGGTAGGCACATGGCGCCGGAAAGCGCGGTCTGAACATTCCTGAATTTCAGTAACTCTGTTAGAAACAAAAGTTGCGAGCGTGGATGGATGTGTTTTAATCCAATATAAAGTAATTTCTGAATCTGTCCAGAAATTTACACTCGATTTCAAAGCTTATCATCTTTCTAGTTCGTATCCACAATTTCGCCAATAAATGTGCTGCACACAACTCAAGTCTCGGAAGGGATTTTGTCTTGAGTGGAGCGACTTTAGATTTGGCCGTAAGTAGCCGACAAAAGACTCCATTAGAGTCACTACTCCCAATGTAAGTGCAGCACCCATAAGCCCGAATTGAGGCGTCTGCGAAGCCATGAATTTGGATTTTTGCCAAAGAAGTTGTGTGGACGAATCTTGGGATTTGAATTGAATCAATTTTTAATAGATTCTCTTTAAGATTTACCCATGCAGTATCTAGGTGCATAGGAATTGATTCATCCCAGTCAAGTTTTTGAATCCAAAGCTCTTGAAGCAACATTTTGGATTTAGTTATGATTGGGCATAAAAGTCCGAGAGGATCAAACAACCGAGAAGAAACCGATAAGATGTTTCGTTTTGTTGCCTTAAGATCATGAAAACTATCTTCCAAATGAAACTTAAATGAGTCATTCTTCGGAACACAATGTATGCCCAACGCTTTAGATGAATCGGAATCATTATGAAATAATTTTTCTTTGCAATCAGAAAAATTTAAATCGGGGTGATTAGAAAACCATTTCGTTAAGTTAAAACCAGCTGAACTCAATATCTGAGTCACCTGGTCTCGAATAGTTATAAGAAATTGATAACTATCGGTGCCAGTTAGCAAATCATCTACATAAAAATCACTGCGAATAACTTTTGCCCCGATGGGCAAAGTCTCTTTATATAAGTCGCTCAAATAAATTAGACATCTGATCGCTAAAAACGGTGCAGAAGATGTGCCGTAAGTGACAGTATTTAGACAAAACACATGTAGCGGATCAGATGGATTTTGTCTCCATAGGACTAATTGAAAATTGCGATCATTATCGCCAACCAAAACTTGGCGATACATTTTTTCAATATCAGCAGTGATAACATATTTATGGAATCGAAAACGGATCAGAGTCGAATATAATTCTTCTTGTACAGTTGGGCCAACCATTAATAAATCGTTGAGCGAAGTTCGTGAAGAAGTTCGACTAGAAGCATCAAAAACTACACGAAGTTTTGTAGTCGTGCTTTGAGGACGCAAAATGCACTGATGTGGAATAAAATAGTGAGGCATATTCGGTATTTGATTGCCCGTAATAGACATATGACCTAAGTCGACATACTCTTTCATAAAATCATGATACATTTCTCTCAGAACTTGGTCGTTTGAGAGTCTGCGCTCAAGCGCAAGAAATCGCCGTTTGGCAGTATCAAAGGACGATCCTAAAAGTTTAGGATCTGATTTGAAAGGAAGTGAGACTTCAAAACGTCCTGACGATAAACGTCGTACCGAATTTTCGAAATGATCCTCACATTTTTGCTGTTCCTCACTATAAATCACTGTTGATTCATTTGAACATTTTTCTTGTTCCCAGAATTTTCGAACCATTAAATCAACAGTTTCCTCGTTTTCAATCGTACTGTTAAGGTGGTACATATTTGAATTTGAGCCCTATGACTGATTGTGTTTTCCAATAACAATCCAGCCAAGTGATGTTTTCTGAAGCAGTGGAAGGCTCGGATCAGATTTAATCTGACCAACGCATAACAAATCAAAGAAAATTTCGCCACCGATTAATAAATCAACCCCTTGTGGTACATCACAAAATATTTAATAAAATTTAAAAATTATCAATAAAAAAACAACGAAAAAAAGTTTCCGAAATTTCGCAAAAACTATTTCCCAGAAATTTGCAATTATTATAAGGTTAAACCTTGAAATGTGTATAAGTCAATAAAATTATTGATAAAATACAAAGCGCTCAAAAATAAATTGTATTTGAGAAATGTCCAAAATTAAAAATAAAGATTGTTCGAAATTACAAATATTCTTGAACAAAGTTCGACAAAAAATATTAAACAATCTTTTGAAACAATAACAATTTATTTTTGGAATTGGTATTAAAAAATTATTTCTTTTCTATAAAAAGAAATAAACCAACACGCAATTTAACTTTGCAGGGAAAAAATTATAAAAATAGTTTTTTTTCTAACACACAATAATATTTCTGCAAATTAATGCCTAATATTTGATTTTAATATCCTGTACCGCGCTCGATTTATTTACAATAAATTATGAAAAATTTATCTCACCGGCAATTAATTTTATTAATATCCAATATTTTTTCAGAAAAGATCAATATTTTCCGTAATAAATTCAATATTGGTTATCAATTGTTATTAAATTTATTAAAATCACTTTATTTCAGAATTAACAAACCTCGTTCGATTGAGACAAACCACTTAACCAGCAAATTGCCGATCCCCTTTAATTCCCAAAATCGTCAACGTGGTTTGGTTAGTCTGGTAGCACTAAATGGATTGTTTACAATTGTCACACTAAACGATCTGTTTACGTGTATGGCAATGCTGAACGGAATGAAACAACAGATGATCGATAACAAAAACCAATTACCAATGTAAAATACGAAAATTAATAACAAAACAAACCAATAAATTTAATATTTAATTTTGCTTTATTCAAAAATTAATAAAATTTAAAGTGAATAATATAATTGTGAAAATTATAAAACCAAAAGTTTATGAAAACGACGGTTCGTGTAAATTAAAAACAATTACGAGCGGATAATTCGGTGTAATATTGTAATTAAAATCAAATGAAATTTTAACTATGTGTGTTCGTGTGGTTGTATATTTTTGATACTCGCGCACTTGTTTCAAGCCCCAAGGCATATATTTTTATGTTCACAATTATAAATAAATATATTTTAAATTTAAAAAGAAGCGTAATTAATATTTTTTGTGTTTATACTCGCAATTGAGCGGCAACTTAAAAATTTCTGAATAATTTATAGAAATCACAAAAATCTGAATAATTTACAAATTTTTGGTTAAATAAACACAAATATTTTTACGCTTTTACCTCAGTTTCTGATAGTCCAGAATCGCTACTTTCCTGGTTGTGTTGAGGGCGACAATTAGGGCAACGGCAACGACCAGGCATTGGCAGCAAAATGGTGTCTTCCCAAAAACAGGTAAAATCACAAACCGAATAGTCTTTATGATTTTTTTTTATATATATATTTTTTTTTTTACGAATAAATCGCGCACCACAATTTATAATTATAATATAAATATGTGTTTTAATTTTTTACAACAAATTAGCAAAAAAGTTATTTTAAATAATTTTCACAAAATTTTTTTTCAACTTATATTTCGAATTAATTTATCAAAATATTGAAGAATTTTAAATAAAAGTCCCTGCTCGGGCGCCAAAATGAAAATCCTTAATATTTTTTAAGGATATTTTAAAATTTACATAAATTATAAATTTTAATCAAAAATAAAATGGACGTTTATTTAGAAATTCTTGCGAAAAAAAGAAAATCGGTAAGTAAAAACACGTCTAGTTGCTTTGTATATGAAATTCAACTGTTTTATTATGTATACTGTATTCTCTTATTCATCTTCTTTTCAGCAATGCCGTTACATTTAACATTATGAGCAAATTCAATAAAATAAAGTATTGCCAAATAAATTACTGATTCCATTATCGAAAATGTGTAAATTTAAAATTGTTCAAATTTGTTCCAATAAACAATTCATTAAAAAAACAATTAATAGCTTGTGTTATTATTTAAAAAAAATATTCATTAATGAAATATATTATATATAAAATAAGGGTAAAAAAAATAATGTTAAAAACCGAATGGAGAAAACCATCTGGCCAAAAAACTCCATTACGCTCCAACAAATATAAAATATGAGTTTTACAAAAACAAAAATACATTTTATGGAATGAAAAGAAAAACCTACAAAGCTTATCAATAGAAAATAACAAAAAAAAATAGATACAGAAAAAAATTGTAATAAAATACACCAATATGTATGTACCTTCACATTTTCACTCATAACTTTTTAACCGCTGACCAATTTTGCTTTTTTTCAATACTAAACTGCTCGGGAGGATGTCCAATAAATCGGGTAAAAATAGGCATCCCCGCTTGCGTCTTCGCGTCGTGATCGCCATTTCAAAAGACAGATGGACAGACAGACGGTCATCGCTAAATCGACTTAAAATAGCATAAGGATCGCGAATATGGTGCCGTGTAATAAAGCCATAGGCAATAAAGCCATATGGCCTTATTTCTCACCGCACTGGGAAATAATGCCATATGGCTTTATTTCCACAGAAGGAATGAAATAAAATCATGCGTTTGTCAATTGAAGTGGAAATAATGCCATACCAGTGTAAAATGAAATTAATTGTAATAGTTACATATGTATTGCCAAAAGAATGAGTTGTTATTGTCAAGCGTTGAAAAGGTATGGCGTACAGGCGTTGGAAGGAGGCCGGCGCAGCGTCTTCGCGGTCGATGCGGCCCCTTCGTGGCCGACGCGGTGCCTTCGTGGCCGACGCCGAGCCTTGGCGGCCGGCGCGTCAATTACGTATTTTGATTGCTGCTCTTCAACATATTGAACCATTCTTTTTCTGGCGACTGGATATGCATGAAGAACCGTTAGTTTATATGAGCACGTTTTTCTTCCCAAGCGTTGTGCCCATTATCAAGAATGGCACGCACATTCATATATTGTTAATTTTTAAAAAACGATACACAAATTTTCATTTGTTAACTGAACTTATTGTATTGTATTTTTTTTGTAATTAAAAGAAATCAAATACACAACAAAAATATTGCAATGAAAATTATCAAAGGTGCAATAATGCCATAATGGCTTTATTTCACTTCACCGATTGAAATAAAGCCATATGGCATTATATCTCAATGCTGTGTGAAATAAGGCCATATGGCTTTATTGCATATGGCTTTATGGGGTCTTAGACCTATATTTGGACATATAACAAACGGAATGATAAACTGATATATCCCCTTACCATATATGGTGGAGGGTATAAAAATACCAAACGCATTTAAACAAATTATTGAAATTTTATATATATTTAACCTAATTAGGTGTTTTTGAATTTCAATTAATGTTTTATAAATTACATTTGGAGTCATTCCAAAAGTTTTGGAAACAATCTAATCGTTCTCGAAATGGTATTTCGTTTTAAGTTCACTGTGACGTTGTGCAAAATGGCCCCAAGAAATATGACCCAATCTTAAAATGTAATTAAGCCCCATTTTTTGGAGCAAAATTTGAGAATGAAAATTAACCATTAAATTATAATGAAAAATTACCTCAACAAATGAAAATTAGCACCAAAATTAAGTTTGGGGCATATTTTCATTTATTAGATTGAGGATTTTATTCACAATGCAAAATAATCCAAATTTGTAAAAATAAAAAATGACCCCTAATATGACAAAATTAAAAATGACCCCAAAATATGCAAAGCAAAAAATGTTGTTTATGCACCGCATTATACGCATTTATATTGCATGGAATCAATAACATCCGTATGTACTTCTAATAAAAACTAAATTAACCTTGGGCAAAGTAAATTGGAATAGTTTATAGAATTAGAATCAACTCAATTTGTATAAATCAAATATTTTAGTGTTGCGCAACCACTGCCTTTTAAAATAGTTTAAAAATTAAGTAAATTTCTGCCATCCGTCCACGAGTAAAGTGTTGCGTCGTGTCTCCTCCCAGCCAGTTCTTATTAAATTTGCTGGTAACAATGGAAGAGCCAACAATTTCCGATATGCGGTTTTTACAGCATCCGACGATCTTATAAAATTTTAAAGCGAATGGTTTTCCATGATATTGCGTCTTAGAGCTTAACAGTTTTGAAACCTGTTAAGAATTATATTAGTTCTTAATGTATGAAAAAACAATTTCGCTTGCGGCGTCAACTTCTACAACTATTAATATACGAAAAACAAAATTAAAATTTTTTAACAAAAATCGTGCGATTATTGGTAAAAAATTTTCGCCTTCGACGCTAACTTCTACAACTATTAATATAAGAAACAGATTTACCATAGCTTTACATGACTTATGTCAGCAAACATATTTCGCAAGATCTTTACAGCTTGATTTCTTTTAAAAAGTCATTTTTAGCCACCAAATATAATAATTTAATATTATATTTTTTCCCTCAAAAGAAAATCACTTTTTCACGACTATCGTCAACGTGTTCCTTCAAACTAATTCTTTTTTAATAAAAAATGTAACAACTTTAGCAAAATCAAAACAAACATAAACCCATACCGCTATAAAATTTCGTCTTTAACTAAAAACTGCAAATTTAATGAAAATGCAATTTAAATTTGGCCCCAAATTTTATATCACACAAATTGGGTCCATTTTTCGTTTTAAAAAATTGGGGCTAAATTTCATAATGAAATTCGACCCCATTTAAAAAAATAAATTTTGACCCCCAATTAATGGGATAATTTTTCATTTTTATTTTGGGGCTTTTCTGCAATGCAAAAATGTCCCAAAAGATGAAAATACCCCGCAAATATTTTCCCTTCTTTTTGGGTCTATTTTTCATTTCCAATTTTGGGGCCTCATTCATAGTGCCTTTCCTAAAAAATTATCTAAAAGTAAAAGATCTAAGCTTTCAGATGAGATACGATTTGTAAAAATAATTGCTTAAAAAGTTAGATTAGTTTAAATATCCAATATTGAGCCGCTAAAAGCATCCAACTTCAGCTTTGATACATCGAGAATTTTAAAAGACCAAAACAGCACAGATTTCACAGGAACGTGGAATATCCATAAAAGTATTTAATTCTCAAGAGTATAGTTCTCTCTCGCGAACATTTTAGTACTGGACCATTCGATGTCAAACGGCACAACATTCGGATTTGTCATCTCCGATTTTAATGAAATTCGCCACAAATATTGTAAATAGGTAGTGTTTATCAAATCATTAACCTTTCGATCCCAAACCCTTTCGGTTTTCGAAATATGACGTTATAAAAATTGGCAAAAACGTCAAAATATCTAAAAAGTGTCCATACAAAGTCGCCCATAACTTCCAAACTATACAACCTAAAAGTTGTTTTGTATTCAAAGGTCAAAGATAATTTTTTTAAGTTTAATCTTCAAAAACCGATATCTTAAAATACAATTTTTTATTTCAGGAACCAAATGAGTCTCCACCTTAAAATTTTGCCACAAATGTAGAGAGGCCTTAATTTTAAACATATATTTTTTTCAGAATTTTAAAAAAATTGGATTTTGAGATATGGGTCTTTGAAGATTAAACTTAAAAAAAAAATACCTTTAACCTTTTAATACAAAAATACTTTTGGGTAATGTTTTCACCTTTAAAATGCTACCAACAGAATTTTGGGTTTTATAGTTTAGAAGTTATGAGCGACTTCGTATGGACACTTTTTCGATATTTTGATGTTTTTGCCAATTTTCATGACGTAATATTTCAAAAACCGAGAGGGGTCGAAAGGTTGACAATTTCACTACCATTTACAAAACTACCCATTTACAATATTTGTGGCGAATTTCATTTAAATCGGAGATGACAAATCCGAAAATTACAGTTTTCTGAGCGGTTTGACATGGAATGGCCCTACTTTCTTAGAACACGCACATAGTTTGGCGTCATCAAAGATGAATTTTGGTTGGCAACTTTTATTAGTGTTTAGCGGTGCTGCCATATAACCAATTTTAACTGTTTTTTTTGCCGTTTTTTGGGATGCTTAAGATTTTTCAGATTTTTTCATAAAAAAAGTTTTTTTTTTATTTTATTCATGTATTTTTTCAGATTTTTTATTTAAAATTATAATATTTGTTCAATATACTATTTATTTATACTAAAGTTGGACATATTAAATATAAGTAAAAAATACAACTTAACTTTGCAATTGTGTTGAAAAAAGTTAGGATTCAAACATAACATTGTGACATGAAAAATATTTAAAGTTAAATATGCTATTTATTGTTGTAACTATAAAAAATGCAGGAATTTGAAAAAAAAGTTGTTTTCATGAAAAAACTGGAAAACAGTTAAGAATCCAAAAAACTGGTATAAACAATTAAACTGTTTATATGACAACACTGCATACACCAAATTTAATGTTTTTCAAAATATTAGCAACTTTGAAAATATTGCCTATATATACATGTTGCCGCTGAACTCTGTAGCATGTTGAATTTCTCAATGATTACTTCTGACACTCTATTGTAATTAAATAGTTTTTGTATCGATGTCCAAACTTTCAGTGATATCCATATAATGACTCTTTGGTTTTTTTAATAGCATTTCATATTTTTTTAATTGATTTTTTTTTAATATCAGCTGGCGGTTTTTTAATTTGAAGTTATATATATTATATTTGACTTTTTGATTTACAAGTGCTATTTTTTTAATTTTAATATAAATGTTCTTATTAAAATTACTTATTAACCCTGCTGTTGGGTTAAGGCCATTTGGTCCAATTTTTGGATTGTTTCCTTTGTAATTTTTGAACGGTGACATATAGTGACTTAATTTTTTAGCTCACGTGGTCTTTTTATAAAACTATGTTATATACAAAAATTCAAGATTCTGACTTAAAACAGGACTGAGAAAAATAAAAAATTACGAATCTTAGGTTAAGGGACCATTTGGTCCATAGTATATTTTCTTTGATTTTTTTTACATTTATTTAAAAAAAAGTATTTATTAGTTAGTTTTATAATAATTGTCATTGCATGATGAGCAACATGTTTTTCGGTTAGTTTTGCAAATGAAGCATTTTATATCAGACTTAGACTTGCAGCAACTACAAATTCCACGCTTTCGAGCCCCTAAATTAGAAGTATTATTTGAAGAGGCCTCTAAAAATATGCATGGTGATCGTATTTCAGTCAATAACTGTGCTGAGAACTCTTTTTGAGGTAGTCTAGTCCCTTTTATCATATACGCGTTAGCCAGAGAAAGTGCTAGTTGCCGCAAAAACTCTGGTTTCCTGCGATTCCGATCAGCTGGAGCCCATGAAACGTCGATTTCAGAAAATATTATGTACGCATACAATGCGGATATATCAAGTATTTTTGCAAATACAATGTTTGGCCATCGATTTGTTTTGCGTTTTGTGCTGTAGGAACCAACCATTTGATCAGCAGTATCTACGCCACCTAAAAGAGATGAAGTATTAGAAATTATAGGAGAACATAAAACTAACATACCTTTCGTTGAATTGTAATACGAAACAATCTCTGGTTTTTTCTTCAATCCACTCTCACTAACTGCAACTGTGCATTGAACTGATCAATATTGTTGCTCTGTTCTTGTGTCTGATGTATGATACTAATGTCGTGCCATCGAATGCAAATGTAGAATGGTACAAAGGGAGTTTTTTGACAGTCAGCAATTTCGGAGGCATGAATGTTTTATTTTTGCGTACTGTTCCCACATATGTAAGTTTCCTTTCCTGAAGTTTTTTTACTAACTCCAAAGTGAAAAAAAAATTGTCGCCTATTATAATTTGCCCTTTCAAGCCTTCTGTTAAGTCCAATACAACGCATTGCCCTTGGTTCTTTTCAGGCTGTGCATTTCTAGGCTTACCAAGGTATGGTTGTATTTTTCACACGTAGCCTAACTTAGAGTCCACCAATAACGAAAATTTCAAACCATATTTTGCTGGTTTTGATGGCATAAACTGTCGAAAAGCCCCCGAATGCGACAAGTTAATCATCAATGGTGACATTTTCGTGACAAATGTAAGACATTGGAAGAAGTTGTTGTCAACGGTCCTACAGTTCACGAATAGGAGCAAATTTATCGCTACTACGCATTTGTCGTCGACTCAAAACTTCATCGAAACGGATCTCACCATTAATCATATGAAATGTATTTTCAAACATAATTGATCGGAAAATGTGGCGACCAAATTTTGCATCAAATAAACAATGAACATCTTCATTTTTTTCACTTTCAGTAATAGATTTTATATTAGCCAACTATTTTGCTGTAATAAAAAAACAAGATTATACATACCGACATACGCCTGCAAGAATAAGCACAGCAATATCTTTCCACTTGCCACCAAACTTGACCCTGCCGTACTTATTAGTATTTTCGATGACAATTATTTCTATTGGAGGCGGACAAAACAACAAAAAATCTGACAGAATGTCATTGCATCTGGATACTGCAAATCGAGTTGATCCTGGTTGCGTTGTAAAAACAAAAATCGCACACCCCTAGCAAAAACATGGCATCAAATACTTACCAGGCTATTTACTCGCTTAATTAATTTTGTTCGCGATGTCCCAAAAGTAATGAGTAGTCATTATCTTCTCGCTTACAAAAAACACAAAGTAATGGGTAGTCATTACCCTCTCGCTTACGAACATCGCGAACAAAAGTAATTAAGCGAGTAAATAGCCTGGTAAGTAGTTGATACCATGTTTTTGCTGGGCCACACCGTAAGGTTCTGTTTAGTGTCTACGAGTAAATGGAATTTCTGTTACAATATTTTTATCCCAAAATGTCGTCACCACATTGGGTGACTTCTTCAGCGGAAATTTTTTGTATACTTAATAAATGAAAATTATAAATAAAAAACTTATAAAAAACAATTTTTTAAAAAAGGCAGGAAATCAAAAAATTTTTTTGTCAATATTAAAAAATAAAAATATCACAGAAAACAAAAATAACAATATTTGAAATTTAAAATATTACATGAATAAATATTCTTGAAACTCATATGTTATTTAACATTATAACATTTATACTAGTTTTTATTAACTAAATGTCTATAATTCGTTATGTAGATCGTACTTTCATAATTTGTAACATTTCTAACATATATCTGCGGCTGTAAGTATGCTTTGTGTTTAATATAGACGTATTATCAAAATCAGGATATAGATTAGAATTAGTGGAATGTAATAATAATCCTGTTTTTGTGTAGAAGTAGTGTTCCTATATTTCTGATCAGATTTATGTCCTGCAATTCTAGTCTTTAATATACTCTTTGTTGTACCTACCTACACTTTACTACAATTCTCGCTATCATGTCCACTACAAGGTCAATTATAAACTAAGTTGGACATATCCGATTTATCTATTTTATCCTTCGTTCTGCAAAATAATCTACCTAATGTGTTATATGTTTTTTGTGCCAGTGTATATTTCTTATTATCATATACTTTCGATTTTTCTAATCTTTCAGATATAAGAGGATCATAAGTTAGAGATTTAAAAATTTTATCTTCAGTAACCGTTTCCGTAATTATGTTATTTCGGTTATTATCATGTCTTATCAATCCATAGATTAATTGAATTGGGTAATATTTATTTACCAAAATATTTTTAAGCTTTCCTATATTAATATTATTTTTTTATCTTTATTTACTCTGCAACTAGTCAAGGATGACTATCGAGCAGCTTGATTCTTAATTCAAGTTTCAAATGCATTTTAGTTAAAAAACATTTTAAGCCTAAAAAAAGTTTATTAAAAATTCGTATTCATAATCATTATTTTAACTAATAAACGATTTAATGATTTTTTAACTTGAAGATGGCAACACTGTATGTTTTTATTTGTCATATTAATCGTAATGATGCAAATCAATGATTACTTAACCATACGGTACTCGTTTCTATGTATTTTTTTGTCGTTTTTTCAGAAAAATATTGTTTTCATAAAACAAAAAATTTATGAAAACTTGTTTATTAACTAAAAAAAGAAAAAGAGTCAAAACAAAATGCCCAATAAAAGTGTTACATAGATAATGATTTTATTGTAGATAAGAAAGTATTCAAATAACCGGTTTTATTTTCTTTGTTTTAATTAAACAACACACCACTTTAAAACACAATGAATAATATCCAAAAATATTATTATTTTTGCTTAAATTTTTAATCCGGAATTGAAAACGGGTCGCTCCTCTTTTTGTAAATTTTGTCTGACGATTGTTTGAAATTTGGGCAATAGTTTCTATTATAAACAAAATAAAATTAAAAATATCACATTTTCCATATAAAAATGGTTCTTACCAATTCTTTTCATCAAATATAGAGGGCCCATTACTTATTAAACAAAAACAAATAACTTCTTTTGTTTAAATGACAATTTTTTGCAAAAATGTTTGAAATGAAAATAAACACAAAGCAAAAATGTCAATTTAAGATAGGTTTAAAATAGGGTCGAACCAATTTTAAGATTCGTTTATTTACACAAGGTTTAAAAAAGGTATTTTAAGCTAAAATTCGTTTATGAATACAATTTTAGCAAATTTTGCTTAAAATTGATTTGAAATACTGTTTAAAATTTTTATGAATACCGCTGTTAAACTAAACATATCTTTAAAAATCATTCGGTCCCTCTAAATCGTCAGTTTTTTACGCCTTAGTTGTCTAGGATGAGAAATTTGTACCAAAATTCGAGCTTCAAGGTTCACGTGGTCGGTTAATTGTTTAAAAGATTATTTTCGACATTTTGTTGTATCACAGCTTTAATAGTTTTTTAAATCGCGGTGAAGATCTTGGTTTCTCATATACCATGGTGTGCATACAATATTACGAAGTATTTTATTTTGAAAAACTTCTATTTTGTTTATGTGGGTATTTTTTGCACATCCCCATAACTGGATACCATAACTCCATACTGGTTTAAGAATTTGTTGAAAAATTTATAACTTATTTGATGTTGTCATTTAAGAATAATTTCCTTTTAGCCAATAGAGTTTTCTATACCTACCCAGCAAAATAAGAGCTGAGGAAGAAGTAGTTAAACACTACATCTACTAAACCCGAAGTTGTGAAAATTTCGGTGAATCATTAATGATTTTAACATTGGCGTGTCATTGGGAGGAAGTAGTTTGTTTCGGTGCTATGAAAAATCGATGAGCAGATGGACTTTTTCATTAGTTTATGGAAGTTGTTAAATATATGGACTACAAAATAAATATAGGGAGTGGCTTTTTTTTTAAGTTAAATATGTGATTTTGAACCCGCCATGAATTATTTTTTCGACCAGGGCAAAGTAGACATCACTGTTATGCAATATTTGTTTTCAATAAGGCATTAAATTACTGCCGGAATTAACCATTTATGGACCAACTAAATGATTGTTTTTTTTTACTAGTAGGGGTTAATATCAACATTTTGGAAGTTGTTTAAAATGACTTCTTACAAATCGAAAAATTTGCACTATTAACTTCTTTGGATGTTCTGAAAAAGAGATTCGTAAAGAATAACATCCATTTTATTTTGCTGGGTAATTTCCAGTTAGTTTTTCTTTTTTTGGATGTGATCCCCCCATTGCGGAATTTCTACATTGTTCATTGTTACACTCAGAAAAAAAGTTAGTAGAACACTTGTAAACGGTTTTCAATCCCACTTTACTATTTTTGTACTGATTTTTAGTACAAAAATTATTATTTAGCAAATCTTTTTGCTATTTACATTTTACAAATTACAGAATTTTCACAGAATATTTACAAGTTTTTGTTGGTAATTTCAGAAATTTTTGAAACCCGGTTTGCTAAAGTTAGCAAAAAAAAATTACTAATTTTAAAAACGTAGATATTGAAGGAAATTTTATTTCTAATTAAAACTTACACCAACAAACTTAA
This sequence comes from Eustalomyia histrio, assembly GCA_949748255.1. NCBI lineage: Eukaryota > Metazoa > Arthropoda > Insecta > Diptera > Anthomyiidae > Eustalomyia > Eustalomyia histrio. Next base: position 116,950,829 of record OX456523.1, read on the forward strand.
ATTGCCTTAAAATGTTACAAAGATTAAAAAAAGGATCGGAAGTGAATATACCGACTCATGTCTAAAAAGAGGACATCCACTTAAAATAGCACTAAAAAGGTTTTTAGTTCTAAAAATCAGCCCTAAAAACAATTAAAATTTAACCTTAAAAGTAAAAAAAATATTGACTAAAATATTTTTCAAAACAGAAGTTACCAAATTAAAACAAAGTGGTAAATTCGTTTATGTTTTAACAGTTTTTAAGATTTTTAAGACTGATTTTTTTTTTAATTTTGTATAAAATAATTTTGAAAATTATAATCAAAATGCTCGATAAAAAAAATAAATTTAAAACTTTGTACTAATATTAATAATATTTTGTAATTTTTTTCTGATTTTACCAAATAGATTTTAAATTCCACTTTAAAAAAAGTCTACTAAAATGTAGTAGCGGATATCAATTTTTATACTAATTTCATTGTACTACACGTCAGCAGATATGTGTTGCTAAGATTAGCAAAAAATACCGCTGGGCTCAAATTAGCAGAATTTACCGTAATAACAGCAAAATTTTCAGTTGCCATTACAGACTTTTTTTGGTGAGTGTACTGGAACATATTGTTGCATGTTTATTGAAAACTTTACGTGAACTGATTTTGAATTGTTAATTTTTATTTTTCACTTGGATGCCCAAAAAGAAATTTTATTTATAGCAATCTGTAGGTTTTTTGATGTTTCTGTGGTAAAGTTTCCAACTGCTATTATTCCAGTGTCATCTGCGAATGTAGCAACTTTCGTATTTTCCGTTATAGGAACATCTTTAGTGTAAATGAGATAGAGCAAGGGTCCAAGGATGCTACCTTGAGGGACTCCTGTGTTTATGTTTTTTAGTGTAGTTTAAACATTGGGCTGTGTGAATAAAAAGGTAGATTATACTATATAGTATTAAGTACTAGTACTAGCTTTTACTTATTAGTACTAGCTATGCTAAAAAGTTTAAACTACAAAAAGTGTGAATAAATCTTTGCTAGTACTACGTAGCTAGTACTGAAAAGTGATAGCTAGTACTGGAAAATTAAAACTGTTTGAGAGTTGCCTCTGTTGAAAAATATGGCTATTTTCTTATAAATTATGGTAACACTATAAGTTTGTTTTGAGTTTTTGGCAAGATGGGCGACAAAAGTAACAAAAATTTTTTTTTTAATTTTAGAAAAATATAAAATTCTTTTTAAAAAGTCGCAAGTGCCGTCAGTGAGGGTGGCAAAAGAGAATGCCATGTCTTCACTCCATGAGGACTATCTCCTAACGTTTGGCCAGGAAATAACAATTGTCCAATTAAAAAAAAAAATACAAAACATGCGAAATGATGTTAAAAAGAAAAGTGATTTGCGTGCAACAGGCAACAAACCAATACATTTGAAAGATTGGGAGAAAGGTTTGCTGCAAATAATGGAGGAAGAATCAAATCCAGTCTTTAATAAAATTCCTGGTTTTTTATATTTAACTATAAATTTGATTGTGTCAATTATTTTTTCTAGGTGCCATGGATGTGAGCTTTGGTGTTGAGGCTAACAAAACGCCGGATTGTGTGGAGCTAGAAGCGACAAACCCAGAAGCGACAAACCCAAATAAAAGAAAAGTTAGTGATGAGATGGAGGAAACGATGAACGTGAAGAAAAAATACAAATTTGAAGATGAAACAGAGGAGACCAAAAATCTTAGCAACCAAGAGCTTCAGAGACTGGTTCTGTTAAGACAGCTAAAATGTTTAAACTTAGATATAAGTGAACGGGAAGAAAGGAAGAAAGAACAACAAAAGAAGGAAAAAGAAAAAGAATATCTGGATGATGGAAGCATCAAAAAACAAGAAGAAATGTATGTTGAAATACTAGATGAATTTTTTCAAGATTAAATATTTTAATTTTATTCTTTTATTTTAATGAAATCAGAAGCTTTAATTTATGAGTGATAATTTATTTTTTAATTTAAATAATATAAGCGACCTGAATTTAATAAATAAAATTTATTTTTAATGTATAGAACATAATTTAAAATAAAAAATAATTTATGAAATATGTGATAATGAACTGAGTACATTTACAATTTCTTGCCTTCTCCTTTTGCCTAATTCTGTGAAGTTAGCTGACGGGTCTGTAACAATTTCCTCCTCTTCTTCATCATCTTCATCCTCTTGAAAAGCTTCGGGTTCATCAAAATCGTCACCAAGAAATTTTGCTATGTTGTGCAATACCGCACAGCTTATAATTACTGATTACTTTTTCCAGAGCAACACGCACTTTGTATTGCAAAATAGGGAATCGCCTCTTTAACTGTCCAAAGCAACGCTCTATTATAACACGATTTTTTGCGTGTATTTTGTTATACTTTTTTTCCTGCAGATTCCTTGGGGTTTTAAATGGCAATCAATTGAAGTGAACTCATCGTTAGCATTACAGGTAGCTTGTACGTTGATGCTGCAAAAATCCTTTCGGTTAATATACTCATCGCCATGATTTGGTGGTTTTTGTATTGCAACATGCGTACAATCTATTGCTCCAATAGTGCAAGGAAAGACAAAACGCAATGCCCACTGTTCTTGAGCCGTTTTTATTTTGTCACTATTATTAGGAAATTTAATCCACAAATGCGCTTTATCGGTGACCTTCTTTAAAACCATTTTCACTGTTTTACAAACGGTTGTGCGATGTATTCCTTCTTCTTTTGCAATTCGCATTTGGAAACCAGGATCGCTTAGAAATCGCAGAAATATTTCCATCCTTTTTATTTGTGACAAGGACGCTCCCCTGTTTTCATGGCTTTCTTCCAAAAAATGTTGCGTTAACCATTTTACACTTTCTTTTTTAAACCTATATAAGTTAAAATAGTCTGCTGGGTGAGAATGAGACCGCACACGATATTGTTTTGTTTGGCGAATGTTCATAAATGCAGCCATATTCAAATTAAACCAAACAAAAATTCACTTTTCGACTAACTAACCAACAATAAACTTATTTTCAGCACCGCAATGACATGCTTACACAAATTTAAGTTAAAACTAGTAATTTTAAGTACTTACTAGTTTTTATTCACACTTTTTTCCAGCAAACACTGGAAAAACTAGTTTGTGCTAGACTGCAAAAAGCACTAGCTTTAGCTGAAAATTTTATTCACCTCAAAACTAGATTAAACTTTAAATTTGCTAGTTTTAGCTAGAACTACATTTTTATTCACACAGCCCATTATCATATTTGACTTGGAAATATCTGTCTTCGATATAGAATTGTAAAATATTACAGTAGCTTGTTGGAAAAACTTCCGAAAGTTTAATTAAGAGCGCCGGGTGCCATACCTTATCAAACGCTTGGGCAACGTCGAGAAAAATAGCAGAACATACTTTTCTGGCTTCAAACGCATTTTCAATTTCATTGGTTATTCTATGAAGCTGTTTATTTGTACTGTTTTTTTCGAAATCCGAATCGATGGTTTGGCATTGTGTTTTTTGATTCTAGAATGTTGTTTAGTCTTTTGTGTTCGTTCCCATATCGTAGGGTTCCAATACTATTTCAATGTGATTTGCGAATATTTCTACCTTATCAGTGATAGATCTAGCCCAGCTTCCGTCTGCCTTTCTTATGGAATGTATCAGTTCTGTTTGTTGATTTATTTTTTTTTGTTGCCTTCCACAGAGAATGACTACCATTTTCATACTATAGATTTTTAATATATTGTTGTAGGTTTCTATTTTTAATATCAGAATTTTTTTTTTTAGTTTCTGAGCCGCTCTGTTGAAATTTGTCTTATCTAAAGGTGACCTTGACTGCTGCCACTTCTTTTCAAGCTTATGTTTAGTTTCTATTAAGATCTTATTTCTTTTTCCTTTATTGGCGGCGTACTTTTCCATGCTGCATCTTGTATGTTTTGAGTAAACTTAAAGGTTAAATCTTCTAGTTCGCAAATTTTGGTAATGTTCGGACTTTCTTCGGATTATTCAATATATGCCCAAAGTATCTCCAATCTGTGTATTTGTTTGACAATATTGGTACTTTATTAATATTAACGATTTTCTCGTGCAGAGTGAGTATAATAGGAGTATGGTCAGAACTAAGATCGATTTTATTTTCTATTGTTAACATTTTTTTTTTATACTTTAAAAGTGACGAAAAAGTCAATTAAGTCTGGAACTTTCTTAGGGTCTGTAGGCCAGTATGTCGGCTTTCGCGTTGATATAATTTCACATCCGAGATCTCCCGTCCTTTTGTTGAAGTCGCCTCCCATTATGAATTTCTGTTTATGTTTCTTAATAAGTGCTCTATTATTGTCTTCTTTGACGGTATGTCTAGGAGGACTATAAACAGCAGATATGGATAAATAACCATTTGTTGTTGATATACTTATAGTTGTTGCCTGGAACTTTTCTGTGCTATATTTAGCTTCTTCGGTGTGTTTGATGTTTTTTTTACGATAACAGCGCTGCCACCTCTTGCACAATTATTCGGGTGTATGGTGTGGTATATATTATAGTTTTTAAAATTTATATACGATTGTGTGGTGAAATGTGTCTCCGATATAAGACATACGTCGATTTTTTCTAATTTAAGAATTACTTCTAACTCATCTTTGTGATTTTAAAACCCGTTTGCATTCCATAGCATTATTCGTTATTGCGTGCCATGATTTTTAAAAGAATCGATAACATATCAATAATCTGATTCATTTGATTGTTTTCGTTTATCTTCACAACATTTGCATATGATACGTTTTTTGTGCGAATGCTTGCAGTTTTTGGTTCTTGTTCTTCTTTTCTATATTTTAAAATTTCGAAACGTTTCTTTTGCAGTTGTTTGGCTACTTCACACCCACGATAGTTTGCAGGATGTACTAAATTACAATTACAGCATTTTAGATTTTCTTCTGGTAGCTTCTTACATTATACAGTATTATGATCTCCTCTGCATTTTACACAGCGCAGGAGTGTGTTACAGAAATTTTTGGTGTGTTCGTAGCCCTGGAAATTTTTACACTGAGGGCTTAGCTTTGATTGTTTAACTGGTTCTATTTTAATTATGCTATTTAAAATAGACTTAATGGAGAATATAATATTTATATTTTCGGTAGATTCAAAGGAGACTAAAAACATGTCTAATGGATCTTTTGATTTCTATTTGAGTTTACGCGTAACGGATATTACTTTTAATCCTTGTTCTTTAATATCTGAAAGTATGTCGAATGGGTCACAACTATGGTGCAGATTTTTAATCATTACTTTTATTGGTCTTGTTTGCTTATTTTCGAAACTATATCAAGGTATGCATTTATTAAAAAGCTCTACGGTGATTTTTCTATAGTCTTCTATGCTACTGGTGTTTACTTTTAACGTATTTCCACTTAAAGTTTGAGTTAATAGGTTACAATTTGAAATTGATTTTAGCATACCTATGAATTCACCATAATTCTCTACACCCACCACCATGATTGGAGGGGGTTGATTTTTCTTTACCAGAATTATATTTTCTTTTTCTATATTTTCGTTATTATTATGTTTTGGAGTTTGTTGTTTTGTATTTTGTAGAATTTCGATTTCAGGTAATTTTATAGCTTTAAGTTTTTTAGTTGGCATTTTCTCTTGAAGGACCCAATCGGTTTCTTTACTCAATTCATCTTTATCAGTTTGATAAGAATCATGGGAGTTAAAAACTTGTTGAGTAGTTTCATTGGTGTTTATTTTCGTTTTTAACTTTTTATTTTCTATTTGTAAGGTTTTATATATTTTTTCTACCTCTGTAATTCTTTCCAAGAGTAGAGAATTATTGTGTTCTAGTTCTTTGAGTTTAGAAACTCGAAACAGAGATACACTATTTCTAGGTTGTTTTGATCATGCATGATCAATTACGGGTTAAAAAGTCGATAAGGCAGTGTTGTATTATAACCCTGCACATATGACTGTTACTTGGCAGCACAAAACTTATATGACAATTAAATTGACAGTAACAGCTGATGTCTTGTTTTAGCGGGTTAAAAGTTTTTTTTTTTTTTTTGATTTTTCACTCGTGTGGAAAATTCCATTTAATTTTCCGAGTTTTCCAATTCTGATTCTACCAAAAAGTATTTAATTTTATAGTTCAATTTCGAAAATATAGATGTGAAATGCAGAAGACACTATTTTCAAAATAAACAGCACCACCCAGTCTGCACATCAATGTAAGTTTTGCAACAAACAACCCTTAATTTTGTTCTCTTTTCCTAATTTTACACGCAGCGACTTGAAACACGTCTTGCAATGATAACTTCCAATTCCAAGTAATATTATGAAATTATGTATCGCTAATCTTTAACATCCTTTAACTAAATTCTTAGCAGTTAAGTATGATTCTTTTGTGGGTTTTGAATAATAGTTAATAATTCCCCCAGAAGCCGAGGGTTTCTGATACCAATCTACACGGAAAAAAGTTTTAGTTTATTTTAAATGCCGAGCCGGTGTATATATATAACAAATCCGAAAAAGAATTAAATGTATTCCAATATGGTATACTTGTAAAGAGGTTGAACGAGAGACAGTGAGAGAGAGAGAGAGAGTTTTGTTTTTAGGGCATAAAAGAAACACCAATATGTTTTAGATTCTACCACGGCTGCCAGCTATGTTAGTCCTAGAATCGTCAATTTTTTTTGAAAAATCGTCAAAATGAAACAAATTTTGTTTTTACTAGTATAAAAGTTTTATTAACAAAAAAAAAGACAACAATTCATTAAAACGTGTTCTTATAACAAAAAATAATATTTAAAATCATATTTTAAACACAGGATGACATAAATTTTTTAGAAAAACAATAGTATTAATTTTAAAGATCTGAAGTAAAAACCAATAAGATAGAATATTTACAATTAAATACATATTTTGAAAATATATATCTTTATTATACATTTTAAACAAATCTTGTTTTATCGATATATCAAAGCAATTTGATTTTTTCACTTCTAAATAATCTTTTGTATTAAGATTTGTGAATCTATCTGGTCTCACTTTGGAATATTTTATTTACATTATTAATCACAAAAAGAATATATTTTAAAAAAGATAAGTAAATTTGATTTGTTTCATTCAAATTGGTTAAAATGTTAACACAAAATGAGTAATAAATTTCTAAATTTTGAAACAGTTCCAACATGCGGCTTACAACTATTTCCAATGATAGCCACAGAGTTTCAAATATAATTGTAAATATCTTGGGCTGAAGTTTCAACAGCTGCCGGTAATTGAAGATATGTAGTACTATCGAACATATGTAATACTATCGAATGACAGACGCATTACATAATAAATAAGTTGGGAATATCTTTTTTTTAGTAATCAAGGGATTCATCATCGTTCATTTTCTGTAAAATTAAAAATAAATTAATTATAATCAATTTTACCAAATTTTTATTAATTTCCTTTTCTTTGTAGATGTCTTAGCATTTTAAAGCAATTTTAATTTTACTTTTCTATAACTTCTGCTTTTTTCAACAACCATTAGAATTTAATTGCTTCTTGTTTTTTTAACAGTGTTGGTATTTTTATGTTTTGAACATGAAGATTTTCGTATAATACCAAGATGACCAGCACTAAAACACAAAAATTACAACATTTATAGACAAATATGTCTATCCCTCTTACACTTTACTTCTATTATACGGAAAACAAATATTATTATTGTTGAATAACAAGGCTGCAATATCACGAAATAAGTATGAAAGTATGTATCATAGTATGAAAGACAATAAATGTAGTCGAACAAGAACAAGACTTAATAACATTTTTACTTACTTAACAGGAAAAAAAATTGTATATACAAATTTGTATGGAAAATTTGGAGGTACCTTCACATTTTCACTCATAACTTTTGAACCGCTACACCGATTTTGCTCATTTAAAATACCAAACTGCTCGGGAGGATGTTCAATAATCTGGGTAAAAATAGGCACCCCCGCCTGCGTCTTCGCGTCGTGATCGCCATTTCAACAGACAGACCGACATCGCTAAATCGTCTTAAAATTGCATAAGGATCACGAATATATATACTTTATGGGGTCTTAAACCTATATTTCGACATGTTACAAACGGAATGACAAACTGATATATATATGGTGGAGGGTATAAAAGCCAATCAAAACCAGCTGATCTGTTCGTACGCTGCTTATGACGCTTACAAAAGTAGAAAGTATACCTACTTTACGCGTCATACGCGTCAAGGCATTCTACGCTTTGGTACTATGTAACTTGCAGCATACAATTACACTGTTTCTACTTTTTTGACAACCGCGTATGACGCAAAGTAGCGTAGCATGCGTGGTATGGACTTTCAGCTTTACACCTTCATCGGTATTAATTGTAAGAAATAGAGAAAAAGAGAGAGAAAAACAAGCTACTTCATAAGAGAGATAGAACTTTACACATGCTTTTAATTATTTCTAGGTGTTGTTTTTAAAAAGGAATAAAATTGTTTTAAGAGAGAAATTTAATTCCTTTTTGTCATTAAAATTGTTATTTGTAAACTAACAGGAATAGTTTTTATTGTTTTTTTGGAGTTATTTCTATTCCAAGTAGTCATTAAAAACTGGCAATTTTTTATGGTGTTAAAACAATTCCCTTAAGTGCTTAAATTTATACCGTATGGTTCAGATATAAACTATTTAGGTATTAATTTCAAATTTAATTCCAAAGAAGTTTACAATGAACACCGCTAAGTGTACAAATTAAACCAAAACTTTTTACTATGTATTAACAAATTATCAGCCCTCCTTATTATCAATGTATCTAAATAAAGGAATGAATTAAAAGTTGACAAAATATTATTCATTTAATGATCCGAAATAATGCAAAATAAATCATCAACTTATTTTGTAATGATTTTGGTTTAAAATCTAATTTTTCCATTCAAATGTCAGCTCTAAGTGGAGAAGCTGGAGATTCTTTTTTAATTTCTTTTTGTTGTAAATATTTTTTATTATCATAATTTAAAAATCTGTCGTCCATTATCAATTCCTGTATACTTCTTTACAATATCATATTTTTTCAATAATATCCAAAGCTATATATTTTGGTATACCTCGAAATAGAGATACAACACCAAGTGAAATAAATTTCTCATCATCTGGTATATTTAAAGTTTGTATCTTTTCTCCAAAATGTAAAGAATCTTTTACATTATATTTAGAGTTTTCAGTTATTTTTAAGAATGTTTGTATTATACTTACAAAGTTTATAAGATGGGTAATTAACAAATTAAAATATTGGTCTCAAAAGAAAATATTCTTTATGGATTTTAGGTAATCCACATAATATATATTATTATTGTTTGTTTATTTATTTGCAATCTATCAAGTGATAATAAGCAAATTTGATAAAAACAAGTAAGAGCGGCTTAATTCGGCTATGCCGAATCTTATATACCCTTCACCATGGTTGGGAAAAAACTGAAGTTTATATATGGACATATATGGAATGGACAGATTTATATACGGACGCCTTTAAGAGGAAATTAACCATTTAGTTTGGGGATAAAACTTGGACTCGGGAAGATTTATGGTTCCAGAAAATAGGTATTTAAAAAAAATTTATGTTTTGGGCATAACTTTTTTGTATCTGAACCGATATTTCCGAGTTTTTCAGCAAATATGTTATACTAAAGATTTTCGATCTTTTGCTATATAAGACGTATCCATAGGTCATATTACAGCTCTAGAATAGTGTTTGTTGTTTGTGTATAAAAGGTAAAGAGGTGAAAGAAAAGAATTTCAACAAATCGTTAAAAGAAATCACTAGAAATGCATGTGTTTTATTTCTACAAAAACGTTTGATTTAGCTGGCAAATTTGAATTTGGGATTTTATTTCGCTTTTTTATTAAAAATATTTGTAATTTATTTAGCTTAATTTTAAAAATTTGAAGGAAAATAGTTTATAATTTTTTTTTTATAAATTATTATAAGTTATGACCTAAAATAGTTGCACTCAAAGGTAAATTATGTATAAAATTTTCTTAATATGTGAGAAATAAAATGGTTTAAAAATCTTTTTATAAATTCTTTTAAATCGGAGTAAAAAATAGAAATAAAACCGTTTGTATTTGTTTGTATCAGAGTTTTTATAAAAATTTTGATGTTTTTAGCCTATTTATGGATTATTTAATTATAAATATAAAATGTTATTTAAATTAATTATTAAATGTTAAAAAAAAAAATAAACTAAAAAAAAATCTTAAGAAAATAAAAAAAAATTTACGAAAAAATGTGAATTGACCGGGATTCGAACCCGCGACCCTTCCACCTGCGTCGTGTGTTGTTTGTGTATAAAAGGTGGATATGAAAGAAAAGAATTTTAACACATGGATGTATTTGTTATGCGTAAAATTCTACATACATTTTAAACAATGGGATTTTACAGGAAAAATTAGCGGTAGTCCTGGTTTTTTGCTAATATCTCAGCCATTTATTAACCGATCTGTCTGATTTTTAATAGCAAACAGAAATGGATCACATGTAACAGAAATAAAAAAACAATCAAGTCCTTATCATGTCTGGGTTCTTCGGAAAACCCATTTCAACACACAGACGGACATCGCTAAATCAACTTTGCTCTTCATAAGGACCCAGAATATATATACTTTATAGGGTCTAAGATCAATATTGTAGAAATTACAAACGGAATGACAAACTTATATATACCCTTCCACCTGTGCTTAAGGGTATAAATCTCAGGTACAATATACAATAACATATAGTATATTACATCATTATGTAATATCACTAATATACAAATTTATAAAAATATAACAACTCAATAATTTATGATTTTAGAAAATTAAATGATATATATTTACAGACTTATTATCTAAATGGGAGATCTAATACATGCAGTCTCTTTAATCTTTTTGTTTCATTACTATCATCTAATAAACAAATGGCTAATATATTGGGGTGATCACTTAATCTTTTTAAATACTTTTCTGAAGATCTTTTGATTTCATCCTTTACTTTAGGTATGTTGAGGTCGTGGTGGATTATGCTATTTGTGACGAACCATGGTGAGTCTAAAATTGCCCGAAGTGTTTTAGATTAAAATCTTTGTAAAATTTCTATATTAGAGTTGCTTGATGTACCCCAGAGGTGGATGCTGTATATCCAAATTGGTTTCAGAATAGCTTTATAAATCCTTAGTTTATTTTCTATGCTTAACTGAGATTTAGGGCGGAGCAGCCAGTACAGCTTTTTGAATTTGTTATTAAGTTAATTGCGTTTTCTTTTTATATGATCGTTCCAAGTGAGTCTTCTATCCATATGCATTCCAAGATACTTGACAGAATGTTTATGGGGTATCGTTTCATTATTTATTTTTACAGCTTCACAATCAGCTTGTTTGAGTTCACCTTAACCCTTAAAGGCATAGGTTCTTAGATTTTTGCGAAAACTATATATTATATGTAATCCGACAAAAAAATAATAACTGCGTTTAAATTTTCCAAAAAAAATAGTTTTTGTTGATTTTATGAAGAAAAAACTAGTTGTATCTCTAAAGATACACTATGCACTTCCCGCTATGAGAAAAATACATAAGAGAAACAACGACTGGTTTCGATTTTAATGACAAAAATTTATTTTTCATAAGTTTTGTTACACTTATGTATATGTTTATATAGATATAGGTAAAAAATATATATGTAAGTAATTAATATAGATATAATTAAGTAAAAATATAAAAGAACTTATTTCTATTGGTTATGGTAATTATAAAAACAAAAAAGACAAAAATTTAGTTCACATTTACGGCAAAACATCTTCGTCTGGCCTGTACAACCCGGCATTTTGCACCTTCCTTTTTTACTTACCATGATCCAATGTTGAGTTCCGTCTAGTCTTACATCTTTGGGAGGCGGTATCTGCGAATTCGGCTTACGTTTTTTCTTCTGTATTTCAGTTTCAAGATTTGATCGCCGACGAAATGAAACATCTTTTGATGAGTTTTTATATTTAAATAGTGAATCCGCCACTTCTAATTTGAAATCTATTAATCTTAAATTGTTTGTTTCTGCTTGGAGTTGGTTAATTCTATTATAAAGAATCCAGGCATTGATGTAAGTCATGTCTAATAGATGGTAAAATAATCTATTTGTCCACTTCCTGCTTTTCAGTGTTATTTTATGGCGGCTCATGGAACTGTCCAATAGATCTACGCCCCCCATATTTTTATTGTAGTCCTTAACAATCTGTGGACAAGCGACCATTGTTACTTTGTTTTGCTTTTTGTCAAATCTACGAACAGAATCATTTTCATTTGGAACAATTGAGGAAAACGCTGGCTTAGTTCCTATATATGTCGATACCAGATTGACAACTTTTGTATCTTTCCATGAAATAGAAGTAACATCTACTCCATAGACACTAGCTACGAATTCTCTGCTTGTCCCTCGTTCACACTTCATCATGGTTTTTTCTTCTTGAAACTTGCAATTTTTTATCCTGTTCCATCGGATTGTACCAACAGAAAGAATTCCCAGGGTTCTAAGGTATATAACTAAAGGTATTGTGGTATAGTAATTATCAAAGTAAATGATGTAGTTTTTAAACCTAGGAACTTCACGAACTAACCTTACTACAATGTTCGCAGATGCTTGAAGATTTGGCTCTTCTGAACGTAGAATTTCGTTTGCTCCCGTATAAATTTCGAACTTGTACGCATATCCCTTAGTTTCACATAATACAAAATATTTAAATCCCCACTTTTTAGGTTTATTTGGCAAATATTGTCTCATATAGCTATTCATTTTTGTAGAACACATTTGCTCATCTACAGATAATTTTGCCATTTTGGGAATAAAACCAAATGTACAATTTAGAGAATCAATTACAGGCCTAATAAGGTAAAGCCTGTCACATGTAGGATCGTTGCGTGATGGCCTTTTCTCTTTATCATTAAAATGTAGATATTGTCTTATTTTCTCAAATTGGTTCACAGTCATTTGACTTTTTATAACGTCCACTGACCGGTCATTACTACTTGACCAATAATCCCTGGTATTTGGTAAATTTAAATATGTCATGTAAAAGGTAATGCCTATAAACTTTCGAAGTTCTGTATTGCTGAAAGAAAACTTTTCATCTAATCCAGCATAACGTAGGGTTTCTTCAACTATAAGGTTTTCTAAGCGCTCAGGAAATAAGTAACTCCAAACTTGATAAGGAGTTACTAGTGACTGAATTTCTTCAGGTAGGGAGCTATCTCCTCTAAACTCAACTTCTTGACCGTGAAATTGTAAGTTACCTTGTTTCCATATTATTTTCTCAAATGCTGAGGATTTGGGATCGACGTTTATATTTTGAAATTTTGAAGGAAATAAATTGAATGTGGAAGTACTTGGTAGATAGTCCAGCGAATGTTCTGGGGAAAGAGAAGGGCCTGGTATCAATAGAGAACTTAGAATTTTCTTTAGAAACAGAAGATGTCATTTGACTGGATACTGGAGTATTAGAAATAACTAAATTTGTGGTAGGACATTTTGACTTCAATGAAGGAAATTTTCTCAAACTAGAAATTGGAGTACTTGTTTTAGTAAAGGTTGTAGCAGAACATGATGCTATAATAGGAGACAGAACAGGGGTTGTGGACTTGTTATCATCGTTCATTAAAGCAATAAACGAGTCATGAACCGAGTCATTCAAGTCGAAGCTAAGTTCAGTTTCTTCCTCAGAATCGATATTCTTATCAATGAGTAAAACACTTTTATTTTAAGTGGAGCATATTTTTGGAATTTCCCTTTCATCATCACTGCTTTCATCAGTGCTGTCATAAGGAAATTCTTCACTATTGCAAAGTATTTTGCCTATTTCATCATCGGTCATTTTTGTTCTTTCCATACGAGTAAATGAATACATAATTATTTTTTTATATGCAATTAGAATAAAATAAACTTTACGCAGCAAACGAAAACAACAAAAGACCTTAGTGAGTACACACATGAAAACAAAAGCAGCCCGTGCAAACACATTTTTTTATAGAAAATTTGTCTTTAAAAAAAAACAAAAATACACGGTGTAAAAAAAACCAATGAACATTCGCAGCTAGTGCGGAGTGCATAATGTATCTTTTAAGATACAACCACTAAAAGTGACATTAAAACCAAAATTAAGGTCGAATTCGTTTAAAACTTTATTAATTAATACACTATAGTCATCAATACATACACTTTTGGTTTAATTTAAAAGAACCGTTACTTATAAAATCCGACAAAAAGTTAGCCGTTTTCTAAAAACGTAAGAATTTTGAAATTTTAATTTTCCCGTTATATAATTGCTCTAAATGAAAAGCTGTTGAATCAAACTTGATACTATATGATAGCAAAAAGGGTTATTAGCAGTAGTTTCCAATTTTGCTTGATTTCGTCAATAAATACAGAAATTACAATGTTTTTCCTGGTTGTTTCTTTAAAGATACAGTATGCATTAAAGGGTTAATGTTCCATCTTGTAAGCCAGTTCTGTAGATTGTCAAGTTGATTTTGTACTAAAAACGATGCTTCTGTAGGTGAAATACTAGATGATAAGATTGCTGTATCGTCTGCATATGTGGCCACTAAAACATTATTAGAATTTGGTAGATCGGATGTATAAATTGTATATAGAACAGGTCCTAGAACACTGCCTTGCGGTACGCCAGAGTATATCTGTAAAAAATCTAAGTAATCATTGTTATGTTTAACATAAAAGAATCGATCACTTAAATATGATTTTAAAAGTAAAAAATATGGTGTTGGTAAAAACTTCTTTAGCTTGTACAATAATCCCGCATACCACACGCGATCGAAGGCAGTATTTTTTGTTTTCCAAGGCTTCTCTTATATGTTGTACAATTCTGTGACATTGTTCAGGCGTCCCGTGCTTGTGGGGAAAGCCGAACTGGTGCTCTGGTACTATGTTATACTCTTTGACTAAGGGCGCCATTCTACGGATAAATATTCTTTCGAATATTTTTGAGAATGTCGCCAACAAACTTATAGGTCTGTATGACGAAATGCAATGCTCACTTTCATTGAGATGGAAAGTGACTCAATCTTATTATAGCGTTAAAAATATATGGGATGTTCTTTAACATTTGAGCATTGATTTGGTCATATCCTGGTGTTTTCTTAAGGTTTAGATGATGAATTTCTTCAATTATTTCTGATGGTTTAAAATGCTTAATCGGAAGATCCATAGGACAGATTGAGTCAAGAAAAGAAAGTATATTTCTTTCAACAGAAGAATTAGAATTAAAATTGAATGGCCTGAATACTTTTTCTAAATATAAACCAAAAGCCGATGCTTTGTCTTGATCAGATTTTAGCCACTTATTATCTTCATCCTTAATGGGAGGATCTCTTTTCTGTGGTCGCTTTATATACTTTATTGCTTTCCATAGATTGTGGTCATTTTTGTCTAATGGATTTAAGTTTTGGAGGTGATTTCTGATATTATTATTTTGAGTCAATTCCTTGTTAATTCTATTAAGATTTCTTTTGTCTTGTGGATGATGACTTATTTGCCAAAGTTTACGTAGTTTTCTTTTCTTAGAAATAAGAGACTTAATTTCGGATGATAGAACAAATTTATTGGTATTTGAAGGGTTTCTTTTTTGAGGCGTAGAAAGATAAGATGCTTCGTGAAGCAGATTTGTAAAATATTCAACACCTTCGTCGATCTCTTCACCTGTTTTCAGAGAGATGCTAAGATTTATGTATATAGTATATAAATGAATCAATATCAGTATAAGGGGCCTGTATTGAACAGAGTGTAGTGCTGTAGATCAAAAATACTGGTGAATGATCTGAGCTAAGATCAAAGTTTTCCAGAACATCCAAGTGGTACCTTGGAATGCCGTTATATATAAAAAAGTCTAAAAGATCTGGTATCTTTTGTGGATCCTGTAGAAATTACAGAAAATTTTCTATCCCGAACACATTTATATAGTTCATTCCCCTTTGGGTTGTTTGTATGTGATCCCCACCAAGGGTGTTTGGAATTAAAATCTCCACCTACAATAAATCTTGATCCTAGTTTGTCAAAAAAGCATTTAAAATCTTCTTGTTTAGGGTTGAACCTTGGAGGGAAATATACGGCTGCAATTGTTAAAGGGTTATTCTCACTAACTACAGAGACTACTGTAGACTGCAAATATTGTTCTTGAATTTCATCCATAATTCTAAAAGATATTTTTGATTTTAAAAGAATAGCGGTTCCTCCGTGAGCGGAATCGTCGGGGTGATTAGTGTTGACTAAAGTGTAACCATTTATTTTTAAATAGGATTTGCTCGTAAAGTGTGTCTCTGAAGCCAATAATATGTCGATTTTGTTAATATTGAGAAAAGCTTCTACTTCTTGCCTATGATTAGACAAGCCGTTGGCATTCCAAATAGCTATTCTAAGGTCTATTTGCATAATTTTGTTACTAAAAGAGTTATCATATTTATAAGGTTATTTGTTTGCTCTATTTGGATTTTTATTAATGACTCTAATCTAGAAAAAGAATTTGTTTCATTTGAACCCGATCTTAAGGCATCTGCATAGCTTTGACGATTTATATTGTAATTATTGTTTTAGAATTGGCTGGCCTGAGGATTATCGTTTACACCCACGAAATCTTGTTGGTTATTGTTTGATGTAAAATTAAGAGGATGCGACACATTATCTCGTCTATTTCTAATAATTTTTTGATAAACTCTGCAGCCGCGATAGTTAGCTGGATGATCTTGGTTACAGTTTGAGCAACGAGCTGGGCTTTCTCTGTTTTTTTGACATTCAGCAGTGGGGTGCTCACCTCCACATTTAACGCATCTAAAAGTTTTTGAGCAATACGCTTTTGTATGCCAAATTGTTGGCATCGAAAACACTGGACCAACTCTTTTACTTTACGTGGTGGTTCAATTTTAACTGCTGCAAAGTTTAAATGTCTGATGTTATAAATTGACTTATTACCTTCGCTTGGTTCAAGATCGAGGAAAAATAAAGGTAATGGTTCCTTTGTTACTCTACTATGTACGTTCATGATATTTCTTACTCTATGGCCGTCTAATTCTATAGCATCTTTAATTTCATCTATTGGAGTTGAGTAGTGCAAATTTTTGACTACCACTCTGAAAGCTCGTTCAGTTTTTAATTGATATGTGTGAAATTTTATTTGTTTTTTGTTGCAGAGATTGATAATTGTTTTGTATGACTCCACTGTTTTGATAATTAATTTTACTTGCTTGTCTTTTAAAGCTTTATATCTAAATTCATTTGGTGGTATTGTTTTTGAAGAGTATTTGATCATATTTGATACATTTTCGACGTTTGGAATAAATAGCGGGGGGGGGGGGAGGGGAGGGGTTTTGGTAAATTTTTGTTGGATGTCGTAGGCTCGACCGAATCAAGATCGATATTTTCATCTCCTTTGTTAGTGACGTCACCAAGTACTTCAAACATGTTATTTCTGGTAGATAATACATTGTCGTTAAGTGCTCTCTTTTTATCGGGTTGGTTTGCTGGAGACCTAGAGCATCCACGTTTATTAGGCCTAGCTACCTGCCAATCAACTTCACTTTCACTCTCTTCTGTCTCACTTAGTACGACCATTCTGTTGCTAGGCAGAATATCATTTAAAGTTAAAAATATTTCAGTTGTTTTGTTGTTGTTTTTTTTTTTTTTTTTTGATATGAATGTTTATATGTAATATTTAAATTATTTTGCATGTAATTCCAATCACACGTTAAACGATTTGTTGTTTTTTCCGATACACTTGCTAGTACTTAACTCACTGGCAGTTGGAAAAAAACTATGTCACATAATATATGTGCTACAGATATATTTGTTTTAAGTTTGTTCTTTTCCAAAGATGTAAAGATCTTCAGCAAATTTATAATCTGTAATCTGTTCGTTAGATCTCTATTTGATAATTTGTATGTGGTAATATCATTCATTCTTAAAATATAATCACACTTATTCATTGCTACAGTGCTATTTCCCTTGCCAGCATTTAAAATAACCAGATCCTTATTATCCTTTAAGAATTTTCTAGTCTTATTTACCTTATTTAACAAAAATTTATCTTTATTTGTCAAACTTTCTCTATTTAAATGATTATGTAATAGATTCGTAAATTTATTCCTCGCTATTTCCTGTTTCTCAGTTCCTGTTAAAGTCTGTAAAGTATTCACCATCTGCTATCATTTTCAAAACCGGGAAATTCTTCCATTCCACTCCAGTGGGGATGTTAAAGTCTGATTTGTCCTCAAACCATTTTCTTTTATGTTTAATATCAAATCCTTTCTGTAAACTCAATGTTAAAGCTAATATATTCTGGTGTTGAATAAACGTTCTGAACATATCTTCAACTAAATGATGATTTAAATTAGTGGTGATTCTTTCTAATTATTTTAAATTTTTTTTCATGCTTCCGAAAACCAGGTATACAAAATTTAAAGATACAAGATGATTTAAAATTAATTTCACTTGATGTTGTATCTTTATATCCAAGAATACGAATAGATATAGCTCTGGATATTATTGAAGAAAAATGGGATATTGTCAAGGATTATACAGGAATTGAAAAGAACTTTTTCTACGTACTCTGATATTCTTTATAATAGATAACAGATATTTTAAATATGATTATGAAAGGACTTCCAATGGGATCTCTAGCTCCTCCAATTATAGCTGATATTTTCCTTTTGTTTTTTTTATTTGAGCTAATAAGGCCTGATTTTTTCAGCAACTACATTAAGATAGAATAGTTAAAAAAAACAAACAGACATCAAAAATTAATTTAAACGTTATCGCGAACCTAAAATTTATGAATCTCTAACTTATGTTCCGTTTATATCTAAAAGATTAGAAAAATCAAAAATTCATGATAACATTAAATATATAGTGGCACATAAAACATATAATTCATTAGGTAGATTATTTTGCAGAACGAAGCATAAAATACATCAATCAGAAATGTCCAACTTAGTTTATAAGATACCTTGTAGTGGAAATGATAGTGAGAATTGTAGTAAAGTATATGTATTTACAACAAGGAATAGATTTAAGACTAGAATTGCAGGACATAAATCTGATCAGGAATACAGGAACGCTAATTTTACACAAAAACAGCATTATCATTACATTGCACTAAGCCTAATCATTATCCTGATCTTGATAATCCTTCAATTTTAAACACAGAGCATAATTACAGACGCAGAAATATGTTAGAAATGTTACAAATTATGAAAGTGCCGTCTACACAACGAATTAATTATAAAACAGACTAAATGTCTATAATATGGACAATATTTGCTATTGTCCATATTATAGACATTTAGTTAATAAAAACTAGAATAAGTAAAGGGTTTTTCAATAAGAGCGCTACAAAAGTTTTTTTTAAATAAAACAAAAACGGTTTTGGATATCAATGAAATTCTTTATTTCTGTAAAAGTACGTTCGATGCTATTATGTATGGAACTCGATTTCCTTTGCATGGCCACCACGGGCATGCTTGCAGAAGTCCAGACTCTGAACCGAATTTTCGACGGTTTTTAAGCATAAATCGGCCGATACTGCTGTAATTTCACGTTCGATATTCGTACGAAGTTCATCAATCGTCGCTGGCTTGTTGGCATAGACCATAGACTTGACATAGCCCCACAGAAAATAGTCTAACGGCGCCAAATCGCACGACGGAGGCGGCGAATTGACTGGACCAAGTTTGGAGAACGTGTTATCTCCAAACTTGGTTTCCAATAAATTGATTGTGACATTCGCTGGACGTAGCGCTCTCAACGTTGATGCCACTGACTCCGAATTTCGGAAGTAAATTTTAATAATTTCGATTCGTTGTTGGCTCGTATAGCTTTCCATCATGAATTGGCAAACCTTAATGAAGAGAAATGTCAAACGAGCGGCAAGAAATATGCCGTCGTTTGCTGTCCCTGTCGCTCTACTTTTGTAGCGTCCCTGTTGAAAAAGCCTGTATTATTATGTTAAATAACATATGTATTTCAAATATTTATGTGCATGTAATATTTTAAATTTCAAATACTGTTATTTTTGTTTTCTGCGATATTTTTTAATATTGAAAAAAAATTGTTATATCAAATTTTAAATATATAATTTTCATTTACGAAGTCACCCAATGTGGTGACGAAATATTGGGATAAATAATTATATATAGTTTTTATATGAAAAAGATCTTATGCTTATTTTAATATAATAATTATAAATAACTTTTTATTTTTTTTCCTTTTTAAGATTTAGAATTTTCTTAAAGTATACAATCTGATTAAATGTACAAACACAATAAAAATATTATTAATTAGCTTCAATATCCGTAATATTGGAGAGTAATGTTTCATAAGTTATGTATTGAAATTTCCATTTTTTGTCCTGTTGATTCTACATACTCTTTTTGATATCCTACAATAGTTTCTATACTTGTTTGCCTGCTGCATTTTCATTAAATGTTGTGCCTGTTCTGTAATTGAGCCAGTGTTTATTTTATGTTGCATTAAAAGTTTTGCTGTAAATTTTTATTGCAAGTTTTGTGTTTACACAAAATGTAAAAGGAACAAAAATAAAAAAGTGAAAAAGTAGTTATATTTCAGAAAAGGGTTAAATATTATTTTGCTTAATTATTATGAAGTTTGAGTTTATTTTTGAAGTGCAATCTACTGAGTAGTGTACGATTGTGTAATTACAATTTAACTTAAAGGAAAAATAAACAAATCAAAAATTATGGTGTTTCGGTCTGTCACAAGAATTTATAAACTTTTAAACTGGCATTATGGAATGGATGTTATCGAGATCTCACGTATAAATTGTCATTTAAGAAGTATTTGAAAAATAAACTGGATGTATCAAAATTGGCAATTAACACAACGTGGTCGAAATATAGTAATCAGCTTCATATTTAAAAGTTTATTAAAATGAAGATATTCTATGCTGCTTTACGATCAATCATGCTTTATGCTGCACAATTCTGGGGATATGAACAATTTGATGAAGTCGAAAAATTTTTAAAATTTTTTATACCAACTTAAACTCCAAATTATATGATGCATCTAAAAACTGGTCTAGACTCTTTGTATACCACCATTTTAAAACTGCATTTTTGCTACATAAATATGGTTTTAAAAATGAATCAACAGAGACCATTACGTATTGTAACGGAAACAGTTATAAAACAAAACGACTAATGGGAAAATGAGTTGTCAAATTTATGTCAACGCCTTCAGTTTACTCATAATATTACTTTTTAGCCGCTTTGTATACATTGGAAATCAATATAAAGCTTATTAGAAAAAAATTATCGAAAAGAAAATAAATTCAACGAACTCACTGAACCATGATCATTAACTACAACGTTATACCTTTGCTTGCAGACATTTTTTCATCCCACATTACAAGTATGATAATAAGTGTCAGATCCTTCCAAAATAACTCAATTGGTCTTTGCTCTATCTGCAATTTAATCAGAGAATTCCTACCACTTTATAGATTATTTCCGGTCTATTACACATATAGGCCATGGTTATTTGAAAAACCTCAACTTACTATAAACGAAGTACTGAGTCTATTAAATGGATAAAATTTGTACTCTCTGTATAAATACTTAGAAACGTCCGCAAGATATCGATAATTTCCAGCAAAATTATCGGATGCAAGGAACCGGTTGTAGAACAATTTGTTGTTGCATGCAACCTGTTCTACTTAATGTTCTACCATCGATGATTTTTTTGGTTTAACTTTGTCCCAAAATCAATCGGTTCATTTACGCAAAATTAGAACATATGCCTGTTCTTTGGAACCTATTCTGGAACTAGTTGTTTCATTGGTGAAATTAATATGAAATTTAAAAAAAAGCTTTGGAAGAAAACATAGCTGTTCTACGAAACCAGTTACAGAACAGGTTCAACCATACATGAATTTATCCTTATGATATTACATTTCAGCTTATGGCAACGCCATTTGACATATAATTTTAATGTATTTTCTTATCGTTTTTGTTTTACAAAATTAAAAAGTAAACAATTGATTATTCCGAAGAACAAGTTGTACAATATATCCTACAGCAAGTTTTGTTTCACCGGTTCTGTGGAACCACTAGTAGAATGGCGGTTGTTACCAGAAAACCTGTTCTAGAACAAGTAGCCATAGCAAAAAGTTTCTTTAAAATATATAAAAAAGAAGAATTTATATTTGTAAAGCGAATTTAATAAAGGGTGGTTAAATTTTAAGGGCCGATGTTGATTTTGAATAAAACACAAATTATTTAGGAAGTTATTGTCATTTCTGTTTGTTATGATAATATGGTATGGTTCAATTATGTATGGAACAAAATATCGGCCAAATGGCCGCCGCCACTTCGGCGGCACACCTCCATCCGATGGTCCAAATTTTCGATGACGCTGAGGCATAATTGAGGTTCAATGCCGTTAATGTGCCGAATTATCTCATCCTTTAGCTCTTGAATTGTAGCTGGCTTATCGACGTACACCTTTTCATAATAACCCCAAAGAAAAAAGTCCAACGGTGTCAAATCACATGATCTTGGCGGCCAATTGACATCGCCACCACGTGAGATAACTAGGCTATTGAATTTGTCGCGCAAAAGAGCCATTGTTTTGTTAGCTGTGTGGCAAGTGGCACCGTCCTGTTGAAACCACATATCGTGCACATCCATATCTTCCAATTCGGGCCATAAAAAGTTCGTTATCATCTCACGAAAGCGAACATCATTCACAGTAACTGCCTGACCGGCCTCATTTTGGATAAAATACGGCCCGATGATGCCGCCAGCCCATAAACCGCACCAAACAGTCACTCTTTGTGGGTGCATTGATTTTTCGACAATCACTCTTGGATTACATTCGCCCAAATGCGGCAATTCTGCTTATTGACGAATGCACTGAGGTGAAAATGTGCCTCATCACTGAAGATGATTTTCTTCGAAAATTGATCATCCACTGTTGCCATTTCTTGTCACCATTCTAACCATTGACGACGTTTGGAAAGGTCAAGAGGCTTTAGTTCTTGAATCACTTGCACCTTTTAAGCGTGTAAATGCACGATTTTTCCGATTGTAAGCACATTTGGACGATTATATTGACCGAAAAAATCACAAAGTGCACGATATGCATTTTGATTTGAACACCCATTTTCATAATAAGCCTGAATAACTTTAACGCGTTGCTGATTGTGTATCTTTCCATGGTTCAAATTGAGTTAGTCTGAAATTGAGAAATGTCAAATGAAATGCAGAAAAAAACTTGACGTTTAGGTGTGGTTCACATTCAACATCGGCCCTTAAAATTTAACCACCCTTTATATAAAGAACTGTATAATGAAAAAATATTAATAACTAGTATAAAGCCAATCTGGTTCACAACATATAAGTTAGATTATGTGTCCTTTGCACATATCAAAAATTAATAAAATAAATACAAGTGCCTTTTGGTCGCTTTGTATAATTATTTAAAGACAAAAGCCTAGTGGCTTGATTGAGTTCGTATTCTTTAAGCTTACGCTGACACAAGTTACAACGTAAGCAAATAACTTAAAGTATTTGAATCTACAGCTAAGCAAGTTTCATATTACGTTAAATAAACAGAAAAATATTAAAATAAAATAAACAGAAATACAAAAGAAGGAATTCTTAACTATTGTTAACTTATATGTTATTTATTTATTTGTCTATGGACTTTATTCCTTACAGACATATAAAAAATAATTAAGAATTATATTTATAATACTAACATAACTTTACTATGAGTTCAAAAAAATAAAAATCATATTTTTGAATGCACTAGGATTAAGTAAAAAATCTATAAATCTGTGTAATTGGTTAAATGTATTACACATTCTCCTTAACGGGTCAACATCAACACAATTGGCTCTAAAAAATTTCATCGATAAAGGTATGAAATTACCTGATGATCGTTTCGGAAATGTTGAATGAAATTTTAATAATCAAAAATACAGAACAGATATCACTATAGAGCAATTCCATATGAAAGCGATCACCTTTTGGACGACCCCTCTCCGATTTTAAAATAAATAGTCTCAATCGATTGCCCAGCAAAAAATAATGTACCTACATATTTTTTTTTTTTTTACAGTGACTGGTTTAGTGGTGGTGTACACCACTGTCATGTGACAAAATTGAAGAATTCTTCATAAGGGACCTCATTGAAAGTTGTTTTTAAAAAAAACTACTACTAAATTTTCCGATTTTCCACAGAAGCTCCTAAATTTTCCGGCTAATTTAATTTTTTTTGGATTCCTCATAATTTTTGCTTTAAGAATCAGCAATAAGAGACAGGAGAAGAGCATTTAAGAGACCACCTTGTTCTCATTGTTTTTATATTTTTTATAATTGAATTATTTTTAATTATTTAACATTATTTTATTTTATTATTAAAAATACATTTTAAAAATTATTTTACAGTTAAAAATACATTTATGAAGAAAAAATCAATTTTTTTTAAGAGCCCCAAGTTGAGTGTGTAGTGAATATGGTCTGCCTGCCTTCACAAGATCGGCCATAAATCCATGGATAATAGCAGCAGTGGCATGTAATGGCACACCAAACCCGACTGAGGCTACAGGTCATAAAATGTTTTGTAAATTTTTTAAATTACCAGGTAATAAATATTTCGCCTAAAATGACACGTGCAGAAACAAGTCATAAAACACGGATTTTCCATAAATATGGCGAAATATTTATTACCTGGTAATTTAAAAAATTTACAAAACATTTTATGACCTGTGGTCGGCTTATTGGCAGTAACCAATTAAGTCCCTCTTTAAAAAACATTTTATGACCAGTAGTTCACGCAAATTTTCCTATTAAAGAAAAGCAAATATCGCTTTTTTTTACCAAAAAATAAATATAAATACTACACACACTCTGAGTCAAATTTCAGTTGAATACTAAACGTGAAAGTGTTAAAGTGTTTTTTTTGTAAAGTAAAGAGTGAAGCTGTAAAGACAATTTAAAGTAAAATGAATAAATTTTGCTGCAATCCGTTTAACAAGAGTGGACATCGTTCGAAAAAGATAAAAGTATTAAAATTAACTGGTGTTTCGAAGCGATACATGAATGAATTAAATATACAATACGGTGAAGAAGCAGAATTCATTTGCCCCAAGTGTAAAATCGATTTGTCTCAACAAGCAAATGCATTGAAACAAATGCAACCACAATCCGAGAGTGAAATGACAATTGAACAAAATGTTTCATCTGATAGTGAGGCAGACATTCCGATGGTCAATATGTGTTTGAGTCCTTTGAATGAGGCTATTACCACTTTAGGTGAAACGCCTATTAGAAAAAGAAAGTTGCAAAGTGAAAAATACAGGAAAGATAAAAAAGGCAAGGTTATGAGTGCAATCACGACAATATTTGATGAAGGCTCTGATAACGAATGCAGTCAAGCAGATGACGTTGATGACGGCAAACAAATGATTGAGCAGTTGAAAAGAAAATTCAATTTAGCGACCACTTTTCCGGAGAAATATCTCATTTTATCTGTGCTGCCTCAATCATGGTCTATACGCAAGATTTCTGAACAGTTTCAAACATCTTTTTACATCGCGAGAAGAAGCAAAGAATTTGTTCGACAGAAGGGCATATTGGCGACTCCCACCAAGAAATTTGGCTCAAGGACCCTCAGCGAAGCAACGGTGAAATTGATTCAAGATTTTTACTGCAATGATGACAACAGCCGCGCCTGCCCAGGTACACGTGACTATGTTATCACACGTGAAGATAGAGAAAAAGTACACAAGCAGCGCAGATTATTATTATGTAATCTATCCGAAGCATACCATCAGTTCAAAGAGAAATACCCAGCAGAAAAAGTGGGATTTTCTAAGTTTGCCATCCTACGACCAAAAGAATGCGTGCTGGCATTAGACAGGCACGGAACGCATTCAGTCTGCGTTTGCATGTTTCATCAAAACATCAAATTAATGTTCTTTCCATGCAAGAAATTGAAAGTATTTCACGGTGAAATTGAAACATATAGGGACCTCCTGTCGAAGTCGTTGTGTGCATACCCCACGGAAAATTGTCATCTGTCCAAATGCGACAATTGTCCGAAGATTGACGGTACTCTTCGTCTGCCGACGTGCTAAATTTAAAGTTACTTTAATTTTATAATGATGCCAAGACAATTGAAATTTTTAATAAATATTGTAATTAAGTATAAGCAGCAAAATAAGAAAGATTTTTTCTTCATAAATGTATTTTTAACTGTAAAATAATTTTTAAAATGTATTTTTAATATTAAAATAATGTTAAATAATTACAAATAATTCAGTTATAAAAAATATAAAAACAATGAGAACAAGGTGGTCTCTTAAATGCTCTTCTCCTGTCCAAACAAGGAGTCGGGGCCCATTTTTTTATTGCTGATTCTTAAAGCAAAAATTATGAGGAATCCAAAAAAAAAATAAAATTAGCCGGAAAATTTAGGAGCTTCTGTGGAAAATCGGAAAATTTAATTTTCATGGGAAAATTTAATTTTCATGGGAAAAAAGGTAAATTTCTGAGAAAAATTAGGAAAATTTTATTTTTCAATTAAAGCCTGATTCAATACCTTTCCAACGAGCTATCACTCGTTGCGATCGCTTTAGTAGTTTCAATGAGGTCCCTTATGAAGAATTCTTCAATTTTGTCACATGACAGTGGTTTACACCACCACTAAACCAGTCACTATAAAAAAAAAAAAATATGTAGGTACATTATTTTTTGCTGGGCAATCGATTGAGACTATTTATTTTAAAATCGGAGAGGGGTCGTCCAAAAATTTGCCAATTTTTATCGTTTTCATATGGAATTGCTCTATAAATAATATTTAAAATAAATTACACATTCAGCACAGTTTCCGGGTTAAAATGTAAACCTCGAGCATAAAAGAGCAGGAATTGCTTTTGCACGTACTCAGTTGCATCAGAATGAGTTTGATAAATAGGATCCCATATTAACGACCCATATTCCAGAATCGGACGCACAGGTGGCATGTATAATAATTTCACAATGTACGGATCATTAAACTCATTTGCCAAGCGTTTTATATAGCCAAGTGTACCCCAAGCTTTATTTATTGCACTTGTAATGTGTGAAAAAAAAATTATTTAAGGGTCAAACAAAACGCCTTGATCTGGGAAACTATCAACAAAATCCAGTTGATGAACTCCCAGAAAAATAATTTCCGGTAATTTTATTACTTCTTACGAATCGCATTAATTTTCACTTTTGAAATTAAGTTCCGTTAAGTTAATTTTGCACCATTCCTAGAATGAATCCAAGTCTTCTTAAAGGCGAACATGATCCAAAAATTAGTTATACACTCTAAATAATTTCTGTTTAAATTTACCCAACTTATAGTAGGACACTGTACTCCTACTATAAGTTGGGTAAATTTACTCTGTGTGCGTATATGAAAAAAATACACACATTATGCGTAAGTGGGTAAACAAAAAATTAGTAAAATTACACTAAAAGTGCGTAAAAATTAAATT
The DNA here is from genome assembly GCA_949748255.1 of Eustalomyia histrio. Taxonomy (NCBI): domain Eukaryota; kingdom Metazoa; phylum Arthropoda; class Insecta; order Diptera; family Anthomyiidae; genus Eustalomyia; species Eustalomyia histrio. The sequence goes on from OX456523.1 coordinate 116,978,355, forward strand.
TTCAAATTAACGAGTAAATTTACTAAATTTGTGCGTAAAGAAATACGTTTGACGCGTAAATATACCCATAAAATACGTAAAAATCTCAAAAAAATTGCGTATATTTACCACCACGATTTTTTTTTTGTAATAAAAACAATAAATTTATTTTCATTATGTGTTTTTATTAATAATGCGTTATATTATAAAATAAAAGCAATCTATATTTTTATAAATTTGTTTATAAAATATAATAAATCCTAAAAAATATTACTCTACACTCTAATTAATTTTTAAAAATTATATAACTTTATTCGATCTTATTTTAATATTAATATTTAATTTTTTTAAGCTAAATATCTTTTTTTTCTTATTTTATTTTCGATATTTCGCTAACAATTTTTTAGCATCTTCAGGAAAACAAAATTTTGTTTTTAGCTTAAAAAAATTGAATACTAATTATTATACCCTTCACCACAGGTGGAAGGGTATATATAAGTTTGTCATTCCGTTTGTAATTTCTACAATATTGATCTTAGACCCTATAAAGTATATATATTCTGGGTCCTTATGAAGAGCGAAGTTGATTTAACGATGTCCGTCTGTCCGTCTGTCCGTCTGTGTGTTGAAATGGGTTTTCCGAAGAACCCAGACGTGATGAGGACTTGATTCTTTTTTATTTCTGTTACATGTGATCCATTTCTGTTTGCTATTAAAAATCAGACAGATCGGTTAATAAATGGCTGAGATATTAGCAAAAAACCAGGACTACCTCTAATTTTTCCAGTAAAATCCCTTTGTTTAATATGTATGTAGAATTTTACGCATAACAACATGTGTTAAAATTCTTTTCTTTTATCTCCACCTTTTATACACAAACAACACACATACAAAGATTTGTCATTTAAATAAAAACCAAACAAATCTCTAATTAACGAAGACTTTTATATATGTACATCTATTGACGATGATTTTGTGTGAGCTTCAATAGCTCAGTTGTCTAGACGCCATGTCACAACTACTTTTTTTCTCTAAGCCCGTGGAGTTCGAGGTTCAAATCTCGCTCAGGTCAATTCACTTTTTTTTTTTGTAAATTTTTTTTGTACATTTTTTTTTATTATTTTCTTAATATTTTTTTTTTTTTGCTTATTTTTGGTTTTTTTTTAACATTTAATAACTAATTTATATAAAATTTTATTATACCCTTCACCACAGGTGGAAGGGTATATATAAGTTTGTCATTCCGTTTGTAATTTCTACAATATTGATCTTAGACCCTATAAAGTATATATATTCTGGGTCCTTATGAAGAGCGAAGTTGATTTAACGATGTCCGTCTGTCCGTCTGTCCGTCTGTGTGTTGAAATGGGTTTTCCGAAGAACCCAGACGTGATGAGGACTTGATTCTTTTTTATTTCTGTTACATGTGATCCATTTCTGTTTGCTATTAAAAATCAGACAGATCGGTTAATAAATGGCTGAGATATTAGCAAAAAACCAGGACTACCTCTAATTTTTCCAGTAAAATCCCTTTGTTTAATATGTATGTAGAATTTTACGCATAACAACATGTGTTAAAATTCTTTTCTTTTATCTCCACCTTTTATACACAAACAACACACATACAAAGATTTGTCATTTAAATAAAAACCAAACAAATCTCTAATTAACGAAGACTTTTATATATGTACATCTATTGACGATGATTTTGTGTGAGCTTCAATAGCTCAGTTGTCTAGACGCCATGTCACAAATACTTTTTTTCTCTAACCGTGGAGTTCGAGGTTCAAATCTCGCTCAGGTCAATTCACTTTTTTTTTGTACATTTTTATACCCTTCACCATAGGTGGAAGGGTATATATAAGTTTGTCATTCCGTTTGTAATTTCTACAATATTGATCTTAGACCCTATAAAGTATATATATTCTGGGTCCTTATGAAGAGCGAAGTTGATTTAACGATGTCCGTCTGTCCGTCTGTCCGTCTGTGTGTTGAAATGGGTTTTCCGAAGAACCCAGACGTGATGAGGACTTGATTCTTTTTTATTTCTGTTACATGTGATCCATTTCTGTTTGCTATTAAAAATCAGACAGATCGGTTAATAAATGGCTGAGATATTAGCAAAAAACCAGGACCACCTCTAATTTTTCCAGTAAAATCCCTTTGTTTAATATGTATGTAGAATTTTGAGCATAACAACACATCAATGTGTTAAAATTTTTTTTTCTTTCTCTCCACCATTTATACACAAACAACACACATACAAAGATTTGTCATTTAAATAAAAAAAACAAATCCCTAATGACGAAGACTTTTATATATGTACATCTATTGACGATGATTTTGTGTAAGCTTCAATAGCTCAGTTGTCTAGACGCCATGTCACAAATACTTTTTTTCTCTAAGCCCGCGGAGTTCTAGGTTCAAATCTCGGTAAGGTCAATTCACTTTTTTTTTTGTACATTTTTTTTTTATTATTTTCTTAATATTTTTTTTTTTTTTTGCTTATTTTTGGTTTTTTTTTTTAACATTTAATAATTAATTTATATAAAATTTTATATTAATAATTAAAATTATTTTCTTTCATCTCCACCTTTTATACACAAACAACACACATACAAAGATTTGTCATTTAAATAAAAACTAAACAAATCCCTAATGAACGAAGACATTTATATATGTACATCTATTGACGATGATTTTGTGTGAGCTTCAATAGCTCAGTTGTCTAGACGCCATGTCACAAATACTTTTTTTCTCTAAGCAAGCGGAGTTCGAGGTTCAAATCTCGATGAGGTCAATTCACTTTTTTTTTACATTTTTATACCCTTCACCATAGGTGGAAGGGTATATATAAGTTTGTCATTCCGTTTGTAATTTCTACAATATTGATCTTAGACCCTATAAAGTATATATATTCTGGGTCCATATGAAGAGCGAAGTTGATTTAACGATGTCCGTCTGTCCGTCTGTCCGTCTGTGTGTTGAAATGGGTTTTCCGAAGAACCCAGACATGATGAGGACTTGATTCTTTTTTATTTCTGTTACATGTGATCCATTTCTGTTTGCTATTAAAAATCAGACAGATCGGTTAATAAATGGCTGAGATATTAGCAAAAAACCAGGACTACCTCTAATTTTTCCAGTAAAATCCCTTTGTTTAATAAGAGTGTGAAGATAAATACGTAGGATAAATACGTTTCACAACTATTGTGAATGATATAAATAAAAAAAAATAGTAGTGTCGCCAACTTTTTTTTTCCTAGAAAATGCCAAATTTGACAAGAAAAGCGCTGAAACATATGGAAAAATATAAATTTAAGATTTTACATGACATATTATTTTGGATTAAAATTTTTGGAAATTTAAGAAAAAAATAAATGGGGGTACCGCTTGTTTGTGGAGAGCTATGAGGTAGTTGATTCCAACGATGTATTCATCTCCTCCAGAATCACTCTAGGATTCGAGTTTTGCATTTTAAAGAAAATTTATTTTTGAAATTTCTCATAACATTATTTAAAATTAAAATTGTTGGACATTTAAGAAAAAAATAAATGGGGTTACCGCTTATTTGTGGAGAGCTATGAGGTAGTAGCTTCCAACGATGTATTCATCTCCTCCAGAATCACTCTAGGTTTAGAGTTTTGCATTTGACAAGAAAATTTATTTTTGAAATTTCTCACAACATTATTTAAAATTAAAATTTTTGGACATTTAAGAAAAAAATAAATGGGGGTACCGCTTGTTTGTGGAGAGCTATGAGGTAGTTGATTCCAATGATGTATTCATCTCCTCCAAAATCACTCTAGGATTCGAGTTTTGCATTTTAAAGAAAATTTATTTTTGAAATTCCACATAACATTATTTAAAATTAAAATTTTTGGACATTTAAGAAAAAAAATAAATGGGGGTACCGCTTGTTTGTGGAGAGCTATGAGGTAGTTGATTCATTGATCGTTGGAATACATCGTCGGAATCTACTACCTCATAGCTCTCCACAAACAAGCGGTACCCCCATTTATTTTTTTCTTAAATGTCCAAAAATTTTAATTTTAAATAATGTTATGAGAAATTTCAAAAATAAATTTTCTTGTCAAATGCAAAACTCTAAACCTAGAGTGATTCTGGAGGAGATGAATACATCGTTGGAATCTACTACCTCATAGCTCTCCACAAACAAGCGGTACCCCCATTTATTTTTTTCTTAAATGTCCAACAAATTTAATTTTAAATAATGTTATGAGAAATTTCAAAAATAAATTTTCTTGTCAAATGCAAAACTCGAAACCTAGAGTGATTCTGGAGGAGATGAATACATCGTTGGAATCTACTTCCTCATAGCTCTCCACAAACAAGCGGTACTCCCATTTATTTTTTTCTTAAATGACCAAAAATTTTAATTTTAAATAATGTTATGTGGAATTTCAAAAATAAATTTTCTTTAAAATGCAAAACTCGAATCCTAGAGTGATTCTGGAGGAGATGAATACATCGTTGGAATCAACTACCTCATAGCTCTCCACAAATAAGCGGTAACCCCATTTATTTTTTTCTTAAATGTCCAACAATTTTAATTTTAAATAATGTTATGAGATATTTCAAAAATAAATTTTCTTTAAAATGCAAAACTCGAATCCTAGAGTGATTCTGGAGGAGATGAATACATCGTTGGAATCAACTACCTCATAGCTCTCCACAAACAAGCGGTACCCCCATTTATTTTTTTCTTAAATGTCCAAAAATTTTAAATAATGTTATGTGGAATTTCAAAAATAAATTTTCTTTAAAATGCAAAACTCGAAACCTAGAGTGATTCTGAAGGAGATGAATACATCGTTGGAATCTACTACCTCATAGCTCTCCACAAACAAGCGGTATCCCCATTTATTTTTTCTTAAATGTCCAAAAATTTTAATCCAAAATAATATGTCGTGTAAAATCTCAAATTTATATTTTTCCATATGTTTCAGCGCTTTTCTTGTCAAATTTGGCATTTTCTAGGAAAAAAAAAGTTGGCGACACTACTATTTTTTTTTATTTATATCATTCACAATAGTTGTGAAACGTATTTATCCTACGTATTTATCTTCACACCCTTTTGTTTAATATGTATGTAGAATTTTGAGCATAACAATACATCCATGTGTTAAAATTCTTTTCTCTCTATTGACGATGATTTTGTGTGAGCTTCAATAGCTCAGTTGTCTAGACGCTGTGTCACAAATACTTTTTATACCCTTCACCATAGGTGGAAGGGTATATATAAGTTTGTCATTCCGTTTGTAATTTCTACAATATTGATCTTAGACCCTATAAAGTATATATATTCTGGGTCCATATGAAGAGCGAAGTTGATTTAACGATGTCCGTCTGTCCGTCTGTGTGTTGAAATGGGTTTTCCGAAGAACCCAGACATGATGAGGACTTGATTCTTTTTTATTTCTGTTACATGTGATCCATTTCTGTTTGCTATTAAAAATCAGACAGATCGGTTAATAAATGGCTGAGATATTAGCAAAACACCAGGACTACCTCTAATTTTTCCAGTAAAATCCCTTTGTTTAATAAGAGTGTGAAGATAAATACGTAGGTTAAATACGTTTCACAACTATTGTGAATGATATAAATAAAAAATAAATAGTAGTGTCGCCAACTTTTTTTTGCCTAGAAAATGCCAAATTTGACAAGAAAAGCGCTGAAACATATGGAAAAATATAAATTTGAGATTTTACATGACATATTATTTTGGATTAAAATTTTTGTACATTTAAGAAAAAATAAATGGGGATACCGCTTGTTTGTGGAGAGCTATGAGGTAGTAGATTCCAACGATGTATTCATCTCCTTCAGAATACCATGGTGAAGGGTATATAAGATTCGGCATAGCCGAATTTAGCCGCTCTTACTTGTTTTTACTTAAAATTGCCAAATTTATGGTAAGAAACTGTTTCTCCTACTACAAATTGGGTAATTTTTTTTTTAATAAAACAACAATTCCCAATTAAAAATTATTACTGTAGGACGTTTACCAGCGGCATAAACATTTTCTTTGAGGATTTCCTCCTCCAAATGCATTTTACATTCGTCCTTACATAGTGGATCCAATAGAATATTATGAATATTCTCTGTATATATTTCGGTGGTTATACTCGTGCTGCCTTGGATGGTGTTTTTAATAAACATCTTGATCGTGTACAAGTGTGTCGTTATCGCTTGAGACTTCGTTCACATTCTTAATTTGAGTATTTTCCTTGGATAGTAGGATACGAAATATATCATTTCCAAGTAGTAGTGAGGTCATCTTAATTGTCTTCATCGGATTTTATGCATTTCATTTTTTCAGTCATAAAAATTCGTTATTTAGTTGCTTTCCAATATTTTTTGAATGTCCTTACGTTTTCTTTTTTAATTTATAAGTGTCAATATTTTAATTACCACTATATGATAGTACATTTACAAACTTGTGTTTAAAATTTGAATTTACCAAAAACTATACTGATTTTAGGCACAACATGTATATTTATAAACACAGTGTTTATTTATACGTTGTATGCGTATTATTGTATGTGAAAGTGTGTACACAATATTTTTACGCATTTGGTGTTTATATTTACCAACTATGCGTTATATTACACAAAAATTTACCCGTTTTATAGTAGTAAATTTACAAAAATTTTTTAGAGTGTAACTTAAAAAACCTTGACTTCATCAGCGTACATAACAATATTGAAAAACTTTATTACTCGAGACAAGTCATAAATAAACAGAGAGAATACTAGCGGACCAATGTGCCTTCCGTGAGGTCAGGCGCTGATCCAGGTGGCTGATGAGGGTTATATATCAGTGCCAAAACAATTAAAAAAAATTATATATATAATACACAACAAACTTTGCGATGTGAAATGTTTTGGACTAATTTAGTTATAATATATAGTTATACAGTGACAACTTTTAATTAAACTAGGATTTGGTTTGGGAATGCGTTAATCTTTTACTGCCATTTAGTAGTGAAATTCTAAAGCAGCAAAGATAACTAACATGTCCGCTTTTGTTTGAGAACTTGCTATTCCCCGCAATGCTAAACAGTTTTCTAGTTTTTTATGAAAATATGTTTTTTTTTTAAACTTCATCTTTTTTATAGTTTTTTTTTTTCAATTTTAAACAGTTCTTGCAATACAAATATAATTTGTATTGTAGGCTTGTTGGAAACTGATATGTAGTTTTAATACAAAATACAACTTGTAATCCCAGAATAAAGTCTTTCCGACATTATCTTTTCTCAATTTTTTGACGTTTTTAGGCTTTTTATCAAAATTTTTGATTACACAGGCCGATAAGGTTTTAGATGTGCTGAATTCTACCTCAGATCAGTCCTATCACGTCAGGTTTTCGAGATATTCTAACCTAAAAATAGGGTTTTTGGGTACATTTGTGGTCCTGTAACTTCCAGAAAACTTTTTTTAAAGATCGTTACGGTATCTAAAAGTGCCACTCTTCCCCTACAAAATCCATTTTGAATTTTTAAAAAAACTTTATTTGTCACTGAGAAGTTGTCGCACCCATTGCATCTGCAAGACGTGTGCAGACGTGTTAAGAACTGTGTTTCACTGCTTCTTAGTCACATATGAAGATTTATTTCAAAAGTTACAGGACTTCAAATGTGTTTTTCCACAAAAATAATAAAAATGTTAACCACATAAAATATAGAATTGTTAACCATATTACTAAAATTTCAGAATGAAATTCGAAGTACTTTTAAAATGATAGAATATTATGAACTTAAAACCTTTAATCTGATTTCAATTCCGATATCAGTTTTTTCAATAGCATTATTTGTCGTAAAGTTGCTCCGTTGCGTACAAAATAGGGCGTTATATTGATCCAAATTATAGAAAAGTAAAACGCATGTTAACATATTCTCCAGAAAATTTTCTCTAGATGAACCAAAATTTTTTTTACAAAGGCTTTTTATGAGGCAAAAATTTAATATTTTCCTGTAAAAATATAGTATGTTTTCAAAAAATCTATTATAATATCTATTAAGGCGGCCATACACATCTTTCTTTTTTGGCAGTTTTAAGCGTACGAGTAAAACTCTCGGTGTGTGGCGAAAAACCTTCCTTTTTGAACGCGTTCAAAAATATCTGTCACAACTTGATTTTAACCGTCCGTTTTCAAACGTGTTCATAAAAAACTGCTCGTGTGTGTTAAAAATTACGGTTTTTGTCAGGGTCGAATACCATGTAATATTAGAACGCCAGCTGATTATTTTTTGCTGTAATTTTTTGTTTTGTTTTTTTTTTGACTTGAACTGAAGCAATGCCAAGTTTGTGGACATGGTCGTTGTTCGTGTTTAACCGTACAGTTTTGCCCCTGCGGTTAAACTGCCAAAAACGAACAAAGTGTATAGCTTATAGTTTTTCGCTTTTTATATAAATATTACTTGCACTCTAAATTGACTACTATAAAACGGGTAAAGTTTAATGTAATACTACGAAAATTCGATAAATAGAAACACGAAATGCGTAAAACTTTTTTGCACACACTTTGATATACAATAATACTCACACGAAGTATGTTTAGACCAGTGATCGGCACTCATAGCACTCAGGGGCCGAACACAATCGGCAATTTACACGTACACTACACGAATGTCAACAAATCTCACAGCTAAGAGCACAAAAAATACAATTATTGCATTCAGTAGTACCAAAAAGTATATAATCTTAAGAGTATGTTTCTCTCTTACGAACTTTTTAGTACTCTCTTAGAACACGAACATAGTTTGGCAGCAACAAAGGTGAGTTTTGGTCGGCAACTTTTAGTAGTGTTTAGCGGTGGTGCCATATAACCAATTTTAACTATTTTTTGCCGTTTTTTGTGATGCTAGAGATTTTTCAGATTATGTCATAAAAAAATGTGTTTTTTTATTTTATTCATGTATTTTTTCAGATTTTACATTTAAAAAAAAATAATATTTGTTCAATATACTATTTATTTTTAATAAAATTAGACATGTCTAATAAAGTAAAAAAATACAACAAAAATTTGCAATTGTGTTAAAAAAATAGTTACTAATGTGACATGAAAAGTAGTAAAGTGTGTAAACACACATTGACCAACTATGTCTATTCAAATCCATTATTTCCCATTTCTATGGTAAAAATATATAATAAAGAGAATAAATATGCTATTAATTATTGCAACATATAACTAAAAAACCTCTAAAAAAAATGCAATAATTTGAAAAAAAATTGCTTTCATGCAAAAACTAGTAAACAGTTAAGAATCCCAAAAACTGGGATACAAAATTACACTGTTTATGTGGCAGCACTGCTTACACCAAATTTAATGTTTTTCAACACTTTAGCAACTTTGAAAATGTTGCCGTCTCATTTAAAAATGTCGCCGCTGAACTCTGTACCATGTTGAATTTCTGGTAGAGCGGGAAAAATACTCTATAGTAAATTATATACTTTTTGGTAGTACGCTAACTTTTAACAGAGCAAGTATATGCCGCTTTGTTGAAGAAATAAAGTACACTCTAAAAATTTGTTTTTTTTATTATAGGTATTTATTTTGTATTTCGTTTACAATTTAAAATGTGGAAAGTTGAGTGGGAAGAATTTTTTTTATTTTCTTTAAATGTATAAAATGAGGCAGTGTGCTATGTATGCAATCAAAAAATTATTATTATTAATATTATGAATTTTTTTTATTTTTTGTAATAGAGAAAACAAAAACGAACTATTTTAATTCAGTGAATACGGATATTTTCTTATCGATTAATTCAGTTTTTAATTTATTCATTCACTCATTTACCTAGAAAGATAAAATAATCTCTTACGGTGTAAAACACCAATACATTCAAATTCTCTCTTTCTGCCGACCACTGGTTTAGACCAGTGGTCGGCACACTAATACATCCATATTGTTGCCATTGTATGGGTGAGTTGCGCTCTCCCTCTCTTAATGCACTGAAGGAAATGTGTTTGTAATTTGCCTAAAGTTATATTTAAACAAAATAAAAAAGCATAACAAAAAATTAACAAAAGCAAATAAAAAAAAACAACAAAGCACAAGAAAACACATTGGCCCGTAATCATAGTCAAGCACTAAAGTCGGCTTTTTAAAAACGACTTTAAATTAAAAAGCTATTATTATTTATTTTGTTTTTATAGTCAGAATTAAAGGCAGTTTTAAGTTTAATCGGCTTTAAATGGGTTTCACATCAAATGTACTAAATAGCCGCATACATTTTGTACTAAAAAATAAGAAAGTGGCAACATTGATCAGCTGATTTTATATTAGCCGAAAAAAAGGAAAGTGTGTAAATAAAAGATTTGCAATTGCATTTATTATTAAAAATGTGTTTTTATTATTTAAAATTTATTAATTTTATAAATATTATGCAAAATCCGTTATTTATTGGTATAATTTTCCTTTTAATATTTTGCAATTCAAACATTTTTTATCACAGCTGTTGTAAGTGTTGTTAAATTGGATAAAACCAACTACAGGTAGTTTTAATTTTAAAGTGGACTTTAACGATTAAAGTATACTTTAACTTATCTATAGTAGGCTTAAAGTATACTTTTAAGAAAAGTCGACTTTATAACTCCTAAAGTATACATTATTTTAACTATGATTATACGCCATTGTTTTTATTAAATTATTTAAAAAAATTACAATTTTTTATTTAATTGTTTCCTTTGTTTCGTCCATTTATTTAAATTATTATGTAAGGGGGAGGAGGGGTTCTAAATAAAGCTTTCAAAGATACAAGTTTCTAAGTTACAGCTTGGGAAAATCAAACTTACCTATTTTAATATGAATTTTAAGTAAATAAATAACCATATAAATAATTAACCATATATGTAAGTAAATAAATAAATGAAGAAATAAAAAAATAAATCGGTTTGCAGAGAAAATTTTAGAATCCCATTATTCATGACATTTCGTTCAGTGTAATGCTCAATTGAGACCGATTCATTATTTTAATTTTCATGCTATCTGTGTTAGTATGAGTGAGTCGCACATGGGCGACTATTTGTCGACCACTGGTTTAGACCAGTTATCCCCACACACACACGTTCACATTTATGTTTGTGTTGGTTGTTTGTTTTTGAGCGTAATTTATTTTTTTCTCACTTTACCAGGGCTGCCAAGACATATTTGTCGCTGTGCCCGAACAAATTCGTAAAAATCTACACAAATCCCCATTTAATTTTGTACTCAAACAAACAGTAAATGTAAAATAAACATTTAATGAAAGCTTGGAAAGTACTCTATAAAATTTTATTATTACGAAAATAAACAAATAAATCTGTTCTGTAAACCAAATCAGAGTAAATTTCTCCGATATATTGATGTATTTCAAATCGTATATAATAAATTAATTTCAGATATGATATTTTAAGTTTTAAAAAAATAGAAAACGCTGAAACTAAACTAGTTTTTAAAAGAATTTTTGATGATGATATATATGAATATATATAATTCATAATTATAAAAAGGACAAGTTTTAAAACAAAAAAATAAATAAATGCGTTGGCATAATAAGCACTCAGCTTTGCCGAAGTAACTTTCGGAAAATAAAAAGGCATTCTCGCATTCTACATTAAACATTTTCAGTGCTGTCTAGTGCAAGCGACTACACAACCTGGTCATAAAAATAATATAAGATAAAAATGGCAACCCTGAATAAAAGCAGCAAGCGACTACACAACCTGCGCACATGAAAGCTCAAATGAGACTAAATGTTTTTATTTAATAAAAATTATCTTCTTATGCTCTCTTCATTTGTGTGAGAGCATTCGCACATGTGCGGTGTTGTGGGGATCTCTGGTTTAGACACTATCAGCGGTATTCATAAAAAAATCTTAATTCAAATTTCAAATACATTTTAGTTAAAAAACATTTTAAGCCTAAAAAAGGTTTATTAAAAATTCGTATTCATAATCAGTATTTTAACTAAACGATTTAATGACTTTTTAACTTGAAGATGGCAACACTCTATTTTTTATCATATTAATCGTAATGATGCAAATCAATGATTACTAAACCATACGGTACTCGTTTCTATGTATTTTTTTGTCATTTTTCAGAAAAATATTGTTTTTATAAAACAAAAAATTTATGAAAACTTGTTTATTAACTAAAAAAAGAAAAGGAGTCAAAACAAAATTGTTACGGCTGTAATTTTAACTTTGTAAATATCTACTTTGTATAGTTTTAAAATATTTTATTTTTCTAATCAATATTTCATTGAATAAAATTTGTTTAGCTTGTCAAAAAAATAAAAAATTATAGAAAAAAAATCAATTCATTAGAAATTTAGAAGTCTGAGTGTGTGCAATTTAAAACTTAAGAAGATTGGAAAAAAAAACACTAATAGAAAAGAAAAGAGAAAACTGTTATATAAAATTTATAAATTGTGCCTGAAAAGAAAAATTTAATTATACATAAATTTTTTTCAATAATTTTTGTCTTTATGAAATAAACTTTAACTCCTGTATTTTTTCACAAATTGCCGACAAATCAAACTTATATTATTTTGGAATAATGCAACAATTAACATACGATATTACATCCTAAAGCTGCGGAAAAGTATAAATCTATGTGTGTCGTGGGATTTCGCTGGATACGGATTTAGGGCTATCAAAATAGTTCATTTTAAGCATTAACAATTATTTAAATTTTTTTTTTTATTTATATAATCCAAGTTAATTCGATTTTTAAAATATAATTTTCCCCTAATACTAACCTATTATTTTGAGTATAATCAATTTGCAAAAAGGTGCAAGCTTAATGTTCCCGATTTTATGGCCATAACATCGTTGGAGATTTCTTTTGGTAAGATATAAATGAAATATAATATTTGTTATGTAACAGGGAAAATTACCTACAATATTCATGTAAATTTTTATTTTAAATCAAATTAACTTTGTTTTCTTTTATTTTCTTAATGATCATTAACAATTTTTCTAATTTTATTTTTGACATTTATAAAATCAATACATATTCTATATTATTTTAACTTTTGTATTTTGAATTAAAATTTTCATGGTTTCCTCTTGTAAATTTTTTTTTTTCTAATTTTCAAAAATTGTGCTTATGTTCTGTTATTGTTAGAATTTCATAATGTCCAATAAATGAAGTTTTAATTTTTTTTTGAAAATATGATGATGGCCTAAATTTATATTTTTTTGAGTTGTGATGGTACGAAGGGGATAAATGGATAACTTTTAAGAGCAACAAAGTAAATATTTGTTAGGGGTTATATTTTGATTATTTGGCTAAAATATAACCATGGTGGTACTATTGGTATCAATGGGGTGGGTCATGTCCAGTGGTTCCCAAACATCTGGTGCCCATAACAGACATTTGGACTAGTGATAATTGTAAAAATGTACTTCACTGGTAAAACCCGAACATGGCTATGCCGAGCAACCAGTGCTGTTACAAAATGCCCAATAAAAGTGTTACATAGATAATGATTTTATTGTAGATAAAAAAGTATTCAAATAACCGGTTTTATTTTCTTTGTTTTAATTAAACAACACACCACTATAAAACACAATGAATAATATCCAAAAATATTATTATTTTTGCTTAAATTTTTTATCCGGAATTGAAAACGGGTCGCTCCTCTTTTTGTAAATTTTCGTCTGACGATTGTTTGAAATTTGGGCAATAGTTTTTATTAGAAACAAAATACAATTAAAAATATCACATTTTCCATATAAAAATGGTTCTTACCAATTCTTTTCATCAAATATAGAGGGTCCATTACTTATTAAACAAAAACAAATAACTTCTTTTGTTTAAATGACAATTTTTTGCAAAAATGTTTGAAATGAAAATAAACACAAAGCAAAAATGTCAATTTAAGATAGGTTTAAAATAGGGTCGAACCAATTTTAAGATTCGTTTATTTACACATGGTTTAAAAAAGGTATTTTAAGCTAAAATTCGTTTATGAATACAATTTTAGCAAATTTTGCTTAAAATTTTTCAAATCAATTTTAAGCAAAATTGTTTAAAATTTTTATGAATTACCGCTGTATGTATTTACAATTAGACAAATTGAACGCACAAAGTTTGTAAGTATTTTTAAATTATTTTCAATTCCTGGCGATTTAATGAAAATGTTGGAAAAAAAATGAAAAACTAAGCAAACGATTGAATGCGTTTGCGAACGTTATCCTAGATAACTACTGCTAATTTCTTTAGTCTCAAGAATCAACAGTAACAGAAAATGCGAATGAAGAGGCGACTGAATGTTACTTATTTATATAAACATCTTGATATGAAGTGTTGAGTTTAAAGTAAAATTATTATTTTTTGTAAATATATATTATTTGTATCTTTTTTATAAATTGGAAAAACTTTGGAGGACATAAAAGAGAAAGTTCCAAACAATACTTCACCCTTGTTTTTAATTGTAAGCAGGGTAAACTTTGGCACACACATGTGGTCACATCCACATGTGAAAAGAGTTATGTGTATTGATGTTCCATGTGTCAATATTTGCGAACATCCACATTTTAAATCTGACATGTGAAAATATATTATTTTTTTTTTATAGTTTGGAAAAACCTTGGAGCACATAAAGGAGGAAGTCCCAACCAATACTCCACTCTTTGTTTTTATTCGTAAGCAGGGTAAGCTTTGGCATACACATGTGGCCACATCCACATGTGAAAAGAGTTGTGTGTATTGATGTTCCATGTGTTATTATTTGCGAATATCCACATTTTAAATCTGACATGTGAAAATATGATCGGCACATCACATGTGACAAGTTAAAAATGTGATGTGAAGGGCAAATTTAAATGGGAAATGTGCTGACAGTATTTGTCTATTTCACATTCAAATGCGCCGTCGTCATTGGCACATTTTATATTCAAATGTGAACTGTGCCAATACTAACGTCATATTTCATATATGACAAATGTGACCACATGTGGTGCACATATGATTTTTTTTAATGTTTTATATATTTAAAAAATCTGTTTTTTCTGAAAAAAAAAACAGAATATTTAGAAAATATATAACATTTTTGCACAAACATTTTTCAAAAAAAATTTGTTTTTATAAAATTTAAAATAAAGATAATTTTTCAAAAAAATGTTTTTTTTCCCAAAAGAGTACTATTTATCAAAAAAAGCAAGTGCAATATTTGTAAAAGAGTACTTTTTTAAAAAAGTGAAATTTTTAAAAAAAATAACTATTTTCTCCCAAAAAAGTAAGCGTTCTATAAATCCAGCAAGTTTATAGTCATCGAGAAAAATTTATTTTTTTAACATATCTCGAAGCGAAAAAGAGCGAAACGGGCGAAATTTGTTCTATGAGTATTAATATACCCCCAAAACCTAAATTATGTGTCTCGATTGACTATATTGCTTTAAATCACGTTTTGTTTTAAAACTTTTATTTATTTATTTATTTGCTGTTCCATACACTAGACTTTAAGTCTTGTATTGCAGTATAGAACTAAGTATATGTGAAACAATAATACGTTCAATGCTTAAAAAATATTACTACATTAAGGCACATAGAATATAATATAAACATTTTTAATTAAGACAATTTTAAAATAATTTCAATAAACAATTTAATTACAATAAAATCAAAACTGAAAATAAATAAAATCTAGTTAATAAAACATAATATAATTAAAAATTTTACATATACAAAATAAATAAATCATACGTTTTTTAGTGAGAGAAATAACAAATAATGTTTTTTTAATTGTTGTGCGTTACGAATAGTTTGAGAGCTATGTGGTATTCCGTTCCAGAGACCGATTGCATTGATATAGAATTTACGTTTAGATATCTGCGAACGATGTTTAAATGTTATTAATCTTTTGCCTCTATCAAGTATTAAAAATTTTAATCTGAAATACGATCAAATCGTTTAACA
The DNA here is from genome assembly GCA_949748255.1 of Eustalomyia histrio. Lineage (NCBI taxonomy): Eukaryota > Metazoa > Arthropoda > Insecta > Diptera > Anthomyiidae > Eustalomyia > Eustalomyia histrio. Next base: position 116,994,264 of record OX456523.1, read on the forward strand.
ACATAACAAAAGATATTATTAAAAGTCATGTTCAGTTTCCTATTGCTTTTATTGTCACAGCTGGCAAAAAGTTCAAAACCGTATAGCAAGATCGGCATCAACTAGGTTTTAGCTAGAATTATTCGAATTTATTTGGAGAACAATACTGAGTTGGTCAAAGGTTTCTTAACATTGAAAATGTTCGACCGCAATTATAATTAATATGCTTCAACCAAGTGAGAGTGTCGAAAACTAATTATTAATGTTATATATCCAAGAAGGAATTGCTTACACTAAATGAATGGCAAATGAAAAAACAGAAACTCCTCAAAGGGTGCTACAAATCAAAACTACTATTGTTTAAGCCCAAACACTTAGACTTTGTTAGTTTTTATATCTGTACGTTTTGGTTAACCCCTACCCTTCGTAGGGTTAATAATTTGTTAGATTCTAAGTTTTATTCCCCTCTTACACAACATTGTTGGCAGTATGCCACTTAATCCAACGAATAGAACCGCTAACGGCACTATTTAAGGATTGTTTGTCGCCTTTTTATACTCTTTTTTTGTATTAGTTAACTCACTTATTAATCAGCCATGTGCAAGAGAATCCAAAAATTTACATTCAACCAATTACTCATTTAGGGTATTCATTTCATTTTTTTTTTTTTGGTTGGAAAAATGAAAAATTACACTCTTATGATTTTAGCGGTCATTTTTTGATATAAAAAATATAAATATTTATACTGTCAAAAAAAAAAAAAAAGAAAACATGCTGCCAATTATGTGTCAATCATTAATATTTTTCAAGATGCCGAATAGAAGAGTTAAAAGTGAATTTATTGATTATTTAATTACCGCATTTTTAATGGAAATTGGTAATATATATATGAATATATCGGTATATAAATTTCTCCAAAAAACAATACAACATAAATGTTTAAATATTATTTTTTAGAATTTTGTACATCAGATGATGATTTAGCAACTGAAGAAATGACCGACAATTTGGTGGAAAAAGAATTGAACATTCTTTATGATGATTTGAGCGTCGAATGGTGCGATGCAATAAAGATCAGTTCCACCATCTTGTCTCACTTATAAGTTCTAGTGAGGAAAGCAAGTGTTAATTTTAAACTTGCTGTGATTCTATACAGATTCCGGGGATGCAGGAGATGGGCGCACTATACAAAATATTTCAGGCGTTTCTAGAACTTAAAAAAAAAAATTTTTTGGCCCGATAGAGACGAAAAAGCTCATATTGTGAAGTGAATTACCAGTATTGGTTACGTAGATGGCACAGAATTTAAATTGGCCGAAACACCTATTCATAACCCTTTGGAGAAAATCAAATTTGAAATATAAATATCACACATGATTTTTGAAATCATAGTTGTATAATTCAGGGTTTTTCAAAAAGAGATATAATTTTTCGTACTTTGAACTACAAATTAACGATTTTCTTAAAAGTGGCAACATCATTTCGTTTGACGTTTAGTGGAAAATACCAACTTTTTATCAAGATTTTTTTACACTTGGTTATAGGTTGCTAAAAATACAACTTTTGGTGGAAATTTTTTTCCTTGTGTTTGTTGTAACAAAAGTTGCATTTTTCCACTTTTCCATTTTTTCAACTACTAAAAAAACTGAAATGAATACCCTTATTAAATGTAAAATTTAAAATATTCATGAGTTACGTAAATCTCTTAAAATTAATGACTATTTTAAAACTATTTTGTAATACAAAAACTGATTTTGTCACTACAGGCGAAAGTCTAACAAGCAAATATGAGTATTTTACGTATGGCACAAAACACGAAAAGCCATACCAAAGCTATTTTACTGGGACTTGCTAAACAAGACCATTTATAAATTAAGGGTAGTCTTCTCAAAATGGGATTAATATCCTACGATGTGAAATTAGTTTCTAGAGCAGTGATCCCCACACACATACATTCAAATTTATGTTTGTGTTGGTTGTTTGTTTTTGAGCGTAATTTATTTTTATTCACTCTGCCAGGGTTACCAAGACATATTTGTCGCTGTCCCCGAACAAATTCGAAAAAAACCCATACAATAGCCACTTGTGATATAAATATATTAAAAATAACATTATTTTGTATTCAAATAAACACTTAATGTGAAATAAACATAACATGAAAGCTTAGAAAGTTTTATATAATTTTTTTATTATTTTCAATATAAACAAAAATAAACCTGTTCTGTAAGATTCTTGTCAATCATTAATTCTTTTTTTTTCATAAAGTGGTCTTTTAGATTTAAAACTCAAGTAATGAGTTTTAATTATTTGATAATTTTTCATACTCGTCATACTCGTAAGCGACAATGTCTTACTTTCAATATTAATCTTATTATAAGAATCAAGTTGATTTTAATACTTCTACATCAAAGAACATAAATAAATTTGAATAATTAAATTTTAAATCAAAGAATCAAATCGATTTTAGTTTGATTCCCGTAGCAAAAAAGAATTAATTTGATTTTATAATATGATTTGATTCGCGAATTAAAATATTTTTTTTTTTTAATCACGAACTATTTAATTTTAAAACCGAAGGATTTCATGGAATACTCTACAAGAGCAAACATTTTGTCCATTTTGACCTATCTCGCATAGTTTTCGAGATACCGGTCATTTTAAAAAATTACCATTTTACAAAATGGCGAATATCTAGAAAACTAAGCGCTTTTTGCATTCAATTTTAATGTTTTTTTTATTTTGTTTTAATTCGCAAATCAAATTAATCTTTTTTTAATTCGCTAATTAAAAAAGAGTTATGGTTTAAATGATTTGATTCTATTAAATAAAAAAAATCAAATTAAATTGTTAATCAACTATGATTTTAAATCTGATTTAATAAATTGATTTATAAAATATTGAATCAACTCGCTAATTTACAAAAAGAATTATTTTTTTTCACGAATTCATTCAATAAAGATTTAGCTCTTTCCAGGTATGATCACACATCACAGTGCGTTGGCATACTAATCACTTAGCTTTACCGAAGTAATTTTCAGCAAATAAAAAAGCATTTTCCGATTCTATATTAAAAACTTTGATCAGTCTTGTCTAGTAACAAGCGACTACACAACCTGTTCCTATAAATAATCTAAGATCATAATATATGAATATAAACAACCTGCGCACATGAATGATCAAATGAGACAAAAAGTATATAATTTTCTATAGAGTATTTTTCCCGCTCTACCAGAAATTCAACATGGTACAGAGTTCAGCGGCAACATTTTTAAATGAGAGGGCAACATTTTCAAAGTTGCTAAAGTGTTGAAAAACATTAAATTTGGTGTTGTAGTGCTGCCACATAAACAGTGTAATTTTTTATCCCAGTTTTTGGGATTCTTAACTGTTTACCAGTTTTTTCATGAAAATAATTTTTTTTTCAAATTATTGCATTTTTTTATAGGTTTTTAGTTATATGTTGCAACAATTAATAGCATATTTATTCTCTTTATTATATATTTTTACCATAGAAATGGGAAATAATGGATATGAATAGACATAGTTGGTCAATGTGTGTGTACACACTTTAATACTTTTCATGTCACAATGTTATGTTTGAATTCGTAACTATTTTTTAACACAATTGCAAAGTTTGATTGTATTTGTTTACTTTATTAGACATTTCTAATTTTATTAAAAATAAATAGTATATTGAACAAATATAATATTTTTATATGAAAAATCTGAAAAAATACATGACTTAAATAAAAAAACATATTTTTTTATGAAATAATCTGAAAAATCTCTAGCATCCCAAAAAACGGCAAAAAAATAATTATAATTGGTTATATGGCAGCACCGCTAAACACTACTAAAAGTTGCCGACCAAAACTCACCTTTGTTGCCGCCAAACTATGTTCGTGTTCTAAGAGAGTACTAAAAAGTTCGTGAGAGAGAAACATACTCTATAGAAAATTATATACTTTTTGAATGAGACTAAATGTCTTTATGTAATAAAAATACAAATTATCTTCTCATGCTCTCTTCATTTGTGAGAGAGCATTCGCACATGTGCGTAGGCCTGCCATATATGCCGACTTATCGGCACTTTGCCGATTTTTTGCCTCAAAATTGTCAAAGTGCCGTTTTTCCGATTTTTACTCCAAAAATACCGATTTTTTGATAAATACTAAAAACATGGCAACCTTGTTTGTTTTAGTATAATTTACAATTTTGTGCAACACTGTAATACTTGTTACATTAAAAAGAGATAACTGTCAGCGCTTATTCTAAAAAGAACATGTAAAAAAGGCTTAAATTCGGGTTTGATACAAATAATGTAAAAACTTTTTAAGTAAAATTATAAAAAAATTAAACGAATTAAATCAAAAATATTTATCTTTTTTTAAATATATTCTTTAAATTGTTAATAATATTTAGAGAATATTTCAAAGTGAGTCAACAGAAATACACAACCTATACAGCCAAATTGAAAGGTTTTTTTTGTATTAAGTAATTTTATAAAAAACTATATTTTAAATGAAGAAATTTATTTAACGGAATTTATGAACACAAAGAACTTTTTGAAATTTGATGAGGTATATTTGGTATTAATGGCTAAAGAGTTAATATCAGAATCAAAGCTTAACAATTGCGAAATTAACAAAATTGTAAATAATTTTATTTATTTTTATATAGAACTTGCAAATCAAATATTAAAACTTTTTGATTTTTGACAAAAATCTTTAAATATGATAAACCCTAACAAAATTATGAACAAAGACAATAATTTTTTATTAAAATTCTAAAAGAATTCCCCAGCTTTATTTCTGAAAAAGAAAAACAAATTTTGACTCTGAACTCAAAGAGTTGAAATTTGTAAAATTTAAAGAATTTTTTGAAGGAAGTGAAATAAATTTACAAACTTTTTGGCAAAAAATTTCAGATTTAAAACGTGGGGATTCTACTGTTGCATTTTTTCCAGTGCTGTCAAAGTTTGTACAAGAAATTATGTTCCTTTCACATTCTTCCGCAAATGTGGAAAGAATTTTTAGTCAATAAAACAAAATTTCGATGTTCCCTGGTGTAACGATTCTCCAATCGAGGTCTAATACCTTGGGGACGGGGCTACCTTTTATTTCGGACGTGCTCGTCGTTGGGGGGGTGGGGGTGTTTAGTTCCCAAATTAAAATGAATCAGTTACAATTGATTTTATATTTAGGTAGCTAGATATAAAAATAATCTATTCATGCGGGAAAAGATAAGAAGAAGAAAAACAATTTAGAGAAAGAAGTGCTGATGAACTGTATGTAGCGATAGGTGTAATTTGCTACACACGTCCTTGGCCCACCCACCATGCTGACAAAAGTATCCGGTTGTTGTCAGACTAATAAAAAAAATAACTTCACATACCTACTCCATACCTGTTACTTCACTTTTCGTATTAATAGCCTGTTCCTCTATTTCGAAAGAACACGTTCGTTCGCTTTCTAGTCGAAAGAAAACTGATTTGGGTTTCACTAACTCTATTTCTATGCGAACGATGACTCGAACGACAAGTCGAATGAAAACGTAACTGTTTTCATACAAAATTTGGTTTCTCTATTTCGAACAGCTCGAACGCAAATGTCAAAATCAGTCACTTTGTATTTTTTTGTCGAGTAAATATATATTTGATATTTTTAAAAGCAAAATGAAGTAAAAAAGCAATGGATAACAAAAGGTAAGTACAAAATAATATAATTATTTATAGTTTGTTAAGAATTTAAAATTTTAGTTAAAAAAGCCAACAATGGACCAACCGAAGACGCATCTATTTTATATGGAAGAAAGGCCTGATTTTGCCAGAGGGACTCTGATGTTCTTAGCAAACATTTTCTGCAGAGGAGGAAAATTTGACCAGAAAACTAAACTATGTTTTACCCTATATTACGCTGTTGCTGAGTGGTAACAGGCAACAGAAAAGCTTTCCGATTAACAATCTCACCCACAAGCAATCGATAACAAAAATTTTCAAAAATAAACAGATTCTTAAATAAAAATTGATTTGTTTATTGTTATTTTTTTATTTCATTTGTCATATACAGCTGATCACTGTTTAAAAGGGTTGTTTTTGTCTTTAAGCAGTTTAGTAGTATTTTTGGTACTTTTAAAGAAAATTGTAACAAATTCTCAAAATATATGATCTGGCATCTCTGTGATTTGCAAATGCGTAAGAAACAAAAATTGACACACGTAAGTCAAGTCGATCGAAGAGAAACCCAAATTGATCCGAATTCGAGTGACTTGCTTTCGTTCGACTAGTTTTTCGTTCGAAATCGAGGAACAGGCTATAAATAAAGAAATTTAAAATTCCATATTTAAAACCATTACAGTATTACATAGTTCATTATAATTCTAAAAAAATTTAAATTAACACATTTGTATAAAAAGTTGTGCGAAATTTTATATTTAGAAGTTCGGTCACCATTTGGGTATTAAATACATAACCGATAAAAAGAAATATTTGTGACGATAATTTATAATTATTTAAAATTGTAGAAGCGAAATCACAAGTTTATAACATTTAAAGAAATAAGGAATAAACTAAAAGAAACTTGAAATTATTAAAGTTTATTAATGTATTTAAAAAAATTCAATAGATATTCATGTAATATTTATTGAAATAAGAATGTTCCAAAATTTATGTGTAAAGAAAAGAAATGTTAAATAAAATAAAAGCAAAAACAACTTACAGTATCATTGTCCAACGATGTCAACAGGCGCCAGAAGACAGCAGACTAGCTGAGTATAGTATTTAGAAAAACAAAAAAATAATATAAAGGGGTTGAATGAGTTTTGAATGTGTGTGAAAATGTGTAGTGAGTGTTTGTATAATCACGAAATAAAGCAAATTTATGAAAATCTATTTAAAAAAAATTGTAGAGGTGACCGAAAAATCACATTAAAAGAAAATTAAAAACTACAATATCAAAAAAAACTAAAATAGGAAAATATTTTAATATAAACGTTAAAAATGTTAAGTTAGTTAAAAAAACTGTATTAATGAAAGGGAAAACCACTAAAAGTAAAAATTGAAATTTACAATTATCAACAAAAAAAAAACCAATGCAAAAAAAATTAAATAATTAACTACCCAGCAAAATAAAATGCATGTTATTCTTAACGAATCTCTTTTTCAGAACATCCAAAGAAGTTAATATTGCAAATTTTTCGATTTGTAAGAAGTCATTTTAAGCAACTTCCAAAATGTTGATATTAATCCCTACTAGTAAAAAAAAACAATTATTTAGTTGATCCATAAATGATTAATTCCTGCAGTCATTAAATGCCTTATTTAAAAAATGTTTGCATACCAGTGATATTCACTTTGTCCTGGTCGGAATAATAATTCTTGGCGTGTTCAAAATCACATTTTTAACTTAAAAAAAGCCACTCCCTATATTTATTTTGTATTCCCTATATTTAACAACTTCCGTAAACTAATGAAAAAGTCCATCTGCTCATCGAAACAAACTACTTCCTCCCAATGACAACTTCGTGTTCAGTAGATGTAGTGTTTAACTACTTCTTCCTCAGCTCTTATTTTGCTGGGTAATTATTTCCGGTAAAATTAAATGATCAACGAAGTTAAATCGAATTGACAAAGGTGAATATGAAAAAAAAAATGGCAAGTGTTAATTTAAAGATTTACAAGATACGATATTTGTAAGTGTGTATAACGATAGGTTTATGCACCAATAGAACCATGCAACAAATAACTTTAAAACTTGACTGGCCGTGGTTTGATTAAAAAAAATTATTTTGATATACCAGAGTTTTCGAAATTACACCAATACAAAAATGTTAGTATACCATATGGACACCATAACTTAGAAATAGGTAAAATTAAGTAACACATTACACCCAAAGAAAAAGTCAGTTCGATTATACTAAAGTTATCTTCATTTAATGGAATCACAACTACCTAAAAGTCGTCGCCCTCACAAAACAGATAAAGAGCCAAACATAATGCAGAACTTGATCTGATAAAGGCGACTTTAACCTACCGTCCAAATGTCCTTTACGTGATAGACACCCACATGGCCCCCGTTGACATCTTTCAATTCGTAATTGACGTTACCAATTCGTCGTTTTACCACAGCTTGGATACCCGCAGGTGCAAGTTTAGCATTAAAATTATCCGCTAACGAACTTTGAGCAAAATTGCGACGTATAACCTTTTGTCCGATATTGAATTCTCGTACACGAGATCTTAAATTATACGATTTTACGTTACGATCATACGCCTTTCTAATCTTTGCGCGAATAGATTCCCGAAGCAATGCAAATTCGTCCTGACGTTCTATCTGCGTATCCGTTTCCGCTAGCAGTTCTAAATTACGTAACACTTTATAATCGTGTGCGTGGCTTAGCATTGCTTGTCCAAGTACCAGTTCATACGGTGTTCTTCCAGTAGTCTGATGAACACTACTTCGTAATGCACAATTGATACTGGTCAAATATTCGTCCCATTGACGTTGATCATTTCGAACATACGAACTAAGAGCCTCGTTTATCGACCAGTTGACCCTTTCACTAGCGTTTGATTGTGGACTATGAGCCGCCGTAATTTGATGGTTGATTTTATCTAATATATTTTTATTTTTAAATTCTTTGGACTTGAATTGGAGGCCATTATCTGAAACAATAGTTTCCTGTACAGCATAACATGAAAAGATTTCATTCCGTAAATATTCGGCAATGGGTTTGGTTAGTAATTTTCTCAAGGGCTTCAAAAAGGTAAATTTTGTAAAGTGGTCTAAAATAATAAAAATGCCTATATTACCACATTTTGTACGGGGAAAAGGACAAATGATGTCTATATATAAACGTTGGAACGGCCTTTGAGTTTCAACCATATGCCCCATCGGTGCCTTGAGTGATGAAGTTGGAGTTTTAGAAGTACGACAAGAAACACAATTTAACACATAATCCTTTTCGTTGGTTACCAATTTCGGCCAAAAGAAAAATTTTCTAATTCGGTGAACTGTTTTTTGCAATACCACCATGGGGCGGGCGTTTGGCACATCATGTGCAGCGTAAATCACATACTTACGAAGTTCGGCGGGAACGAATAATTTCCAGGAATCGGACTTATTTGCATCACCAGATGTAAAGTTGGTCCGCTTGTAAATAAATTTATCTATAATCCTATAATCTGGTAACCCCGCTTTGGAAAATTCTTCTCCTAATCGAGAATATTCAGGATCATCAAAGCTGGAGAACTGAGGTCGATTGACGGTAAAATTTCCAATTCTACTCACATACAAGTGCCCTCTATGTACGCTCTAAACTTCTTAATGGCCAGTATGACAGCGAGGCATTCCAATTCGGTAATAGAGTAATTTCTCTGAGCCTTATTCAATTTTTGGGACATAAACGCTATAAACGGTCTTTCATTTTCTTCATCGTCCAATTGAGCCAACACTGCGCCTACTCAGTACGTACTTGCGTCGCATTGGAGTATAAAAGGTTTATCATAATTGGCGTCTACTAAAACTGGAGCGGAAGTCAACTTCTGTTTAATAGTTTCGAAGGACTTTTCTGCTTCTTCCGACCACGAAAATGATTTTCTTTTCGACAGCAACTCTGTCAGAGGGAACGTACACGTAGTGTAATCATCGATAAATCTTCGGTTCCAGCCGGCCAAACCAGCCGAGAAACTGGCGTAGTTTTCTAACAGATTTTGGAACCGGAAATTCAGAAATGGCTTTCACTTTCTCAGGGTCAATTCCCAAGGATCCTTCCCCCACAATATATCCTGGATATTGTACCTTTCGGATCGCAAAACTGCTTTTATTCACGTTGATAGTCAAGTTGGCTTTCCGAAGTTGTGTGGCCACCTCCCGTAGGTGTCTTATATGTTCATCGAAATCCTTTGAAATTATTAAAAGGTCATCAAGATACACAAAAACTTTCGTCTTTAGATTATACGGAATGACTTGATCCATTAGTCTGCACATTGTCTGCGGAGCGTTGCACAATCCAAACGGCATCCTAGTGAATTAATATAATGGTCGATTAGGGATTGTGAACGCAGTATTTTGTCTTGAGATTTCGTCAAGTTTGATTTGCCAAAATGCATCTTTCAAATCCACTTTTGAAATATAATAAACTGGAGGAAGCCTCGAAATAAGTCCGTCTTTTATAGTTACGGAGTTGATTTTTCGACTGTCCAGACAAAATCGCACCTTTCCAGGTTTCATTACTAAAACTCCAGGAGATGACCACGGAGACGTCGGACACTCCTCAATTACGCCCAACTTTCGATTTCACCGCACAAAAGCTTCTCCGATATCTATGTGATGTTCCAATAGCATTGTGCATCCTAACCCGTCTCGTTCCGAATTTGAAAAATAATCAATGATCCTTTGTAGCTGTTGTTCCTGTTGAGGAGTCATTGGTATCCTCATCCGACACAATCTCGTTCACGGTGTTTAAAGATAAAATTTGAATTTCGAATTGTTTCCAGAAATCCATGCCACAAATAACATCTTGTTTAATCGATGGAATTAACAAAAATTCTGCTATTTTCTCCTGTTCGTTGTAACCAATTTCCAATTCTACGGTTCCCAAAAGGCGTTGTAGTTGTCCATCCGCTGTTTTTACTGATCCAACTCCACGCTTAAACGATTTAGATTCTACGATCCTTCCACACAAATCACCTCCAATCACGCTAACACTAGCGCCACTGTTTAGCAGTGCAAAACAGGATTCACCACGCAAAGTTAAACAAATGTATGGCCGGTTATCGTTTTCCTTATTTACTAGTGAGTTTTCCTTATTCACTATTTGACATACTCTTCCGTCATCCAAACTTACTTGACTTATTGCCTCTCTACGAGTTTGCAATCGAGTTTGCGGTAACTCAAAACTGATAACAATCACAAGTTAAATAATATAACTACTCAGTGAAGTATTTAGGTAAAAGGTAGGTAGAAAAACAAAAAAAATAAACTGACGGAAACAAAATAAAATAAAAAAATAAACAAAAATTGTTATAAACAAAAAAAAAAAATTACCAGAATAAATATAAAATTTTATCGAAAAATCATCAGCACAGAGAAAAAAAAACAAGAAGGAAATAAAAGCTCAAAATTGCCGGAAAACTTTCGACTCCAGCCAGAAAGCATTGAATCAAAAGCAACATTGAATCACAGTGTAAATATGTTTCGACTGTCCGTTGTAGGAAGGGAATCGATAAAAATTAAAATACTTTCCGTCCATACAACAACAAAAATCAAATTAAAAAAATAAAAGAACTAGAAAATCAAAATAACAAAAGCAAAAGATTTAAGTAGAAATAGAGATAAGGTTAGAGTCGAACGACAATTGATCCGATACCAACCAGAAACAACATCTCGAGTTCGAACCCAAACCCTGATAACGATTGTCTCACCGCATGCCAATTTTGGATAGAAAATCATAATATACGATAATCAATTAAATCCAAACTATCAAATGATAAAACAAAAGCCAGGAAGTTAAATAAAAGAATAATAAAAATAGCAAAACCATATGAATATCAACACACATAAGGATTCAAAGGCCCTCAGTCTCTGGATGAAAATTGCACAAAAACAGTTATAAATATTTACGAAAACTGAGGCCCCACGTTGGGCGCCAAAAATCTCTGTAACGATTCTCCAATCGAGGTCTAATACCTTGGGAACGGGCTACCTATTATTTCGGCCGTGCTCGTCGTTCGGGGGGGGGGGGTGTGTTTAGTTCCCAAATTAAAATTTCGGCGAATCAGTTACAATAGCTTTTATATTAAGGTAGCTAGATGTACAAATAATCTATTCATACGGGAATAAATAAGAAGAAGAAAAAAAATGTAGAGAAAGAAGTGCTGATGAACTATATGTAGCGATAGGTGTAATTTGCTACACACGTTCTTGGCCCACCCACCATGCTGACAAAATTATCCGGTTGTTGTCAGCCCAATAAAAAAAAAATTAACTTCACATACCTACTCCATACCTGTTACTTCACTTTTCGTATTAAATAAACAAATTTAAAATTTCATATTTAAAACCATTACAGTATTACATAGTTTATTATAATTCTAAAATAATGTAAATAAACTTATTTGTATAAAAAGTTGTGCGAAATTTTATATTTAGAAGTTCGGTCACCATTTGGGTATTAAATTAAATAAATAACCGATAAAAAGAAATATTTGTGACGATAATTTATGATTAATTAAAATTGTAGAAGCGAAATCACAAAGTTTATAACATTTAAAGAAATAAGAAATAAACTAAAAGAAACTTAAAATAATGGAAGTTTATTTGACGTTAAATAAAACAATGTCATTTGTTCAAAAGTGTAAGATGGAAACATAACATGAATACCGAAATTCTCAACGCATTACAGATATGGCAGCCCTAGTTGCAAATATCTTTATATCCAATATAACTTCATTAATGTATTTAAAAAAATTTCAATAGATATTCATGTAATATTTATTGAAATAAGAATGTTCCAAAATTTATGTGTAAAGACAAGAAATGTTAAATCAAATAAAAGCAAAAACAACTTACAGTATCATTGTCCAACAATGTCAACAGGCGCCGGAAGACAGTAGACTAGCTGCGTATAGTATTTAGAAAAACAAAAAAATAATATAAAGGGGTTGAATGAGTTTTGAATGTGTGTGAAAATGTGTAGTGAGCGTTTGGATAATCACGAAATATAGCAAATTTATGAAAATCAATTAAAAAAAAATTGTAAAGGTGACCGAAAAATCACATTAAAAGAAAATTAAAAATTACAATATCAAAAAAAAACTAAAATAGGAAAATATAATCGTTAAAAATTTTAAGTTAGTTAAAAAAACTGTATTAATGAAAGGGAAAACCACTAAAAGTTAAAATTGAAATTAACAATTATCAAAAAAAAAACCAATGCAAAAAAAAAAATAAATAATTAGCTAATTATTTCCGGTAAAATTAAATGATCAACGAAGTTAAATCGAATTGGCAAAGGTGAATATGAAAAAAACCTACGAATATTTTATGGCAAGTGTTAATTTAAAGATTTACAAGATCCGATATTTGTAGGTTTATGCACCAATAGAACCATGCAACAAATAACTTTAAAATTTGACTGGCCGTGGTTTGAATTGTAAACACCTGGTCCTATATGGTGATGACCACTTTGCAATGATGATGTATAAGATGACTTCCACAAACTTAGCTCTTATCACTTTGACGACAACGTTATACGATATACAGAGTTGAGGTGGAATGACAATTCAACCTTCCGGTTTACCAAATCCAAGAAAATAAATATTCCTACAAAAGATAATACATACCAACATAAAAATTACACACTCCAATTTTTTTAGAAAAATAAAAAAAAATCTTACCAATTACTTTTATCACCGAATGCGACCAATAAAGCAAACAATGTTGTTTTACGTATACAAGCAAAAGTTATCAAATTAAAAGAAATACAATATTCTTTACAATACAACACAACAGTTTTCACCAAGAAAATTTTAATTTTTTATAAAAATTTTCTCAAATTCTGACAACATATAAATTTCTAAAGCAAAGCTATCCTAATTAAAAAACAATTATTTTGATATACCAGTGTTTTCGAAATTACACCAATACAAAAATGTTAGTATACCATATCGACACCATAACTTAGAAATATGTAAAATTAAGTAACACATTACACCCAAAGAAAAAGTCAGCTCGATTATACTAAAGTTATCTTCATTTAATCGAATCAGAACTACCTAAGTTGTCGCCCTCACACTGGAAAATGAAACTTTACAAGGAATTCTATTTTCTTAAGATTATTTAAAATTTAATAAATCAAACTGTTTTGATGAATTTAATAAAACTATCAAATTCAAATATGTATCTATGAAATATATGTTCATACAAAAAGTTAAAAAAACTTTTCTTAACTTTTAAAAAAAATTTATCCTTAAGTACAAAGTATATGTATATATATATATATATATATATATATATATATATATATATATATATATATATATATATTCATTGTGCATACTTTGAAGACATCTGTATATACAGCCAAAAAAGTCCCTATAATATGCGCTGTATCCAGTAAACTGTCTTTAGTGTATACAGTAGATTAATTAAAAGTTTAAGGACGGTCCTCAAAGTAACAAAATGTCTTCATAGTAACTTGTGGAACGAAAAACCGTCCCCGCAATATGTGCTGTGCACATATATATATATATATATATATATATATATATATATATATATATATATATGTGCACAGCACATGTTGCGGGGACGGGTTTTCGTTACACAAGTTACTATGAAGACATTTTGTTACTTTGGGGACTGTCCTTAAACTTTTCGTTATCCTAGTGTTTACTCTGAAGACACATTTTACTGGACACAGCGCAATGCATATATATATATGCATTGCCCATACTTTGAAGACATCTGTATATACAGCCAAAAAAGTCCCTATAAAATGCGCTGTGTCCAGTAAAATGTCTTCAGAGTAAACACTAGAATAACGAAAAGTTTAAGGACAGTCACAGCGCATGTTGCGGGGACGGGTTTTCGTTCCACAAGTTACTATGAAGACATTTTGTTACTTTGGGGACTGTCCTTAAACTTTTCATTATTCTAGTGTTTACTCTGAAGACATTTTACTGGACACAGCGCATTTTATAGGGACTTTTTTGGCTGTATATACAGTGTCTTCAAAGTATGGGCAATGCATATATATATATATATATATATATGTGCACAGCACATGTTGCGGGGACAGGTTCTCGTTCCACAAGTTACTATGAAGACATTTTGTTACTTTGGGGACTGTCCTTAAACTTTTCGTTATTCTAGTGTTTACTCTGAAGACATTTTACTGGACACAGCGCATTTTATAGGGACTTTTTTGGCTGTATATACAGATGTCTTCAAAGTATGGGCAATGCATATATATATATATATATATATATATATATATATATATATATATATATATATATATATATATGTGTGTGTGTACGGCGCATGTTGCGGGGACGGCTTTCGTTCCACAAGTTACTATGAAGACATTTTGTTACTTTGGGGACTGTCCTTATACTTTTCGTTATTCCACTGTTTACACCGAAGACATTTTACTGGATACAGCGCATATTAAAGGGACTTTTTTGGCTGTATATACAGATGTCTTCAAAGTATGGGCAATGATGTCTTCAAAGTATGCATCATGAATATATATATATATATTTATTGCGCATACTTTGAAGGCATCTGTATATACAGCCAAAAAAGTCCCTATAAAATGCACTGTGTCCAGTAAAATGTCTTCAGTGTAAACAGTAGAATAACGAAAAGTTTAAGGACAGTCCCCAAAGTAACAAAATGTCTTCATAGTAGCTTGTGTAACGAAAACCCGTCCCCGCAACATGTGCTGTGCACATTCTTTGAAGACATCTGTATATACAGCCAAAAACGTCCCTATAATATGCTCTGTATCCAGTAAAATGTCTTCAGTTTATACAGTAGATAAATGGTAAGTTTGAGGACGGTCCTCAAAGTAACAAAATGTCTTCGTAGTAACTTGAGGAACGAAAAACCGTCCCCGCAACATGAGCTGTGCACATATATATATATATATATATATATATATATATATATATATATATATATATATATATATATATGTATGCATTTTGCATACTTTGAAGACATCTGTATATACAGCCAAAAAAGTCCCTATAATATGCGCCGTATCCAGTAAAATGTCTTCAGTGTAACCAGTAGAATAATTAAAAGTTTGAGGACGGTCCCCAAAGTACCAAAATGTCTTCATAGTAACTTGTGGAACGAAAACCCGTCCCCACAACATGCGCTGTGCACATATATATATATATATATATATATATATTCATTGTGCATACTTTGAAGACATCTGTATATACAGCCAAAAAAGACCCCGTAATATAAGCTGTATCCAGTAAAATGTCTTCAGTGTAAACAGTAGAATAATGAAAAGTTTGTGGACAGTCCCCAAAATAACAAAATGTCTTCATAGTAACTTGTGGAACGAAAACCCGTCCCCGCAACAAGCGCTATGCACATATATATGTATATATATATATATATATATATATATATATGTGCACAGCACATGTTGCGGGGACGGGTTTTCGTTTCACAAGTTACTATGAAGACATTTTGCTACTTTGGGGACTGTCCTTAAACTTTTCGTTATTCTACTGTATATACAGATGTCTTCAAAGTATGGGCAATATATATATATATATATATATATGTGCACAGCACATGTTGCGGGACGGGTTTTCGTCCCACAAGTTACTATGAAGACATTTTGTTACTTTAACGACTGTCCTTAAACTTTTCGTTATTCTAGTGTTTACTCTAAAGACATTTTACTGGACACAGCGCATTTTATAGGGACATTTTTGGCTGTATATACAGATGTCTTCAAAGTATGGGCAATGCATATATATATATATATATATATATATATATATATATATATATATATATGTGCACAGCACATATTGCGGGGACGGGTTTTCGTTCCACAAGTTACTATGAAGACATTTTGTTACTTTGGGCACTGTCCTTAAACTTTTCGTTATTCTAGTGTTTACTCTGTCCTTAAACTTTTCGTTATTCTAGTGTTTACTCTGAAGACATTTTACTGGACACAGCGCATTTTATAGGGACCCCGTAATATGAGCTGTATCCAGTAAAATGTCTTCAATGTAAACAGTAGAATAATGAAAAGTTTGTGGACAGTCCCCAAAGTAACAAAATGTCTTCATAGTAACTTGTGGAACGAAAACCCGTCCCCGCAACATGCGCTATGCACATATATATATATATATATATATATATATATGCACAGCACATATTGCGGGGACGGGTTTTCGCTCCACAAGTTACTATGAAGACATTTTGTTACTTTGGGGACTGTCCTTAAACTTTTCATTATTCTAGTGTTTTCTCTGAAGACATTTTACTGGACACAGCGCATTTTATAGGGACTTTTTTGGCTGTATATACAGATGTCTTCAAAGTATGGGCAATGCATATATATATATATATATATATATATATATATATATATATATATATATATATATATGTATTCATTTTGCATACTTTGAAGACATCTGTATATACAGCCAAAAAAGTCCCTATAATAATGAAAAGTTTGTGGACATATATATATATATGTGCATAGCGCATGTTGCGGGGACGGGTTTTCGTTCCACAAGTTACTATGAAGACATTTTGGTACTTTGGGGACCGTCCTCAAACTTATAATTATTCTACTGTTTACACTGAAGACATTTTACTGCATACGGCGCATATTATAGGGACTTTTTTGGCTGTATATACAGATGTCTTCAAAGTATGCGAAATGAATATATATATATATATATATATATATATATATATATATATATTTATTGCACATACTTTGAAGACATCTGTATATACAGCCAAAAAAGTCCCTATTATATGCGCTGCATCCGGTAAAATGTCTTCAGTGTAAACAGTAGAATAACGAAAAGTTTAAGGACAGTCCCCAAAGTAACAAAATGTCTTCATAGTAACTTGTGGAACGGAAAACCGTCCCCGCAACATGTGCTGTGTATATATTAGGGCGGGTTAATTTTTTTTGATGAAGCGTATAGCAAAGACGTTGTCTATAGGTGATTCTGAGAAATTTTGCTCAAGAGACCATAGCTCAAAATTTCAAAATATATATTTTTCAATATAGACATAGAATAATTTAATTAAATTCGTCATAAAATCGGATAGAATTATAGTAGATTTCTCAATCTGGGCTTGTTTGAAAGGTATTTTTATCACCTTTCATAATCTGTATTGATACCAATATTTTTTTAGCCTAAATGAACTTTTAAGTAATAAATTATGAATTTTCTTCGATTACGAAAAATTTTTTTTTGGAACTCATTTTTGTAGGAAAATCGATCTGAAAAAATCAACATTTTCAAGGTTTCAACAAAAAACACTATTTTTACATTTTTTATTCAATTTATTATTCTCGACCTACAATTTAATGTTTTAACGTGGTAATGTTATTTTTTAAGGTCCTTTTTACTTTCCTTTCGAGGAGTTTTCTTACGACTTTCTAATGTTACTGCCATAACACCTTCACGATTCTTTTCTATAACTCGTTTTAAAACACTCGTTAATAATTGTACATGTCTTTCTGTTCCTTGTATGTGCATTGGAATTTGTGGATCAGCCAGTGGTGGTTCATCGAAATCTAAGTATTCTACCAAGTGATCATATGGAATCTGTCGAGCAAATGCTGGTTCAAATAATATATCGTCGTTATTCATATCAACCATATTTACATAATCGGTAGCATCGAAATTTAAGATATATTTTTTGTAAACTCTGAGTTTATTTGGATCGTAAAATTTTTCTCGATAGTGTAAAATCTTTTTGATAGCTCTATCTCGTATTGCTTTTCGATCATCAAATAACATTGTTAATAAGATATTTTCTGGATGTGCGTAATATGAGTTGTTTTGAATTACACCATCTACAATATTACGAAAGTTTGGTTGTAAGTATCGTGTCCAACGTATAAATTTTAATAAAAGTGCACTGCCGTACACAACAGAGTTATAAAACTTCAAATTGAAGGACATTGGCACATAAACTGTAATAAAATAAACTGCCAAAGTATTTAAATTGGTCGATGGTGTATTAGTTATTACATATAATCGTAGTAATCTACTTGCTTTGGTTATGTTAGCTAAATCAACTGGAACAATACCATTAAAAATTTGCTTTAGCTATTAACATCTGTTGATAGTTCGAGCTCATGTTCATGATCCATAATTGCAGGCATATTCTCCAGTGGTATTGGATCAAAATCAGCACCTACCTGAAAAATGAAATGTTTAGATCAATTAAAATGCAATTATTTTATTTTAACTTTATTCCAACCGAAAAAGTAAAATAATGACAATAAATAATGATAATAAATGATGATATTAAATAAAATAAAGTGTTACATACCTGCAATTTCTCACATTCTTGAATAGCTTTGAACAACTTTCCACTTGCTGCTCGTGGTCCACTGGTGACTGTTTTGTCCAATGCTTCATATAAATGACGAAATGGCAGTTTATTGAAATGAAGCAGACATATAAACCAGTGAATTGGTCTATTTAACTGTTTTTCAAATAATCGTAAAACATCATTTTCTGTTCCAGTATTTGCTGGCTCACCATCACTGCATATGCCTATTAATTGATCAACTGTTAATGTTTTATTGTTGAAAAATTACTTTCAGTTTTCTGTGTTTGGTTTTTCCATCTTCTTGACTACATAAATTTACATATCCAAGTAACTCATTATAGGGCTCTTTCAGAACAACCAAATGCGGTTCTTTTACCATAGTGATATGAAATTTGTTATTAATGTAGTTAATGAGTCATCTTTTCTACCATCGAAAGAGAATGCAGTTATGAAAGAATTAGTATGTCGTGTACGAAGCACTGCATCTCTAGATTTAACTTTTTCTCTAGCCACTTTTGATTTATCCATAATAACAAGATTACCATGAACATCCCCAAAAATTAAAGTTTCGAAAAAAGCTGTTACTAAACATGAAGCGACTCTATCTGAAACACCGAATCTATCACACATCATAGCAAAATTTAAGGCATCGTATCTTTGAGTATAATGACCTCGTCTCATTTGAACAGTTGCTTCTGAAACTTCTGTTGTTGCTTCATTTTCATCTTCATCCATGTGTAATTCAGGTGGTTCCTAACTTGGATCATCTGTACCAGTTGTAAGTGTTGGTATTGTTGTAGCTACTTCTTCAACGTCTTCCGTATATTCAGGTATTGTTAATTTTCTATCATTATGCTGGTCGATCATAAATTCTTTTAGATGTTCTGGAATCAATCCACACGAGCATTTTGTTGTTTTTAATTTGCAATTACATTTGCCAATATAAAATAATTCGTTTATTGAATCAACAAATGCTTTAAATTCATCTCTTTTGTTTCTATGTTGTACATGTTTCTGGTATTTATCAAGCAAACCAGTTAATTTTTTTAAAACACTCTTTCTATTAATGATTTTAATATTTAATTTACACCAAATTTGGATCAATTTATCTGTTACGTGAGGAGTAAAAGTTTTATACGAGAACATTTTGTTTTCAAATTCAGCACGATCACTTAAAAAAAAAATAATATTTTAAAATGTCGCATTTAGTAGGCAAACTAAGATCATTTAAATCACTTGATAAACCAAAAACAACAATAACTTGATGAAGCATGTTAGTCAATCTAGAGTCAAAACTTGTTGATGTTGCTGCCTCCATTTGCGAAGACACCGCAGACGATGTTGATGGTTCTTGATTATCCATAATAACTTTGCTATTATCACTGCACTCTTTGATTGTGTCACACTAAATTTAAAAATAAAAAAAATATTGGTATTGTGATAACCGAGTTTTTATTTAAGTATTTTGGCAAACTGCGTGCGCATTGCACGATAAACGATTAAGGAAGAAGGAAAAGCAAGCTTGGCAACGTTTAGTGTTGGTAAACGTCATTATTTTGTAAAGTCATAATTCAGTGTTACAAAGTTGTTCAATTGAACAATGCTGCCAGGTATCAATACAGATTCTGAAAGGTGATAAAAATACCTTTCAAACAAGCCCAGGTTAACAAATCTACTATAATTCTATCTCTGATTTTATGACGAATTTAATTAAATTGTTCTATGTATATATGGAAAAATTTCTAATTTGAAAATTTGGGGGGCTCCAAATCCGACTTAGAGCTATGGTCTCTTGAGCACAATTTCTCAGAATCACCTATAGATTACGTTTTTGCTATACGCTTCATCAAAAAAATCGTTCCATACAATTTGACCCGCCCAAATATATATATATATATATATATATATATATATATATATGCATTGCCCATACTTTGAATACATCTGTATATACAGCCAAAAAAGTCCCTATAAAATGCGCTGTGTCCAGTAAAATGTCTTCAGAGTAAACACTAGAATAACGAAAAGTTTAAGGACAGTCCCCAAAGTAACAAAATGTCTTCATAGTAACTTTTGGAACGAAAACCCGTCCCCGCAATATGTGCTGTGCACATATATATATATATATATATATATACTGTGCACATATATATATATATATATATATGTGCACAGCACATGTTGCGGGGACGGGTTTTCGTTCCACAAGTTACTATGAAGACATTTTGTTACTTTGGGGACTGTCCTTAAACTTTTCGTTATTCTACTGTTTACACTGAAGCCATTTAACTCGATACAGCGGATATTATAGGGACTTTTTTGGCTGTATATACAGATGTCTTCAAAGTATGCACAATTAATATATATATATATATATATATATATATATATGCATTTCACATACTTTGAAGACATCTGTATATACAGCCAAAAAAGTCTCTATTATATGCGCTGTATCCAGTACAATGTCTTCAGTGTAAACAGTAGAACAACGAAAAGTTTAAGGACAGTCCCCAAAGTAACAAAATGTCTTCATAGTAAGTATATATATATATGTGCACGGCGCATGTTGCGGGGACGGGTTTTCGTTCCACAAGTTACTATGAAGACATTTTGTTACTTTGGGGACTGTCCGCAAACTTTTCATTATTCTACTGTTTACACTGAAGCCATTTTACTGGATACAGCGCATATTATTGGGACTTTTTTGGCTGTATATACAGATGTCTTCAAAGTATGCACAATGAATATATATATATATATATATATATATATACACTCCGTTTCATAACTATAGCACACTTTAAAATCTTTTTTTACTGCTTATAAAAATTAATTTAAACACCCTGTATAAAACAACAAAATTAACAGAAAGTTTTCTTACTCTATTCTACTTCTTATCACATATTTTTTTTTATTTAAATTCTGCTTATGGAAAGAACCGTTAAATATTGTAAAGTGATTGCATACTTGCGCCTCTTTTCCTCGTTTCATAACTATAGCACACATTTGAAAAGGTTACGTTAAGGTGAAAACAAGTGCATCAAAAAAAATTTTTTTGAATAATAATTAAAAAAACAAGTAAAACAGTGAAATGCCACGAGGTAAAAAATTGTCTGCTATAGAAAAAGGCAAAAACTCTCGGATTTGATGAAGCAGGCCTAAGAGTTAGCGATATATCAAAGAAAATTTGCCGAAGTAGGCAAGTTATTTCTAATTTTCTCTCAAATCCAATAGAATATGACACAAAAAGACGAGGTGGCCCAAAAAAAAAAACTTTGGAGCCGCGATTCCAGAAGAATTTTGCAAAAAGCAAGCAACTCTACACAAAGTTGCACCCAACTTGCTGCTACAGTTACAACAAAAGTTTCCAAATCGACGGTATGGAGACTTTTAAATGATGCACCGAACATCTGCCGACAAAAAATTAAAACAGCTCTGAGGTTACTGAAGCGTCATAAAATTGCCCGGCTTAATTTCGCTAAATTAAATATGCAAACAAATTGGTCTCAGGTATTGAAGGTACATATTTTGCTCCGTGTTCATTTTTTAATATTTTTGTTTCTTAGATAATTTTTTTCTGATGAGAAAGAATTTAAATAAAAAAAATTATGTGATAAGAAGTAGAATAGAGTAAGAAAACTTTCTGTTAATTTTGTTGTTTTATACAGGGTGTTTAAATTAATTTTTATAAGCAGTTAAAAAAAGATTTTAAAGTGTGCTATAGTTATGAGACGGAGTGTATATATATATATATATATATATACATATATATATATATATATATATATATATATATATATATATATATATATATGCACATATACACACATATATGCATATATATATATATATATATATATATATGTGCATAGCGCATGTTGCGGGGACGGGTTTTCGTTACACAAGTTACTATGAAGACATTTTGTTACTTTGGGGACTGTCCACAAACTTTTCATTATTCTACTGTTTACACTGAAGACATTTTACTGGATACAGCTCATATTACGGGGTCTTTTTTGGCTGTATATACAGATGTCTTCAAAGCATGCACAATGAATATATATATATATATTTATATATATATATATGTGCACGGCGCATGTTGCGGGGACGGATTTTCGTTTCAAAAGTTACTATGAAGACATTTTGGTGCTTTGGGGACTGTCCTTAAACTTATCGTTATTCTACTGTTTACACTGAAGACATTTTACTGGATACAACGAATATTATAGGGACTTTTTTGGCTGTATATACAGATGTCTTCAAAGTATGGGCAATGAATATATATACATATATATATATATATATATATATATATGTATATGTGCACAGCTCATGTTGCGGGGACGGTTTTTCGTTCCACAAGTTACTATGAAGACATTTTGTTACTTTGAGGACCGTCCTTAAACTTTTAATTAATGTACTGTATACACTAAAGACAGTTTACTGGATACAGCGCATATTATAGGGACTTTTTTGGCTGTATATACAGATGTCTTCAAAGTATGCACAATGAATATATATATATATATATATATATATATATTCATTGTGCATACTTTGAAGACATCTGTATATACAGCTAAAAAAGTCCCTATAATATTCGCTGTATCCAGTAAAATGTCTTCAGTGTATATAGTAGATTAATGTAAAATTTGAGGTCAGTCTCCAAAGAATCAAAATGTCTTCATAGTAACCTGTGAAACGAAAAACCGTCCCCGCAACATGCGCTGTGCACATCTATATATATATATATATATCTATCTATATATATATGTATATATCTATCTATCTATATATATATGTATATATATATATATATCTATATATATATATATATATGTGCACAGCCCATGTTGCGGGGTCGGTTTTTCGTTTCACAGGTTACTATGAAGACATTTTGATTCTTTGGAGACTGACCTCAAACTTTACATTAATCTACTATATACACTAAAGACATTTATACTGGATACAGCGCATATTACAGGGACTTTTTTGGCTGTATATACAGATGTCTTCAAAGTATGGGCAATGAATATATATATATATATATATATATATATTCATTATGCATACTTTGAAGACATCTGTATATACAGCCAAAAAAGTCCCTATAATATGCGCTGTATTCAGTAAAATGTCTTCAGTGTAAACAGTAGAATAACGAAAAGTTTAAGGACAGTCTTCAAAGTAACAAAATGTCTTCATAGTAACTTGTGGAACGAAAAACCGTCCCCGCAACATGCGCCGTGCACATATATATATATATATATATATATATATATATGCACAGCGCATGTTGCGGGGACGGTTTTTCGTTTCACAGGTTACTATGAAGACATTTTGATTCTTTGGAGACTGACCTCAAACTTTACATTAATCTACTATATTCACTGAAGACATTTTACTGGATACAGCGCATATTATTGGGACTTTTTTGGCTGTATATACAGATGTCTTCAAAGTATGCATTATTCTAGTGTTTACTCTGAAGACATTTTACTGGACACA
The DNA here is from genome assembly GCA_949748255.1 of Eustalomyia histrio. Lineage (NCBI taxonomy): Eukaryota > Metazoa > Arthropoda > Insecta > Diptera > Anthomyiidae > Eustalomyia > Eustalomyia histrio. The sequence goes on from OX456523.1 coordinate 117,018,833, forward strand.
GCGCATTTTATAGGGACTTTTTTGGCTGTATATACAGATGTCTTCAAAGTATGCATAATGAATATATATATATATATATAAAATGCGCTGTGTCCAGTAAAATGTCTTCAGAGTAAACACTAAAATAACGAAAAGTTTAAGGACAGTCCCCAAAGTAACAAAATGTCTTCATAGTAACTTGTGGAACGAAAACCTGTCCCCGCAACATGTGCTGTGCATATATATATATATATATATATATATATATATATATATATATATATATATATATATATATATTCATTTCGCATTCTTTGAAGACATCTGTATATGCAGCCAAAAACGTCCCTATAATATGCTCTGTATTCAGTAAAATGTCTTCAGTTTATACAGTAGATAAATGAGAAGTTTGAGGACGGTCCTCAAAGTAACAAAATGTCTTCGTAGTAACTTGAGGAACGAAAAACCGTCCCCGCAACATGTGCTGTGCTCATATATATATATATATATATATATATATATTCATTGCCAATACTTTGAAGACATCTGTATATACAGCCAAAAAAGTCCCTATAAAATGCGCTGTGTCCAGTAAAATGTCTTCAGAGTAAACACTAGAATAACGAAAAGTTTAAGGACAGTCCCCAAAGTAACAAAATGTCTTCATAGTAACTTGTGGAACGAAAACCCGTCCCCGCAATATGTGCTGTGCACATATATATATATATATATATATATATATATATGTGCACGGCGCATGTTGCGGGGACGGTTTTTCGTTCCACAAGTTACTATGAAGACATTTTGTTACTTTGGGGACTGGCCTTAAACTTTTCGTTATTCTACTGTATACACTGAAGACATTTTATTGGATACAGCGCATTTTATAGGGACTTTTTTGGCTGTATATACAGATGTCTTCAAAGTATAGGCAATGAATATATATATTTATATTTTATTGGATACAGCGCATTTTATAGGGACTTTTTTGGCTGTATATACAGATGTCTTCAAAGTATAGGCAATGAATATATATATATATATATATATATATATGCATTGCCCATACTTTGAAGACATCTGTATATACAGCCAAAAAAGTCCCTATAAAATGCGCTGTGTCCAGTAAAATGTCTTCAGAGTAAACACTAGAATAATGAAAAGTTTAAGGACAGTCCCCAAAGTAACAAAATGTCTTCATAGTAACTTGTGGAACGAAAACCCGTCCCCGCAATATGTGCTGTGCACATATATATATATATATATATATATATGTGCATATATATATATATATATATATATATATATATATATATATATATATGTGCACAGCACATATTGCGGGGACGGGTTTTCGTTCCACAAGTTACTATGAAGACATTTTGTTACTTTGGGGACTGTCCTTAAACTTTTCGTTATTCTAGTGTTTACTCTGAAGACATTTTACTGGACACAGCGCATTTTATAGGGACTTTTTTGGCTGTATATACAGATGTCTTCAAAGTATGGGCAATGCATATATATATATATATATATATATATATATATATATATGTGCATAGCGCATATTACTGGATACAGCTCATATTACGGGCTATTTTTTGGCTGTATATACAGATGTCTTCAAATTATGTGAAATGCATTTATATATATATATATATATATATATATATATATATATATATATGTGCACAGCACATATGCGGGGACGGGTTTTCGTTACACAAGTTACTATGAAGACATTTTGTTACTTTGGGGACTGTCCTTAAACTTTTCATTATTCTAGTGTTTACTCTGAAGACATTTTACTGGACACAGCGCATTTTATAGGGACTTTTTTGGCTGTATATACAGATGTCTTCAAAGTATGGGCAATGCATATATATATATATATATATATATATATATATATATATATATTTATATATATATATATATATTCATTGCCCATACTTTGAAGACATCTGTATATACAGCCAAAAAAGTCCCTATAAAATGCGCTGTGTCCAGTAAAATGTCTTCAGAGTAAACACTAGAATAACGAAAAGTTTAAGGACAGTCCCCAAAGTAACAAAATGTCTTCATAGTAACTTGTGGAACGAAAACCCGTCCCCGCAATATGTGCTGTGCACATATATATATATATATATATATATATATATATATATATATATATATATATGTGCACAGCGCATGTTGCGGGGACGGTTTTTCGTTTCACAGGTTACTATGAAGACATTTTGATTCTTTGGAGACTGACCTCAAACTTTACATTAATCTACTATATATACTGAAGACATTTTACTCGATACAGCGCATATTATAGGGACTTTTTTGGCTGTATATACAGATGTCTTCAAAGTATGCATAATGAATATATATATATATATATATATATATATATATATATGCACAGCACATGTTTCGAGGACGAGTTTTCGTTCCACAAGTTACTATGAAGACATTTTGTTACTTTGGGGACTGTCCTTAAACTTTTCGTTATTCTAGTGTTTACTCTGAAGACATTTTACTGGACACAGCGCATTTTATAGGGACTTTTTTGGCTGTATATACAGATGTCTTCAAAGTATGGGCAATGCATATATATATATATATATATATATATATATATATATATATATATATATATATACAATGTATTTGTAAAACGTTTTTTTTAATATTGATTTTTATATTATTTTACGTTTTAGTTAATGCTGATTTGTTCTTTTTTGTTATTTTTTGTTAATAAAATATGTTTTCTGTATTTAAAACGAGTTTTTTGTATTTAAAATTGGTTTTTATTTTCCGATTTTTGTAAAATGATAAAATATGCCGATTTTTTATCAAAATCATCTGGCACCCCTGCATGTGCGGTGTTTTGAGGATCTCTGTTCTTGAGCTGGGATGCCCAGTTCATGAAACAATTGTTTGGAGAGAACTCACAGATATTCTTATGCTCTTTCATTTAGTCGTTGATGATAAGTCAAAAAGTATATAATTTTCTATAGAATATTTATCCCGCTCTAACAGAAACTCAACATGGTACAGAGTTCAGCGGCAACATTTTCAAATGTTGCCCATTTTCAAAGTTGCTACAGTGTTGAAAAACATTAAATTTAGTGTATGCAGTGCTGCCAGATAAACAGTGTAATTTTTTATCCCAGTTTTTGGGATTCTTAACTGTTTACCAGTTTTTTCATGAAAACATTTTTTTTTTTCAAATTATTGCATTTTTTATTTGTTTTTTAGTTATATGTTGCAACAATTAATAGCATATTTATTCTCTTTATTATATATTTTTAATATAGAAATGGGAAATAATGGATATGAATAGACACAGTTGGTCAATGTGTGTGTACACACTTTAATACTTTTCATGTCACAATGTTATGTTTGAATTCGTAACTATTTTTTAACACAATTGCAAATTTTTGTTGTATTTTTTTACTTTATTAGACATGTCTAATCTTATTAAAAATAAATAGTATATTGAACAAATATTATATTTTTATATGAAAAATCTGAAAAAATACATGAATAAAATAAAAAAACATATTTTTTTATGAAATAATCTGAAAAATCTCTAGCATCCCAAAAAACGGCAAAAAAATAGTTAAAATTTGTTATATGGCAGCACCGCTAAACACTACTAAAAGTTGCCGACCAAAACTCACCTTTGTTGCCGCCAAACTATGTTCGTGTTCTAAGAGGGTACTAAAAAGTTCGTGAGAGAGAAACATACTCTATAGAAAATTATATACTTTTTGCCTCAATGAACAAGCGATGAATGCACATGTGTAGCGGCTGTTTTTTTTTTGTTGTTATATGAACTAAATGAAATTGACTATGACGCATCAACAATATTTTATGATAACAAAAGCTTTTGGTAATGTTGAATGCTTATTATGTTATCAAACCTTTAAGTCAAATTGGCCTAATGTTTTAAAAAGGCATTTTGATTGTTTTCATATTGAAATGAATAAATTTAATAATAACGAGAGGAAAAAGCTTTATACGAAGTATAAAACCCTTTATTTGGAAAAAATTAAAGGATGGATGTTTGAGGTTGAAAACAATAAACCAAAATTTTGTGATAATAAATTAAAAACTGAGTTATCAAGCTTCATAAGCTTTGATATTTTTAGACATGGTAGACCATTTTCTGATGGGAAGTTTATTAAAGAAATTTTGATAAAAGTTTTGCAAAAGTTGAGTTTTAATTTTTGTCATGGAATCTATCCCCTTGTCCCGTAATAGTGTAACTCGGCGTAGCAATGAATTAGGAGCATCTGTAGAATATGCAAAAAGAGAAAAATTAAAAAATTGTGATCTTTTTTCAATTTGCTTAGATAGACATCAACGACCTTAGCCAACTTGTCATAACATAAATATCATATTAACATCTTTTACTTTTATAGAGTTTATAAATAATTGAGTATTTTAATTTAAAATTTAAAAAATTAAATTGAATTATTTTATTTAATATGTACATTAAAATGTACATATTAATATGTACATTAAAATGTTTGGTTTTTGTACGAATAAAATTATTCTCTTTTTCAATCTCTTACTAACATTATAATTTGGCTGTAAATAAATCAATTCTCTCAATTTGTTTTTTCTCTCTTACTCACTAATACACAACAAAAATTTTTTTGGGCATCACTGTTCTAGAGCAGTGCTGATCAAAAATAAAAATGTAGTTGTGTTCGTGAGAAAATGAGAATTGCACTGTAAGAAATGTTCAATGGGTTAATAGCATTGCTAGTATCTGAATGAATTTTTTTTATTGAAAATATTAAACTGTTAATGTTTTGTGTAAAAGTGTTTTAAAGAAATAAAAATGATACAAAAAATTAAATTTTTGAAAGGAAAAAAATAAAGTGTGTCTTTTTTATTGTATAAAAACAAAAAGTTGAAGATTTTTTTAATCAATATTAAAGATTTCATTATATTTACATATTAATAAAATATCTTTAATATGTTGGATTTCTTATGTTATCCTGTTAAAAAAATGCAATATTTGGAAGGAAAAACACATTCGATCGGAATAAATGAATGAACGATCGAAATAGAATTTTTCAAAACATTTCAACTTTTATATTAAAAAAATGTTTTTTTTTTATTAAGTCTATTAAATATTTTTATAGATCTTGTAGTATCACAAAATATTTTTCGTACATTGCTATTAATTTTTTTCAGTGCATTAAAATAAAATCAGCATACATCCGCTAGACATGTTCACTCGTCGCTGTTTCAGTGACGACTAAAAGCAAGAGCGTAAGAATACATGTGAGTTGAGCAAGGGACAATTGTCCCACGAAATGAACAGCACTGTTCTAGAGTAAGACATACTAATAGCGAGCAACTAATTTATATTGTTTACGTTCAAAAAAAAAAGACTATTCAGTTTTCGATTAAGTTAAAGCAGTGGTCGGCAGAAAAAGAGAATATGTTTGTATTGGTGTTTTACACCGTAAGAAATTATTTTATCTTTCTAAATAAAGAAATGAATTAATCGATAAGAGAATATCCGTATTTATTGTATTAAAATAGTTCACTGCGTTAAAGCAGTGATCGGCACTCAGGGGCCGAACACTATCGGCTATTTACACGTACATTCACGAATGTCAACAAATCTCACAGCTAAGAGCACAAAAAATTAGAGCCTACGGTCAGAACCGGTCGTCCGGGTAGACCGGTATTAAATAAAAATCAATAAATTTAGTAAAACTTCAAAATTTTTTTTAAAAATGAAAAAATTTTGCAAAAATCGAAAAATTTTGTCGAAATCGAAAATTTTTTTTAAAAAAATCGAAAAATAATGAATATAGATAAAAATTTACATATTTTATAAAAATCCATAAAATTAGTAAAAATTCCAAAATTTTTTTTATAAATACAAAATTTTTTAAAAATTTTATAAATTTCAATCAACTTTATAAACAAATATAAATTTTATAAAATCCATAAGTTTTATAAAAATCAATATATTTTTCTTATGAATGCCTGCATATAATATTTCGTATACAACACATTTATGAATCCCAGCAAAACTTTGGTAATGAGTACGATATACTCATGCATTACTTTGTAATGGTAGCTCGTTACATTTGTATTATTTGCAAGCATAAAGAAATGAGTTGATAATGTATTGCATGATTTATAAACGTAAAGTTTTAATCTAAATATTTTTGAAAATCTATTTTAAGACTCATTACTTTTCGTTTTTTGTAGGCAAAACTGTAATGTATGTAGGTTTCGACATCACGAACGAAAACAGGAAGAGCGTTGATAGCTCAGTAGGTAGAGTTCTCGGCTGGCATTCAGTTTCCAGGTTCGATTCCCATCATTACCACATTATATTTAATAACGTTTGAAATATTTATAAAAATTTCTTTTTCTAAATATTTCTTTTTTTATTATAATATATTTGTAGACACATTACTTTTCCCACCCTAGTAACCATATAATTAACCAATTACTTAATCATCTTTAACTTAATGGGTCTATACATTACTTTGAGGCTCATCGCCTGTAAAAATCATCAATGAAGTAAGGTGTAAAGAAATGCATTGTCCCCTATGCCTAGACAATACTTTACACATTATTTGGTAATATGAGGTTTTGCTGGGATATAAAAAAGCCACGTTCCTTTTCGGTCGCATTTAACAACAAAAAAGTATATACCCAACATACCAAATGACTTGAGAAATATATTATTATAAGCTTACAAACACAAGCCTTAAGCTTGAAAAGGACTTGAGAAAATATTGAAAAAAGCTATCGTAACAATTTTAGAAAAATCAAAACGGAACCCTCGTGAAAATATTATGTGTGTATGATTACTATAAGCTTATTCTTGCAATTGTAGAATAAGCTTTCAAAAATAATATATTATTAATAGTTGAAAAAGAGAAATCATAATTATTTTCTTAAATTTAATTTATTTTTTATTTTAATTTTAAAAATAAATAATACTAACTAATTTTAAATATTAAAAATAATAATTCATTTTAAATATAAACAATAATAATTAATTTTAAATACTGCTTGTGAATTCACATTTTATAAATATTATAATAAGCGAAATTAAGAAAAGCTTAAAACACACTATTAATATAAGCTTATTCTCAAGTTGTATTGCAGTTTGATTGCTATATGGTATATTGGATAATAGAAAAGGATAAATAAATATCAAAATTTACAGAGTGTGTGTGTATGCTGTGGAAATTTTCATGGATGCTCAGTATGTAAAACTTGTTGTTGTTGGTGATGTTAAAATACAATATTAAGGTTGCCTTTATTGTATGAGGAATGTAAAATAAATTTCTATCGCCAATTTTAAAAATAAAATTTACCAGAAAAATAAAAACCCTTAAATAGTTTTATTTTATTCTTGTTTCTATATTAAAGATTGTATGGAATTTGAAACGAAAAGAAGTATTTATTCTAATCTATAATCCAACATGTTTAGTAAAAAAATATTAACTTTAAATATTATTTAAATTGACTATTGTTCTTTTCTTATTTTTTGATTTGTTCGTTTTGTTATTTAAAAAAAAATTAATTAACTAAATATTTAATTTTGGAATTCATTTTCAAATTTTAGCACTTTTAACTTAAAAACTAAGATAAAAAAATTTATTTAAATTCAACGTAAATTTTAAGTTTACTGCACGTATTGTTGAATACCTTTTATATTATATACATATATATTTATATAACATATTCTATACTTATTATATTTTATTATTATTGTTATTATAATATATTTTATATAATTATATTTAATACTTTTTATATTTTTGCTATATTTTCATTTTTTATATATTTTAAGAAAACGTATGAAAAAATTTTGTTTGCTAAAAATATTCCTCTAATATTATTAAAAAATATAATAAAAAAGGACATTCAAACCAAAGCGTTTTTAATTATATTTTGTAATTATTTAATTGTGTAACTTTTTCATAATGCAATGCTTTTACCATGTCTATAATTAAAGGTACAATGACATCCAATTATATGTAATTTCAGAAACAATTGCTCTGTAATTAAATACATAAAGTAGTTAGTATTCTCTATGTCTGGTTTAAGCTGAAAAACGAATTCTTACAGCCATATGCATAGACACTTAGTTGATTACAGACTTATAGGAAAATTTGTTGTTCTTTTACCTAATTTGATTTATGTGTGTTAATACACCCAGTGCAAAATTTTTACCCGTTCTGATATATCTTGTTCAGTTCTTGAGATATGTTCAATTTAAATTGAAATCTGCAATTTAAATTGAAACGCTTGCTTAATTAAAGAGCTATTTTGAAAATAATTTTATTTCAAAATTGAAAAAAAAAATTACAATTTGATCCCAGAACTATGTAATTTAATTTTTTTACAAAATTTCTACGTATTATGAGCAGGTCGACAAAAAAGACCGTAACTATTTCATACAAATGTATGAAAAGTAAAGGACTTTCTGAATTCAAGAGGCAGTTTTGGAATATTTTTGTTCCACAAGTTGAGAAATATTTGTCAGGACTACGTCTAGATCATTTCTCCAAAATTTAAATTAATTAATCTACAGCATAAAAACACCGTACATGGGACCGAAAAAGACCGTGGCTATTTCATACAAATGTATGCAAAGTACAGGACTTTTTGTCTTTAAGAGCCGGTTTCAGAATATTTTTGTTCCACAAGTTGAAAAATGTTTGTCAGGTTTAAGTCAGAACTACGTCTAGATCATTTCTACAAAATTTCAATTCATTATGATCCACGGCATAAAAACGCCGTACATGGGACCGAAAAAGACCGTTGCTATTTCATACAAATGTATGAAGACTTTCTGCCTTCCAGGGCCGTTTTCGTAATATTTTCGTTCCACAAGTTGAAAAATATTTGTCAGGTTTAAGTCAGAACTACGTCTCGATCATATCTGCAAAATTTTAAATCATTATGATCCACGGCATAAAAACGCCGTACATGGGACCGAAAAAGACCGTGGCTATTTCATACAAATGTATGCAAAGTACAGGACTTTCTGTCTTCTAGAGCTGGTTTGGGAATATTTTTGTTCCACAAGTTGGAACATATTTTTCAGGTTTAAGTCAGAACTACGTCTAGATAATTTCTGCAAAATTTCAATGCATTATGATCCACGGAAAAAACGCTGTACACGGGACCGAAAAAAACCGTGGCTATTTCATACAAATATATGCAAAGTAAAGAACTTTCTGTCTTCCAGACCCGGTTTCGGAATGTTTTTGTTCCACAAGTTGTAAAATATTTATCAGGTTTAAGTCAGAGTTACGTCTAGATCATTTCTGCAAAATTTCAATTCATTATGGTCTACGGCATAAAAACGCTATACATGGGACCGAGAAAGACCGTGGCTATTTCATACAAATATATGCAAAGTAAAGAATTTTCTGTCTTCCAGAGCCGGTTTTGGAATGTTTTTGTTCCACAAGTTGTAAAATATTTATCAGGTTTAAGTCAGAACTACGTCTCGATAATTTCTGCAAAATTTCAATTTATTATGATCCACGGGATAAAAACGCCGTACATGGGACCGAAAAAGACCGTTGCTATTTCATACAAATGTATGCAAAGTAAAGAACTTTCTGTCTTCCAGACCCGGTTTCGTAATATTTTCGTTCCACAAGTTGAAAAATATTTGTCAGGTTTAAGTCAGAGTTACGTCTAGATCATTTCTGCAAAATTTCAATTCATTATGATCTACGGCATAAAAACGCTGTACGTGGGACCGTGGCTATTTCATACAAATATATGCAAAGTAAAGAATTTTCTGTCTTCCAGAGCCGGTTTTGGAATATTTTTGCTCCACAAGTTGTAAAATATTTATTAGGTTTAAGTCAGAACTACGTCTAGATCATTTCTGCAAAATTTCAATTCATTATGATTGGCGGCATAAAAACGCCGTATATGGGACTGAAAAAGACCGTGGCTATTCCATGCAAATGTATGCAAGGGACTTTCTGTTTTTCAGACCCGGTTTCGGAACATTTTTGTTTCAAAAGTTGAAAAATATTTGTCAGGTTTAAGTCTACGTCTAGATCATTTATGCAAAATTTATATTCATTATGATCCACGGCATAAAAACGCCGTACATGGGACCGAAAAAGTCCGTGGCTATTTCATACAAATATATGCAAAGTAAAGGACTTTCTGTCTTCAAGAGCCTGTTTCGGAATATTTTCGTTTCACAAGTTGATAAATATTTGTCAGGTTTAAGTCAGATCTACGTCTAGATCATTTCTGCAAAATTTCAATTCATTATGATCCACGGCATAAAAACGCCGTACATGGGAGAAAAAAAGACCGTGGCTATTTCATACAAATGTATGAAAAGTAAAGGACTTCCTGACTTCAAAACCCTGTTTCGAATTTTTTTTTCTCTACAAGTTGAATTAATTTGTTCGATATTAAGTAAGAATTATGTCTATATTGATTTTACAAAATTTTAACCCATTGCGAGCAACGTATAAAAACGCCATGAATGGGGCCTAAAAAGACCGTGGCTTTGTCATATATGGTACATACCATAAATGTGTAGTAACCACGGTAAGAAAAAACAATTTCAAAATTTGGCTAGTGTTATCTATGTTTTTATTACTGTTTACTTTGTTTTGAAGTTTAATAATTACCATAGACTTTAAATCATTATCTTCATGACTTATTGATTTTATTAAATCACTTGATGCAAAATTAGCCACCAAAATTTATTAGTGTTTGTAGTGTAGTAGGTAGAAAAAATATTTGTTTTGTATAAGTATCAAAATGTATAAGTAACAAAATGTATAAGTATCAAAAATATCAAAGAAAATTTAAATAAGTTGTGATGCAGTAAACCAAATTTTGCGGAACTTCATAACATTTATGCCGTAACCGCAAATATTCGATTGGCAGCAAATACGGTAGCCACAACCGATAATGTTCCCTGGGTGTACGTACCTGCATAGGGAATCCTCTAATGTACGATGAAGAGTATTAAAATTTTAGGTAAAAGTTTTTCTGTGAATTTTATTTATATAGGTAATGCAATATGTCAAAAAAAATTCCTCATACAATAAGGGGCACCTTAATATGCATATGTTAGCACATCATATCATACACAGTGTGTATTACACACTCACGTGTTTACCAACATACTCATTAGTCAACAACAACAATAGCGTTATAAATTCGTTAACAATTTTGAAAAAATTTATGGATTTTTATAAAGTTGATCTATTTTTATAAAATTTATCAATTTTTTTTATATATAAATTTATAAAAAATTTTGGATTTTTAAAAAGATAGTTAAATTTGTACTAAATTTATGGAATTTTTTAAAATTTTTCGATTTAAAAATTTTTTATGGTTTTTTATAAAATTATCAATTTTTATTAAAATTGTCGATTTTTAAAATATTATTCGATTTGTAAAATTTTTTTGTTTTTAAAAAATTTTTCGATTTTTATATATTTTTTTTATATACAATGAAAATAAATTTGTCTATTATATAATTAAAAGTACCAAAAACGTACACTTGCTAGAGCCCCTCATTAACCGGTGTTAACGTCACTTTTGAAAATTATTACTCCTTGAATTATATTGTATAAAACTTCAATTTTAGGTGGCGTTTCTATGCCCATTGTAGCTATCAAAATGTAGTTTTAAGTTACGACATTAAACCCGTTGTGTTAAGTAATTTTATAGAATAAAATCACTTGGTGAAGAACTATTGAACAAAAAGGTTGTAAGGTCTTTTCATTTCTTAAGGTCCAGAATTATATTGTATAAAACTTCAATTTTAGGTGGCGTTTCTATGCCCATTGTAGCTATCAAAATGTAGTTTTAAGTTACGACATTAAACCCGTTGTGTTAAGTAATTTTATAGAATAAAATCACTTGGTGAAGAACTATTGAACAAAAAGGTTGTAAGGTCTTTTCATTTCTTAAGGTCCATAACGTGGAAGTGTATTCCTTAGCACGCCCAATAAAAAGAAGCCAGTTCCTCAAATAAACATTTGGTCCTGTTCGAACCAGATTTCATATTAGGTACTCGATTACGCAACAAAAAGTGCACAAGTTACTACTCCAACACTAAAACATTTGGAAAATCGCGCTAAATACTGCCGAATAATTCCAGTCTCTTTAAATCATTTATAAAATTGTCTAATTCTCTTCGACTAAAGACAAAACGAATATTGTTTATGTAATTTTCCTTAATATTTAATTGAACCGGTCAACTTGAATTGACAATATTTTCACATTCTACAATTACTTAGAAAATTTATTTGCTTCTGGTCCCAGATTCCACTTGCTTTGTCCACGGGAACTAGGAACAAATTCTGACTTACTTGAAATATATACCACTTCTCATTATTTTTAAAATATTTTCAAATCACCAATAATAATATGACTGCATTGAAAAAGTTTGTTAAAGCGAATGTAAAACTTGTTTATTTTGAACAAGAGCTTGATGACAACACTATCTCTCAATCAACAATTTTTTCCTTAGAAGTTCACAGAGATGAAGTCAAATCCATATGGGCCAACATTAAGGCTCCTTATGAAAAATGTGTTTAAGAATTATCGACTAAAAAGAACAATGATGACGATTTAGATGAAGAATCTGTCAACTCAAGGTATCACTCCTCTTACGAAACCTTTGTTAAAGTCGTGTCCAAGCTAAGTGCTCACAAAATCGGCCATCCAGCTCCAATGCTGTTCGTTCTCGGTCAAACTTTCACTTACCGGCATGTGAGACTAAAATATTTGAAGGAAATTATATATCTTGGCCTTCTTTCCTAGACATGTTCTCCGCTAGTTATATAAATGATTCAAGTCTATCTGGTATTCAAAAATTGTTCTATTTAAGGGACAAGACACGGGGAGATGCATTTGATATCGTTGAAAGAGCTCCGTTAACAAATAGTGGTTTTTCTATTGCATGGAACGACCTTCAAAATCAATTCGAGAACAAACGTAGGTTAATTCGTTGCCAATTAAGTATACTATTTAATCTGCCAGTAATAATATTAGAATCCAGCGAGGAAATTAAACGCCTTCAACGTGAGATAAATGCGTGCGTTGCATGCTTCAAAGCTTACGATCTTGACCTTACAAGTTGGGATGGTATATTTGATTACATTTGTTACACGAAACTTCCAAAAACCACCTTAGCCTTGTGGGATCAATCAGTTCACAACCAGAAAGATGTCTCGAAATGGTCTGATTTAAATTCATTTCTTTCCAGTAGAATCCAAACTCTGGAAACTTTAACGGAATCAAGGAATTTTTTAAGTTCTAATCAGAATCCTTCTTCAACTTAAAGAAAAACCAACTTTCCAAAAAAAATTAAGTAGTAATCACACCAAGATTTTTACATTCAATAGAAAGCCTTGCCATCTGTGCCCTAATACAAATCATATCATCATAAAATGTCCGAAATTCATTCAAATGAATTTGGAAGAAATGTCTTCTTGTATTAAAAATTTAAAACTGTGTCTCAACTGCTTCTCAGGTGCTCACGTTGTTAAGGATTGCAAAAGCAATTTCAACTGTTTTATTTGTAATAAGAGACATAATACGCTTTTACATCGCGATAATTCAATTGTTTCTTCAATTCCTAATTTAAATTCAAAGAATAAATCGAACGTTTCACAAAAACTTCTCCTCCAATACAGTCCACAAATGCACTTTCAAAGGCTAAGACTTCTACTGAGTTATCCTGCGAGCCTTCGACCTCTAGTAGTTACTTACACACCTATCATACTTCCCATTCTCATGGCGTCCTTTTAGGGTCTGCCATCATCGAATCAATCATTTGGGTCTTAAATATTCAGCTCGTGCCTTGATTGATTCCGGGTCACAGGGAAGATTTATTTCGGAGAGAATATTTAATATTTTGAAGTTGCCATTTAAACGTATTGATGTGAATATTTCAGGCCTAAATGGTACCACATCAGCTAAATCAAGAAAACTGTCTACTTTCTCTATTAGTTCGCGTTTAGATTCCAATTTGGAATTACATATTATTGCTTTAGTTGTGCCTCATCTTTCCGGCAATCTTCCTTCATGTTCAATTGATTCTGAAGTCTTTACAGGACTTCCAAATGTCCAACTGGCCGATCCTAAATTCTACGAAAGTTCTCGTATTGACCTTTTAATTGGCGCTGATTTATATAATAGAATTCTCCTTGATGGAGTGAAACGAAATGTCTGTAGTTCCTTAGTTGCCCAAGATACTATATTTGGATGGATAATCACCGGGTCTGTTCAACCTAATCAACAAGTATCGTCAGTGTCCACATTTGCTTCTTTCGTCGGGGAGAATACATTGGAAAAACAGCTAAAGCGTTTTTGGGAGGTAGGGGACCCAAGAAAACATTCTATCCTATCTCCTTCGGATATCCTTTGTAAAACTTTATATTGCAAGAATAACTACGAGAGATAGTGACGGTAGATACATAGTGTCTCTACTATTCAGAAAATCGTTTTATGATAGATCTATTCAATTAGGTCAATCGAGACCAAGAGCATACTCTCAATTTTTAAGAAACGAGACGCGTGTTTAAAAAAATATCGACCAAAAAAAGCAATATGATTTAGTTATTCAGGAATATATCGATATGGGTCATATGGAACCAGTCTCTTCCCCACACCCCGAAAAATTTCCTAACCATTTCTATCTTCCACACCACGCAATTATCAAGCCTGAACGGACAACTACTAAGATTCGTGTGGTTTTCAATGCGTCATGCCCCACTTCTTTGGGAAATTCTTTGAACGACATCCTATATACAGGTCCTACTTTACAAAGCGATCTTACAATATTGTTGTTAAAATGGCGTTTCTATCGTTATGTCTTTAATGCCGATATCGAGAAAATGTATCGCCAGATAAGGGTTAATCCAAATGATACCCCATACCAAAGAATTCTGTTTAGATCATCTCCATCCGATAATGTTCAGGATTTCGAATCAAAAACAGTTACATTTGGAATTAACTGTGCTCCGTATCTTGCGATTAGGACACTTCTCCAATTAACACAAGATGTAAAGGACTGTTTTCCTTTAGCTAGCCAAGTTCTACAAAATTCAATGTATGTTGATGACGTCATAGCTGGAACCCATGAATTAAGTTTAGCTATACAAACAAGAGATCAACTTATTTCCGCTTTAAATTCAGCATGCTTTCCTCTTCGAAAATGGACTTCTAATTCCACTGACGTTCTAAAAGATCTTCATAAAATGCATCTTTTAAAAGAAGATTTTCTAAGTTTTGAAGCCAGCAGCCACACCAAAACTTTAGGCGTAAAATGGAATGCAAAGTCAGATAAAATCCTCTTCGAATCAAAATCGTTCTCGGGCAAATCCGATTTTACTAAAAGGGTAGTTCTTTCTGAGATTTTGAAACTTTTCGACTCAGCTGGTTGGCTAGCACTAGTTGTGGTGTTAGCCAAAATACTTATGAGACAAATTTGGGTATCTAAAATCAATTGGGATGAAAGTTTATATCCAAGTTGTCTTCAAGATTGGAATAAATTCCTTAAATATTATCCAACGATCGATTCTATACAACTACCAAAGTGGGTTTCCTATTCTCCTACTTGTAACATACAATTTCATGCATTTTGTGATGCGTCAGAAAAGGCTTATGCAGAAGCCATTTATACAAGGGTACAACTGGAAAATCAGTCAGTCTTCGTCAATTTGTTAACTTCCAAATCCAGGGGTTCCCCTGTGAAAAATCTCTCCATTCCGAAATTGTAACTATGTGGAGCTGTATTGCTAGCTGATATGATATATTCCGTCATTCCTTCCTTGAACATTTCAAATTATGAGGTTTTCAAATGGACCGACTCGACAACTGTATTAGCTTGGCTGCGAAAGGATCCCTGTAATTGGAAAGTCTTTGTTGCAAACCGAATTTCGAAAATAGTTCAAAAGACTACATCGGAAAACTGGTACCAGGTCGATTCAAAGTTCAATCCAGCTGACTAAGCAAGCCGTGGAGTATATCCGCCTGAATTACGTGACAACTCATTGTGGTGGCATGGCCCAGAATGGCTTAAAAAGCCTTCCAAACTTTGACCTATGAAAAAAGAATTTCCAGATACTAATTTAGAACAAAAACCACTTCGGGTGAACTTTACATTCTTTTCACAATATGAAGATATTCTTGATAGATTTTCGTCATTTAACCGGGCTATTCGTGTATTATGTTATGTATTTCGATTCATTCATTACACTCGGCTCAAATACCGCTCCTCGTTTTCTCGAACTTCGATTGATTTAACATCAACAGAAGCCCTCGATGTGAAAAACAGACTTGTTATTCTGGCGCAGAAATATGCATTCCCTGAAACGTATAAAGCTTTACTCCAAAAAGAGACAATTCCAAAATCGTCCAAAATTCTTAATTTGAATCCCTTTCTGGACGAAAAAGGCCAAATTCGTGCTCACGGTAGACTTGGTTATTCACTTTCGTTAAGTTATATACCATAAATTTTGCCATATAACTGTCAGTTTTCAAGGCTTTTAGTTCACTTTACTCACCGTCTTAGTCTTCATGGAGGAAATCAATTAGTTTTACGTCTTATTCGAATGCAATTTCGGATCCCAAAGTTGAAAAACCTTATAAAGACTATCATTCACCATTGTAAATTTTGCGTGCTTAAAAAGAAAAAAGTTCAAACTCAAATCATGAGCGCCCTTCCTCCAGAAAGAACCAGTCTAAGTCGTCCATTTTATTGTACTGGAATAGACTTTGCTGGACTGTTTGAAATTAAAAATCTTACCGGCAGGGGTTGTAGAGTAACAAAGGGATATGTCAGTGTTTTTGTGTGCTTTTCGACTAAGGCAATTCATTTGGAAGCCACCTCATCTTTATCAACATCAACATTTTTAGACGCTTTCCATCGGTTCATTTCTCGGCGAGGCTGTCCATTACACATTTACTCCGATAATGGCAAAAACTTTGTAGGTGCCTCTAAAGAAATAGCTAAAGACTTTTTAGCTGCCGCTCGTTCAGAAATTGTTTCTAATTTTCTTCACAAAAATTTATCCTGCCACTTTATCCCTCCTGGAGCACCCCACATGGGTGGATTATGGGAGGCAGGGGTCAAAAGTTTTAAGATCCAGCTCAAAAAAGTATCAACTTCATTTAAATATACCTTTGAGGAGTTTTGTACCTTATTATCTAGAATTGAAGCGTGTCTAAATTCACGGCCGATCTCGACTATGTCGGAAACTCCTTCAGACTTAAATCCTCTTACTCCTGGTCATTTCCTTACCGGCGGCTTGATTTTAGCTCCCCCTGAGCCCTCAATCGACTCTCATTCAGAATCCGTAGTCAATAGATGGCGGGTTAAAGTTCTTCATCAACACTTTTGCCAGCGGTGGAAAAACGAATACTTGACAGAACTCCACAAACGAAATAAGTGAAAAAATTCGGAACAGAATATTGAAATAAACTCCATTGTACTGATTCGTGACGAAAATCTTCCACCAAATGAATGGAGAATAGGTCGGGTTGCGCGTGTTTATGTATGTTTAGATAACAAGGCCGATAGTTTCCAAACTTGGAATTAAAAACAAACTTGTTGATGATTCCACAATAAGTAACGTAATCATTAGATCACTGTCAGATAAGTCAATTCGTCTTGAAATTGTTGTGCGTGTTGACAATAGAATTACGCTGAAAACTCCAAGTAAATCTTTACCTAAAACATTTCATGAAAAATTTCAAAATCTAGTTTTGGCGGACCCTACTTTTTACGAATGTGGCCCAATATCAATGATATTAGGATCGGATTTCTATACCAAAGTGGTGATCAATGGTATATTGCCAAAACATGATGGCCTTCCTATAGCACAAAACTCCAAATTTGGATGGATTTTATTCGGAACCTGCTCTGTCTAATTAAAAACTTTAAACTCAAACTTAAGAACCACTTTTTTTCATGTAAACAACAACAAAATTAATTTTTTTTTTTATTAAATATTTATTGAATTCTTATAATCATTACTTATTAAGTTGTCTTTGAATTCCTAAATTTATTATATAATCATGTTGATGGTACCCGTCAAAGGGGCCCGGAATGTTAACGTCACATCTGAAAATTATTACTCCTTGAATTATATTGTATAAAACTTCAATTATAGGTGGCGTTACTATGCCTATTGTAGCTATCAAAATGTAGTTTTAAGTTACGACATTAAACCCGTTGTGTTAAGTAATGTTATACACTAAAATCACTTGATGAAGAACTATTGAACAAAAAGGTTGTAAGGTCTTTTCATTTCTTAAGGTCCATAAAGTGGAAGTGTATTCCTTAGCCCAATAAAAACAAGCCAGTTCCTCAAATAAACACCCGGTTTTTGGGTCGACCGGTCTACCCGGTTAACCGGTACGTTTTTGGTACTTTTAATTAAATAATAGAAAAATTCACAAAATTTTTAAAACAAAAAACTAGAAAAATTTTATAAAAATCGAAAAAATTTTTACAAATCGAAAAGTTTTTTAAAAATAGAAAATTTTAATAAAAATTGATAATGTTATAAAAATTCATAAAAATTTTTTAAAATTGTAAAATTTAAAAAAATCCATAAATTTAGTAAACATTTAACAGTTTTTTTTAAAAATCTAAAATTTTTTAAAAATTGATAAATTTTATACAAATAGATCAACTTTATAAAAATCTATAATTTTATAAAAAACCATAAATTTTTTTACAATTGTTAACGAATTGATAACGCTATTGTTGTTGTTGACTAATAAGTATGTTGGTAAACACGTGTGTGTGTGTATGATAAGCTCTGGAAATTTTCATGGATGTTGAGTATGCATAT
The DNA here is from genome assembly GCA_949748255.1 of Eustalomyia histrio. Lineage (NCBI taxonomy): Eukaryota > Metazoa > Arthropoda > Insecta > Diptera > Anthomyiidae > Eustalomyia > Eustalomyia histrio. The sequence continues at coordinate 117,037,678 of OX456523.1, forward strand.
GCGTATTAAGGTGCCGCTTATTGTATGAGGAATATGAAATAAATTTCTTTTTATACACCAACCAACGACAATAAAATACCAATGTAACAACATACATACTGTGTACATTCTGACATTGCTTTTAGTTAAATTTTTTTTCTTTATTTAAATTGCAATCTATCATTAGTACAGATAATAAGCAAATTTGATGAAAATTTTATAGTAACAGTGATAGATGTACTCTTTTAAGTACAGCTATAAGTTTTGTAATTTTAAATTTCACAGAAATTTTTAATTAGGTTTTTTAACAGTAACTTAACTACTAAGAGCATAAAATGCATACAAAAACATTGAATTTAATAAATTTTAATTTGTTATAAATTGAAAATATTATTTACGTTGATACAAAGAATTACATTTTTGTTTACGTTTACAATAACATATTTACAATAATTTTGATATTTACATTAAACTACAAAATTTAGTTAGTTATATTTTTTTTTACATTTGTATAACAGTCGTTATCTGCGAAATGGTAAATCCAAAATATGATATCGTTTCAACCTTTTTATTTCATTTGTGTCGTCTAATAGGGAAATAGCTAAAGTGTTGGTATGGTTGCTTAACTAATCTGTTCAGGTACCTTTCGCTTTGAGTTCTTATAACATCCAATACTATTGGAATGTTAAGATCAGTATGTATGGCAGCGTTTGTTATGTACCATGGTGCCTGGGTGATAAGTCTGAGTGTTTTAGACTGGTATCGTTGTATTATTTCGACATTTGAGTTGCTCGCTGTACCCCAAAGCTCAATTCCATATGTCCACACTGGTTTTAATATTACCTTGTAGAGTTTTACTTTATTTGCCATATTAAGTTATGATTTTGGGCCAAGCAACCAAAAGAGCGACCTATTTTTCATTTTTAAATGTTGCTGTTTAGCTTTAATATGCTCCTTCCAAGTTAGCCTTCGATCTATATGTATACCAAGGTATTTAACTGAGTCTTTTTTGGGGATTTGTGTATTGTTAATTATTAGGTCTGGACAATCACCTCTTCTTAATGAAAATGTTACATGGACAGATTTTTGTGCATTCACTTGCATTTTCCAATTTTTTAATCATGATTCTAATAGATTTAGTTCATTTTGTACCATGTCATGAGGAACCAACAAAGCGGTGTCATCAGCATATGTTGATATACATACTTCGTCTGAAACAGGCATATCTGCAGTAAAAATTTTATATAGAACAGGGCTAAGTACACTGCCTTGAGGAACTCCTGCTCTAATTTCAAAAATACATGATACATCGTCTTTTATTCTAACATAATACATTCGATTTTGTAGAAATGTTTTTAAAATTTGATAGAATGGAGCTGGAAGAAGTGACTTTATTTTTGACAATAACCCATCGTGCCAAACTTTGTCAAATGCTTGTTCAATATCTAAGAACACCGCTGAGCAATACTTTTTCTCTTCAAAAGACTTTCGAATTGTGTTGATCCCCCGGTGAACTTGTTCTGGTGTACCATATTTGTCTAAAACCGAACTGATATTCTGGTATTATCTGGAGATTATCCAAAATGGGTTGTAATCTATTAAGGAAGAGTTTTTCAGTTTTTGAAAAAATGCAAAGCAGTCTTATCGGTCTGTATGACTTTATTTCAGATTCTGGTTTGTTTTTTTTTTTGCAAATCATAACTATCTCAGCGCATTTCCACTGAGACGGAAAATGATTAGTTCTAAGTATAGCATTAAAAATGTTCGCTAAATATATTATAGCTTTGTTAGGTAAGTTCTTTATGACTCTACCATCAATGTTGTCATGACCAGGTGATTTATTGCTTTTAAGATTAAATATTTCTCTTTTAACTTCTCGAGGTGAAATGTGTTTAATTGGTAAGCTCATTTGAAAAGGCATGGTGAGATATTCTTTGATTTCTTCATGAAAGGCATTATTTTCACATGCATGAGTATTAAAGGTGTTAAAAAGATGATTTCCAAAAGCTTCTGCTTTACTTGCATCTGTTCTGCACCACAATCCGTTTGCATCTCTAAATGGTGGATTCCTTTTTGTTGGACGTTTCAAATATTTTGTGGCCCTCCAAAGTTTATGTCCATTATCAGAGGAAGCGTTTATATTGTTAAAAAAGGAACTAATTGAAATGTTTTTCAGGTTTTCCAAATGAAGCTTTAAATTTTTTGTTGCCTGATTTAAAAGCCGTTTGTCATTGGGGTTTCGACTTAACTGCCAAGTTTTTCTTAATCTTCTTTTATTTCTAATGAGTTCACGTGTTTCTAAGGGCAGCTGGACATTGATTGGTGAATTAGGATGATTTCCCATAGGTGTTGATTTATAAGCTGCTTTATGAATCAAGTTTGTGAAACTTTGTACGACATTATCAAGTTCATTATTGTTCCTAATGGGCTCATTTAAATTTATGTTTTTTTCTATCCAATAACAAAGGGATTGAATGTCGGTTTTTTTTTGTTAGGATTTTCTGTTTTACATTAATACAATTTACTGATGTACTGTATGTTAATATAATTGGTGAGTGATCGGAGCTTAACTCTTAATTTTCTATTATGTTAAGCGAGTTACTTGATATGCCAGAATAGACGAAAAAGTCTATAAGATCCGGAGTTTTACTAACATCTGAAGGACAGTAAGTTGGCTTGCCGGTCGATATGACAGAAAAATTGTTTTTTAAAAGACATTTATGTAGTTCTCTACCTTTAGGATTAATTAGGTGCGAACCCCACAATGGATGCTTAGCATTGAAATCGCCTCCAACTATAAAGCTAGGGCCAAGTTTTTTTAAAAAAAATTTGGTAATCATCGCAGCTGATGTTGTGTCGGGGGGAAAATAAATTGCAGATACTGAGAAAGCACAAGAGTTACTCATAATTTTAATTGAAGCTGCTTGTAAATAGGCATAGCTTATTTGCTCTACTGATACGTATTTAATACTTGACTTTATCAGAATTGCTGATCCTCCATGAGCTCTTTCGTTCGGATGGTTTGCGGTTATTAGATCATAGTTTTTTATTCTAAAAAATGATTTTTTGGTGAAATGAGTCTCCGATATTAATAGAATGTCAATACTGTTTGCTTGTAAAAATAATTCTACCTCCTGTAAATGGTTTCTAAGGCCGTTTGCGTTCCAAGATGCTATACGTAAATCTACTGACATAGTTTAGTGCACAAAACTGACATCATATTTAGCAAAGTTGTTGTCAGTTCCATATGTTTTTCTAGAAGGGTTTCTATTTTTTTAAAAATTGAATTTTCGTTGATGTTTTTGTTACCTTTAAGTGCTTCTGAATATGTTAAATTTCGTGTAAATGATGATTCGTTTTTGTTAACGTTAGTTTGTGGAGTCTCATTGTTTGAGGAATTGATTTGTATTCTACTCTGTTGATTATTGAATATTTTATTGTGTAACTTTTTCATTAATTCTTGGTGAACTATACAACCTCTATAACTCGCTGGGTGAGATTCGTGGCAATTAGCGCATATAGCAGGGACATTTCTGTTTTTTGTGCATTCAGCAGTTATGTGGTTTGCACCACACTTAACACATTTATAAGGCTTATTGCAGTAGGATTTCGTGTGTCCGTGTTGTTGACAACGATGGCATTGTGGAATGTTATTTGCCTTTTTTGGTGGTTCTACTACTACAATGGCATTATTAATATGTCTCAGATTATATATTTCCTTATTGTTATCGTTTGGTTCAAGGTCAACGAAAAACATTGAAAGTGTTTTTTTTGTAAAGTGATTTCTTATATTCGAAACGTTTCGTACTCTATGTCCGAATTTTTCAAGAAAAGTCTTTATTTCATCAATGTTTGTTGAATAATGTAAATTTTTAACTACTACCCTATAAGCTTTGCCTTGCTTGGTTTGAAATGTATGAAAACTGATATTTTTAAGTTTAAGATAAGATACAAGTGATCTATTAGAACTAATTGTCTTAACCATAACTCTGATTTGTCCGTCTCTCAGGGCTTTGAAGGAATATTGGGTTGGAGTTATTACAGATGAGAAGTGTTGGTTCATGTCTTTCACATTGCTTACGTTTGGTATGTACAAAGGTGGTGGTTTTGGGGAGTTATCGGTTTCTTCCGTATTTGGATTTTCAACTTCAAGGCCAGCGAACCTGTTGTTTGTGGAGCTGGAGGGTGCTTCATTTTGAAGTGATCGTCGTTTGCTTTGAAATGACTCAGGTGAGTCAGAATGATAACGCCTCTTTGTTTTCGGCTGACAAACAGTTTTCCATTCTACCTCACTTTCATCACTATCAAAAATTGTGCTTGATGTACCAGCAATATCCATGCTGAGCACACTAGCAAATTGTTGTTTTATTTAAATTATCAAAAATTAGATGTCTCTTGCTTTGGATTTTTTTTATGGTTTAGTTAATAAACAATACACTTATTTAGTATTGTTTGCAAGATGTTGGTTTGTTGTTGTTATTTTTACTGTTTTTAATAATTTAGCGTCTATGCACTTCTTTGTTTTTTTTTCTTTTTTTTTTTTGCTTTTAATATTTTTATTTGTAAATTTTGTATACGAGCTTCGATATCATACGTCTGATTGCAATCGCAATGAATGAACGACTGCTTTTAGTTAAATAAAACAAACATTAACATATAGCATAACCTACAATAATAAAATTCATAGAAAAACTCATACCTAAAGTTTTAATACTCATTTCATCATACATTAGAGGATGCCCTAACACAGGTACGTACACCCAGAGAACATTATCGTTTGTGGCTACCAAATTTGCTGCCAATCGAATTCTTGCGGTTACGACAACTTTCTTCATTATAAGTTATATTTTTAGTTGGACAAGCCAATATTAAGTTGTTGTTTAGTTGACATAAACGTTATGAAGTTCCACAAAATTTGGTTTACTTCACCACAACTAATTTAAGTTTTCTTTGATATTTTTGATACTTATACATTTGAATATTTTAATTAAAACAAATATTTTTTTCTACCGTATATGACAAAGCCACGGTCATTTTCGGTCCCATGTACGGTGTTTTTACGCCGTAGACCATAATGAATTGAAATTTTGCAGAAATGATCTAGACGTAACTCTGACTTAAACCTGATAAATATATTACAACTTGTGGAACAAAAACATTCCGAAACCGGGTCTGGAAGACAGAAAGTTCTTTACTTTGCATGTTTTTGTATGAAATAGCCACGGTCATAATGAATTGAAATTTTGTAGAAATTATCTAGACGTAGTTCTGACTTAAACCTGACAAATATGTTTCAACTTGTGGAACAAAAATATTCCGAAACCAGCTCTAGAAGACAGAAAGTCCTGTACTTTGCATACATTTGTATGAAATAGCCACGGTCTTTTTCGGTCCCATGTACGGCGTTTTTATGCCGTTGATCATAATGAATTGAAATTTTGCAGAAATGATCTAGACATAGTTCTGACTCAAACCTGACAAATATTTTTCAACTTGTGGAACAAAAATATTCCGAAACCGGCTCTTGAAGACAGAAAGTCCTGTACTTTAAATACATTTGTATGAAATAGCCACAGTCTTTTTCGGTCCCATGTACGGCGTTTTTATGCCGTGGATCATAATGAATTGAAATTTTGCAGATATGATCTAGACATAATTTTGACTTAAACCTGACAAATATTTTTCAACTTGTGGAACAAAAATATTCCGAAACCGGCTCTTGAAGACAGAAAGTCCTGTACTTTGCATACATTTGTATGAAATAGCCACGGTCTTTTTCGGTCCCATGTACGGCGTTTTTATGCCGTGGATCATAATGAATTGAAATTTTGCAGATATGATCTAGACATAATTTTGACTTAAACCTGACAAATATTTTTCAGCTTGTGGAACAAAAATATTCCGAAACCGGCTCTTGAAGACAGAAAGTCCTGTACTTTTCATACACTCACAATATTATTTCGTTAAAAATAATCTAAAATACATATTTAATTAATCGAAAATACAAAGAGGACTATTGATTTTTCATTATATTCAGCCCATTTTGTTGTTTATTTTCAATCATTGTTTAATAATCGACATAAGTAGTAAAAGCAACCGGAAGTAGTTTAAAATAACCATCAATTTTTAACTGACAAAAAATAGAAAAAAAGATTTTTGTGGTTTGTTTTTCAAATGGAATTTTTTATTTGTATGTAATTTTTTAAAACACAACACACACAGACGTATAGAGCAATTCCATATGAAAACGATCAAAGTTGGCAAATTTTTGGACGACCCCTCTCCGATTTTAAAATAAATAGTCTCAATCGATTGCCCAGCAAAAAATAATGTACCTACATATTTTTTTTTTTTTTATAGTGACTGGTTTAGTGGTGGTGTACACCACTGTCATGTGACAAAATTGAAGAATTCTTCATAAGGGACCTCATTGAAAGTTGTTTTAAAAAAAAACTACTAAAGGAAAGGTATTGAATCAGGCTTTAACTGAAAAATAAAATTTTCCTAATTTTTCTCAGAAATTCACCTTTTTTCCCATGAAAATTAAATTTTCCCATGAAAATTAAATTTTCCGATTTTCCACAGAAGCTCCTAAATTTTCCGGCTAATTTTATTTTTTTTGGATTCCTCATAATTTTTGCTTTAAGAATCAATAATAAAAAAATGGGCCCCGACTCCTTGTTTGGACAGGAGAAGAGCATTTAAGAGACCACCTTGTTCTCATTGTTTTTATATTTTTTATAATTGAATTATTTTTAATTATTTAACATTATTTTATTTTATTATTAAAAATACATTTTAAAAATTATTTTACACTTAAAAATACATTTATGAAGAAAAAATCAATTTTTTTTTAAGAGCCCCAAGTTGAGTGTGTAGTGAATATGGTCTGCCTGCCTTCACAAGATCGGCCATAAATCCATGGATAATAGCAGCAGTGGCATGTAATGGCACACCAAACCCGACTGAGGCTACAGGTCATAAAATGTTTTGTAAATTTTTTAAATTACCAGGTAATAAATATTTCGCCTAAAATGACACGTGCAGAAACAAGTCATAAAACACGGATTTTCCATAAATATGGCGAAATATTTATTACCTGGTAAATTAAAAAATTTACAAAACATTTTATGACCTGTGGTCGGCTTATTGGCAGTAACCAATTAAGTCCCTCTTTAAAAAACATTTTATGACCAGTAGTTCACGCAAATTTTCCTATTAAAGAAAAGCAAATATCGCTTATTTTTTTAAACTATTTTTTTCCAAAAAATAAATATAAATACTTCACACACTCTGAGTCAAATTTCAGTTGAATACTAAACGTGAAAGTGTTAAAGTGTTTTTTTTTTTTGTAAAGTAAAGAGTGAAGCTGTAAAGACAATTTAAAGTAAAATGAATAAATTTTGCTGCAATCCGTTTAACAAGAGTGAACATCGTTCGAAAAAGATAAAAGTATTAAAATTAACTGGTGTTTCGAAGCGATACATGAATGAATTAAATATACAATACGGTGAAGAAGCAGAATTCATTTGCCCCAAGTGTTGTCTCAACAAGTAAATGCATTGAAACAAATGCAACCACAATCCGAGAGTGAAATGACAATTGAACAAAATGTTTCATCTGATAGTGAGGCAGACATTCCGATGGTCAATATGTCTTTGAGTCCTTTGAATGAGGCTATTACCACTTTAGGTGAAACGCCTATTAGAAAAAGAAAGTTGCGAAGTGAAAAATACAGGAAAGATCAAAAAGGCAAGGTTATGAGTGCAATCGCTACAATATTTGATGAAGGCTCTGATAACGAATGCAGTCAAGCAGATGACGTTGATGACGGCAAACAAATGATTGAGCAGTTGAAAAGAAAATTCAATTTAGCGACCACTTTTCCGGAGAAATATCTCATTTTATCTGTGCAGTTTCAAACATCTTTTTACATCGCGAGAAGAAGCAAAGAATTAGTTCGACAGAAGGGCATATTGGCGACTCCCACCAAGAAATTTGGCTCAAGGACCCTCAGCGAAGCAACGGTGAAATTGATTCAAGATTTTTACTGCAATGATGCCAACAGCCGCGCCTGCCCAGGTACATGTGACTATGTTATCACACGTGAAGATGGAGAAAAAGTACACAAGCAGCGCAGATTATTATTATGTAATCTATCCGAAGCATACCATCAGTTCAAAGAGAAATACCCAGCAGAAAAAGTGGGATTTTCTAAGTTTGCCATCCTACGACCAAAAGAATGCGTGCTGGCATTAGACAGGCACGGAACGCATTCAGTCTGCGTTTGCATGTTTCATCAAAACATCAAATTAATGTTCTTTCCATGCAAGAAATTGAAAGTATTTCACGGTGAAATTGAAACATATAGGGACCTCCTGTCGAAGTCGTTGTGCGCATACCCCACGGAAAATTGCCATCTGTCCAAATGCGACAATTGTCCGAAGATTGACGAGCTAGAGCAATATTTGGCGGAAAAGTTTGAACAGCTTTTAATTCAGGAGGTGCATTTCAAACAGTGGATAATTAGCAGCGGCAGATGTTCCCTTGAGACCGTGGTAAAGCAGATTCCGGAATTCATCGAGGAATTCGGATTCAAGTTGAATGAACTGAAGGCGCACCATTTCATATCCGAGATGCAATCGAATTTTTTAAAGGAAAGAAGGGAGAAATTAGCCCAAAATAAATTCATTGTGATAAGCGACTTTGCCGAGAATTACACTTTTCTCGTTCAGGATGAAATTCAGGCTTATCACTGGGCAAACGACCAGTGCACGGTGCATCCTTTTTGCATTTATTTCAAAAACGAAGATAACGAACTATTGACCGTAAGCCTTGTTGTTGTCGCGGAGAGTTTAGCTCATAATTATGTGTCCGTTTATTTATTTCAAATGAAACTGTTTGAATTCTTAAGATCAAAATTCGATGCAATCGACAAAGTAACGTTTTTCTCAGTACAAGAATAAAAAAAATTTTTACAATCTTTGCATAATTGAAGAGGAACAAAACTGCAAGTTCGAGTGGCACTTTTTTGCGACGTCCCACGGTAAGGGCCCATGCGATGCGTTAGGGGGAACCCTAAAACGCATGGCGACTAAGGCAAGTTTGCAAAGGCCATATACTGACCAGATCTTAAATGTACAACATTTGTTTTCGTGGATTCAAAGCAAGGAAATTGCCATTAACACAGTTTTATGCACTCAAAAAGAACACGATGCCAGATATAATAATGTCAAAACTATAACTGGAACGCAAAAGTTTCATTGCTTCATACCAAATATTTCTGATATGTCAATTAATGTAAAGCGGTACTCTTCGTCTGCCGACGTGCTAAATTTAAAGTTACTTTAATTTTATAATGATGCCAAGACAATTGAAATTTTTAATAAATATTGTAATTAAGTATAAGCAGCAAAATAAGAAAGATTTTTTCTTCATAAATGTATTTTTAACTGTAAAATAATTTTTAAAATGTATTTTTAATAATAAAATAAAATAATGTTAAATAATTAAAAATAATTCAATTATAAAAAATATAAAAACAATGAGAACAAGGTGGTCTCTTAAATGCTCTTCTCCTGTCCAAACAAGGAGTCGGGGCCCATTTTTTTATTGCTGATTCTTAAAGCAAAAATTATGAGGAATCCAAAAAAAAAAAATAAAATTAGCCGGAAAATTTAGGAGCTTCTGTGGAAAATCGGAAAATTTAATTTTCATGGGAAAATTTAATTTTCATGGGAAAAAAGGTAAATTTCTGAGAAAAATTAGGAAAATTTTATTTTTCAATTAAAGCCTGTTCAATACCTTTCCAACGAGCTATCACTCCCTTATGAAGAATTCTTCAATTTTGTCACATGACAGTGGTGTACACCACCACTAAACCAGTCACTATAAAAAATAAAAAAATATGTAGGTACATTATTTTTTGCTGGGCAATCGATTGAGACTATTTATTTTAAAATCGGAGAGGGGTCGTCCAAAAGGTGATCGCTTTCATATGGAATTGCTCTATATGTTTTTTTTATTTTCTTGTGTTTATCTATATTTGAATAATTTCTTGTAATTTTTATTGAAATAATTTTGTATATAAACAAACTATTTTGGTAAAAAAACAAAAGGGAATTATATGAATTCATATTTTTAAAAACAGAAAACATAAAATTTTACATTTAACAGAAAATATCAACTCCTAGTGAATGTATGTAAATTTTTATAGTTTGTTTTTTGAATGACTGATTCAAATAGTTAAAAAATATATTTCTATGAATTTCAATTGATTCTTCGTTTAAAAACAAGCTAAAAATGCCGCAACAAAGTATATGGACTGTAACCACTGGGAACACCAACGAAAGCTTCTCTAGGCAGACAAGTAAAAAGGAGAAAAAAAAGGAAAACAAGCTTCTGTCGTGAAAAGAAAAAAAAAAACAAAAATACAATTCAATTTACTTTCCTTTTAATTTCACACTTTATTTTTTCCCTTTAGAATTTAAAAATGGCGTACAGGTTTTTTTCAACAAATTTCTCGAACTTTTCTCTAAGAGATGTTAACAACGAATGAATACAAAAAAAGTTATAGAAAATGAACAAGTAAGTAAAAGCAAAAGAAAATTAATATCAAAAAGGATTCTCTAATGACAACAGCGCCACCCATTGGTTAAATCTCGACAACTTGGCACCATCGATACCTTAAAGCCACCAGCTGTTGCACAAAACGAGACAAAGGAGTCAGACATAAAAATCCCGGCGGCCTTGCAACACTGCAATCAGAGTTTTGCTCCACTTTATCTAAGAAAAAAAAGTAGAAGAAAAGAAAAACGGAAAAAAAGAAATACCCTTTAATCCACATTTCGGGACATTCCATTTATTTCCGAGGGGAAAAGTTTAATAAAAATAAATATAACAAACAAAAATAAAAAATATTATATAGTATGATAAACTAATAAAGTAAACCCTGCAACGCTAGAAAAAACTCCAGGTACCAGACGTACAGGGTATCAACAAACAAAGTAAACTTCTCAGCCAAAAGAATTCATGGAGAACAAGATCCAGATATGATGTAGCCGAAGATCGAAAATTGCGCTAACGGTTTACCAAAGGAACCACCGACAACACCATTACGTATAATCTTGGAGTAAATGTCACACCCAAAGTCATTTGTACCGGTGCCGACACATGGAACTGGGGATCAGCCAACTGCAAGCCATGGAACTCATCCAGTATCCCCACATCTAAAGATTTCTGAGGCGTCACTAATCGATACCCACGCCGTACTTCCGCGTAAGTCTCCACTCTTTCACTTAACCCATGGTTGGCACTGATGTTAATATGACACCTCTCCTTATTGCCAACACGAACGGTCTTAAAACCCAAGCGCCGCACCACCTCCTCTGATATTATAGAAGATTCTGAACCAGGATCGATCATAGCCCGCTCGAAAACAAACCTCTTGTTTGCTACCATCTTTATCATTGCTGTCGGTCTAAAAACGATAACCTGGCTAATCTGGTAAACTGGCAACGCCACGGTATTAATTGTGGATTTCGTGCTGGTAAAGTTCTTTTTCTGTGCAGGATTTCTCTTGTTCCTCCTCGACTGACTCGGAACTAACGCTTGAGACCATCGGACGAACTAGGTCCCCCGGCTGAGACTCGGGACGAACGAGGTCCTCTTCTCTTTGGGTCGGTGGACGACCCAAAGAGAAGAGGGCCGTTTAACTAAACTTCGTGCCCGGCTTATGCAAAAGTGTGTGATGCATATCACCACAGCGTCGACATGTTCCCGTACTTTCGCAAGTACGCCAGGTATGGTCATGGCTCAGACATCCCGCACAGTAACGGTAGATGGACACCAATTGCATCCGTTCGTAGTAGTCTACCTGAAGGAACTTTCAACAAAAACGTAATGGGTGACCCCCTAAACAAACTCGGCAAACCATCTTCTTACTGGAGCGACGATCTTCAGCATACTTCTTAGGAGAGACCATGTTACTGTATATAAACTATTAGAGAAAAAAAGCAATGAGACCCAAATAAGTTGGAAGCACAACCAACTTCACAATGGGTCTAGATACTAAGCCATGCGCTGTTTTTAACTCCACAACCCTGACATGACCATCGGCGCCGTGTATAAGCTTCTCAACACGACCTAACCGCCATTCACTTGTCGGTAAATTATCTTCACGTATGACAACAATATCACCAACTTCCAGATCTTTCTTCATAAATTTCCATTTATTTCTCTTGTGAGGATCTTTTAAGTATTCATCTCTCCATCTATTACATAAACGTTGATTTAACGCTTTTACCCGTTCCCAACGATTGATAATGGAACTAGGAGCCTCGGAAATTTCCGGTTCTGGCGGCGATAAAAAAGGACCACCAATCAAAAAGTGACCAGGAGTGAGAATATCCAAACATTCTACATTCTCTGATAGAGGACACAGTGGTCGGGAATTAAGACAAGCCTCAACGCGAGCTAACAATGTCGAAAATTCTTCGAAAGTATATTTTGTACTACCAGCAATTCTCCTAAAGTGATGCTTAAAACTTTTCACCCCTGCTTCCCACAAGCCCCCCATATGAGGTGCACTTGCTGGGTTAAAATGCCAACTAAGACCCTGTGGGCCATAATTAGCATGAAACTCTCCTTTCAAGGCTTCTGTGGCTCCGACAATATTGGTTCCATTATCTGAATACATTTCACTAGGATAACCACGACGAGAAACAAACCTCGAAAAGGCTGCTAAGAAAGCTGGCGTCGATAAGCTACTAACAGCATCTAAGTGAATAGCTTTCGTAGCGAAACACACGAACAGGCAAACATAACCCTTCGTAATGAGACAAGCTCGAGCAGTATAATTTCGTATCTCGAAGGGCCCAGCGAAATCCACTCCTGTTGTCGTGAATGGGCGTGAAATCACTGTACGAGCTGTGGGAAGCGCCGCCATAATTTGACTCTGAGTCGCTTTTCTCTGGATTGTACAAATTCTACAACGGCCTATGACAGTTTTTATAACATTTTTGGCATGTCGTATATATAATTCGGTTCTCAAGACCCTCAACATCAACTGATTTCCTCCGTGTAAGGTTACTTTATGAATAAAAGTCACGAAAATATAAGCAAAATGGGATTGTGAAGGCAAAAGAATAGGAAACCTCTCATTGTACGTTAGATTCGGAGCGTTAACTAAGCGACCCCCGACTCGAATTAAACCCCTATTATCCAAAAAGGCATTCAAACTTATCAATTTACTATCCAAAACGGGTTCCTTATTAGATAACTTGAAATACTCAGTAGAATAAAAAGCTTTCTGAGCCACAATTATCAATTTCTCTTTTACAAATTTCAATTCAACCGAGCTGACCTCCCTTGAGGTATAAGTGGGACTAGTCCTGGAAATCCCAAAGCGAGCTAGTAAACCAGATATCCCTCTCATTACCAAGGCCATAACACGTAAGGCCCTAGAGTATGAGGAGAAATTTCTAAGTGTATCAGAAAATTCTTTAAAATACGTGAAAAAAACCTTTTGTGCTCTTCCCTCGTACCAAACTCTCTCCTTAAAGGCGCAGACCACCGATCCGTAGAGGAACGAAGCCACGAAGGGCCATGCCACCAAAGACTATTTTTAACCAAATCTTGAGGCCGAACACCTCTGCTTATCAAATCACACGTGTATCCAACAATCTTTGCTGGTCTTTCCAATGATTTTAGCCACTCGATTCGCAACAAAAGTAGTCCAAGAATTCGGCGGTTCTTGGAGCCACGCTAACACGATCATGGAATCGCTCCATGTATAAAATTTTGTCCGGGTTTCGTCAAAATTCAAATCCCTCTTGACGGTATCAATAGAGTGGCACCGCAGAGTTCAAGCCTAGGTAAAGAGACAGTGTTTAATGGGGCGACTTTAGATTTTGCTAACAATAGGTGGGTCTGGACAGAACCACCCTCGTTTTCCAGTCGGACGTACACACAAACTCCGTATGCCTTTTCCGAAGCGTCTGAAAATCCATGGACTTCTAATTTAGCCGTAGGATTAAAACCAACCCATCGATAAATCCTTATACGGTCAATGAACTCGTAATCCATCAGAAATTGCTTCCATCGAAGACTACTGCTTTCAGATAAAATATCATCCCAGCCCGTCTTCTCGGACCATATATGCTGCATTAACATCTTAGCGACAACAAAGATGGGACCTAACCAACCTGCCGGATCAAAAAGCCTAGCTATTATAGATAAAACTTCCCTTTTCGTAAAATTATCCTTTGACAGGATTGGAGTAGTCTGGAAATAAAATTGATCGGACTTCGCATTCCATCGCACGTTTAATGTTTTAGTTGTACTGAAGTCTTCGATCTCCAAAAATTTTTCCCGCAGCAAATGGTCTGATGGCAAACCTTCTGAAACTCGACTATCATTTGAAGTCCACTTTTTCATTGAAAAACCTGCCGATGTTAAATCCAAATTTAACTGATCCCTGGCCTGGATCGCTACCGAAACATCATGAGCTCCTGCCAACGCGTCATCAACGTATATCATATGCCGCAAAATCTTTGATGCTAAGGGCCATTTTCCTTCAATGTCGTCAGCCAGTTGCAACAAAGATCTGATGGCTAAAAAAGGGGCACAATTTACACCAAACGTGACTGTTTTCAATTCGAAATTTCTTAAAATGTCCTCTAAGTCTCTACGAAAGACAATTCGCTGATACGCAGTCTGTTCAGGGTTGAGGAGGATTTGGCGATACATCTTTTCTATGTCCCTATTGAAGACATACCGATAAAATCGCCACCTTATGATTAAAAGCATAAGGTCATTTTGTAAAACAGGCCCTGTGTATCATTTAAACTTAAGCCTGAAGTCGTTCGGCTCGAAGCGTTAAACATCACCCTAACCTTAGTGGAAGAACTCTCTGGCTTAAATACAGCATGATGTGGCAAGTAATATGAATCTGCCGCATCCGCAACCTCATTAGGAACCCGACACATATGACCTAATGACTCGTACTCACATAAAACATCGTCATAAATCCCCTTAATTGCTGGATTTTTAAGGAGTGAAACCTCATTCCTAAAAAATTGACGAACCGCCTTTTCACGAGACGATCCCAGACCCTTATCGGCACAATAATGAGGCCTAAAAGGCAAATAAACGATATAACGCCTATCAGAGTTTCTCTTCGTAGTCCTTTTGAAAAGTTCCTCACAATACTCATCTTCAGGAGACACCTTTGAAGCCTGAGAAAGTTCTTCCAGCTTCCAAAACCGTTCAAGCTGTTTGTCCAGACCTACTTCCGTATAAAATGACACACACGTATTATACGATCCTGGATTTATGTTAGAGAGTGGGCCTGTTAAAATCCAACCAAAAATACCTTCCTGACCTATCAAATCACCTAAAATATTTCGCCGAACACCGTCTAGCATTATTTTCGGATAAATGTCACCTCCTATCAATAGATCTACCTGACCACTCTTAGCGAAATTGGGGTCAGCTAACTTAAATCCCACTAACAAATTTGATTCCGAAATATCAACTGTTTCACTAGGCAATTTTCCCATTAATTTTGGCAATACCAAACCTGACACTTCCAGCTTAAACCGTTTATCCAGGGGGGAACTCAAAACAAAAGAACATTGCTTCTGAACCGAACCAGCCATTGCGTCATTTAGGCCAGATACCTGAGCATTTATACTCCTAACTGGCAAATCAAGTCTCCTTTGCAGCTTTTCCGAAATGAAAGTTGCCTGGGAACCCAAATCAATAAGTGCTCTAGCCTTAAACATGTCGCCTCGATGGAATATATTCACCAGAGCTGTTCACAAAAGAATCTGCTTCGAAGTCGTGGCGAAATACGTCTGAATATTCGTTTTTTGAGACGCTACCTGGCTTTGGTACAGACGAAGATCTAGGCACTTCCCTATGCAATAAAGTGTTATGCTTTAATTTACACGTCAAACAACTCAAACTACTTTGACATGCATTTAGTCTATGGTCACTTCTTAAACAATTTATACAAAGATTGTACCTTTTGACACGATAAAATCTGTCCGTTGGATTCAATTTCAAAAATTTTGGACAGTCCTTCAACATATGATCTTTCGAGCACAAAAAACACGATTTCTTTCCTACTTTTGCCGAGTACGACTTAACTCTTTGAATTTGACAGAGTTTCAAAATCAGCTCTCCCTGATTGTTTCATTTGCTCTGAATTCCTAAAATCCGAAACCGTTTCCAACGATTGAAATCTTAAAGTTAAAAACTCATCAAAATCATTCCATTTTGGAATCTCAGTTTTATTACTAACTGTTTGTTCCCATAGCGATAAGGTAAGAACTGGTAATTTTGTTGAACAAAGGTAAACGAAAATTGGGTCCCAATTTGAGGTATCAATTTCGTGCAAACGCAGAGCCGATATCGAATTATTGATATCTCTTTGCAACCTTTTTATCTCAGTGGCTGATTCCGATTTCACTGCCACCAGATAAAAGAGAACTTTCAATTGGCTATTGACCAAAATCCTTTTGTTCTCATACCTATCTCTCAAATTATCCCAGGCACCTTGAAAGCCAAGGTTTGTGAGAGGAGATTTCTTAACAATCTCTAGTGCCTCGCCCCTTGTAAATTGCCGCAAATAAAAAAGCTGTTCAACAGAAGTCAAGTTAGAATTCTTTACATAAACGGCAGTAAACATGTCACGAAAAGAGGGCCAAGATTGATAATCACCGTTGAAAACTTCCATAGTGCAAGGTGGCAACTTTACTTGGTGACTTTGGACTCTATTCTCATTTGCACCAACTCCCGCCGAATTGTTTGTAGACGATAAGACCGTGTTATTCAAAAAAGTTTGAAAAAGTTCTCCTATCAACGCACCAATTGTAATATAAGCAGATCTACAATTGCTAAAAAGAAGTTTAGCCTCTTTGCAGTGTTCCTCTGAATCCCCTGCACCATTGTTGATAGCAAACTGCTCATATGCGGTCTTCACCTTCTCCCTTTCTCCTCTTCTCCTCTTTCTGGAGTTCAACCGAAAAAATTGTTCGATTTTCTTGCGGACCCTCATAGTATTCTTGCTCAAAATCAAGGAACAAGCCCGCCATTTTCTCAAACTTCACTAATTTTTGTGTTTTGACATAATGCTATTCAAATATAAGCGATGTAGCGAAAAATTGCAAACAAAATTTAAAACAACTAAAAATCAGTTTATTTTATTAATAAAAAAAATGTATTTTACCGTTTAATCAAATTTGTTAATAAATTAAAAGATTTTTTCCAATTCTTGTTTTATTCTCAACATGAAATACAAACTTTTTTTACTGGATATTTTAACTAAGACAAAAAGCTCGTAATTTAGTGTATTTCGTGTATTAATTGCCTGTTAAAAAGATTTAAAAATATATTTTTTTAAATCTAACTATTCAATCCACTGAAAACAACTTTACGGATTTTCTTTACTGTAATAATGTTGTTAGTACACGAAAGAAATTGATTTTTCAACAAAATAACTAAACTTTTGCGAGTTCAAATGTAAAATAAATCAATCGTAAATAATTTACTCACTGCAATTAACATGAGGCAATTGTCCTACTATGACAGCAACCAAGCGGTTTGTTCCATGAATTCCACAATCTTAGGTTTTCTAATGCAGATCGCCGGTTGAACTTGTAATTTAAACTTGGAGATTTGATATTTTTACAGCTCTGAGTTTTAAATCCCTTAAATTCTTCTCGAGTAACGAACACAACGCAATCGTATTTTGGACTCAGGTGACAAACAATTCAACAATCTAATTTGGTATCTTTCACAATGAAATGATTCCATTAGAGCTCTGTCTCACAAATTCGAAATTTAAGGCCTTATATGTTCCGGAAGAACAAAAATACTGCCTTCGTTATATTTCTGACTTACAGCAATTCAATAGTAAACTGGTATATTTCACAAAGAAATGATACCTAGCCAGCTCTGTATTGTTTCACCACCAATTTTTTATCGAATCACACAAACGTACCACCAAAGAAAGATTTAAAACAAAAATCAAAAAAAATTTTTTTTCGCCAAAATATGTACACGATCACGTACCTATTTTTTTACCCTCTGCTGTAGCTAACAATACGTATGTAAGTATGTATATACACCGGTATGTATTGTTTGTTCTTTGTTATTATTTTTCTGTTTGTTGTGTGGTATTTGATTTGTTTGCACGCACTAGCACATGTAATTAATACAAAATTTTTTTTTTTAATTTACACCGCGGAACAGCATATGTGGAATATTATTTTAAATTAATTTATAAATTAAAAAAAAAAAAAACTAATATGGCTGGCTAATATGGCGATCGCAAAAAAAAGAAAACAAGAAAAACAAAATAAATAAAAAATGACATAACAGTGCTGCCAAGTCTAATGGTATTAGGGTTGTATCAGTCTTGTAGAACAGGGTGGCTTAGCGAAATATTTTACAATAATACTAAACAAAACCAGACTCTAGTACTATTGTAATGATCATTAACCAAAGAATTTTTTAAGGTAATTTCCTTAAAAAAAAAACTATTCGTCTTTATGTATTTTTTTTTTAAATTCACTTAAAAAAAATCAAAATGTACTTCACCTTAAAATTATGTAGAATTCTTCAAAAGAAAAGCTGTGTTCCACAAATATCCGGAGCGATTGGACCAATAAAAATGCCGCAACAAAGTATCTGGACTGTAACCACTGGGAACACCAACGAAAGCTTCTCTAGGCAGACAAGTAAAAAGGAGAAAAAAAAAGGAAAACAAGCTTCTGTCGTGAAAAGAAAAAAAAAAACAAAAGTACAATTCGATTTACTTTCCTTTTAATTTCACAATTTATTTTTTCGCTTTAGAATTTTAAAATGGCGTACAGGTTTTTTTCAACAAATTTCTCGAACTTTTCTCTAAGAGATGTTAACAACGAATGAATACAAAAAAAGTTATAGAAAATGAACAAGTAAGTAAAAGCAAAAGAAAATTAATATCAAAAAGGATTCTCTAATGACAACAGCGCCACCCATTGGTTAAATCTCGACAACTTGGCACCATCGATACCTTAAAGCCACCAACTGTTGCACAAAACGAGACAAAGGAGTCAGACATAAACACAAACTTTACGTATTACTTTTTAAATAAACTACAGTCGGTTACGGAAAATATATTGTGAGTGTACACTCACAGTATTATTTCGTTAAAAATAATCTAAAATACATATTAAATTAATCGAAAATACAATCAAAAAGAGGACTACTGATTTTTCATTATATTCAGCCCATTTTCTTGTTTATTTTCAATCATTGTTTATTTATTTATGTATTTTAATTTATTAAGAGTAAAGTTAATTTACAAATAATATTATAGTTACAGGAACTGGCTGCAGAGGCCTTCGTCCTTTTATGTTTACATTGGAAAAATTTCATATATGCAATTTAGTAATTTATAATCAAAAGAAAAAGGTTTATGAATGTAATACTAGATTAAATGAGAAGATTAATATACAAAATTTAATGAATAGTAAAATTAACAATTATAAATTTTTTAGCATTTCTAGAGGTAGATGATTTCTGATATTTTGGAAGTCTAGAGTTTTGATCGATTCCAGGAGACTAATAAGCATTCATCATCGTTATAGCAGGATAACAGGTAAGCTGGCAATTACATTTTTGGCAAGAAGGTGGATTGTTTTTTTGTTCCGTTTTTAGTAGATGTTGATGTGTAAGTTTACTGTGCCCTAATCTTAAACGAGTTAAAATTTTCTGTTGATATTTTGGTATTTTTGGCGGATATTTGATTTTCAAACTTGTCAGGTTAATTGTTTTATAATGATTGTTTGGCCATAAAAGCTTGGATTGTTTATTTATTTCTTGGATTTTTGTATCTGAGTACCTTTTAATATCTTTTTTTGTGTAATTATTGTGGAAGAGTATTGGGGATAGAGCGGCATCTTTGGCATTTTTATCGGCGGACTCATTACCTTGGATGCCTATGTGGCCTGGCTTGTAAAGTAATTTGACGTTTTTCTGTCTTAACAGGAGTTCCCGGATTCCAGTAACTAAAGGCTCATTATTAGTGGTATTTTTTAATGCTTTTAATGACGATAGACTATCCGAACATATGACAAGGTTTGTTCTGGTAGGCTTTGATTTAATGGCTTCTTGGATCGCAGTGATTTCAGATGTAAAGATTGAAGTGTAGTACGGTAATAACCCTTTTTTAATTACAAGACCATTGTCGGTTACAATAGCAAAAGCGTTTCCTGATTCTGATTTAGAACCATCGCAATACCAAAATTTACTTTTTTTTCGTTTCCACTCATTATAAATTTGTAGATGATGTTGTTTTAAAATATCCGAGTTATTGTTAGTTTTTTGAGGTGAGTAAGGTTCTATGAAATATTCTGAAATATTTATCCACGGCGGGTGAAATGTTCGAAATGATGTCGGTTTGTTTAAATCTATAGAAAAATCTTTCGCAGCGTTATGTATGGTTGATATTTTTGTTTTAATTTTTGGTTTTCTTTTGAGTTTTGTATAAGATTTCGAATCTTCAAAGATAATGTTAAAATTATTTTGCTATATTTTCATAATTTGGTTGCAGAAAAGTTTAATGTATCTATCTTCTATCGTGGGTACATCGATCTCGTGAATTATATTATTTATTGGAGTTGTATAAAAGGCTTGTGAGATAGTTCTTAGTGCTGAATGGTAGTATTTCTTTATTGGAGATAGATTAGACTGCTGTTTTTCCGTGTATTATCAAACCATAGTCGATTTTGCTTAAAATAATAGATTTAAAAATATGCTTTAATGTACTCAGGTGGCTTTCGCTAGAAGAACCATTGATACATCTTAAAATGTTTAAACGTTTTGACAAGTCCGAGCTGAGTTGTTTAATATGAGCGGTCCATGTAAATTGTTTGTTAAAAGTTAGGCCTAATATTTTTAATTCAGAAACATTTTCAAAATTGTAGTTATTTATTTTGACTGTTGGTTGAGTGCAATGGTGTTTACGACACAAATGGAGGTGTTTAGATTTTGTCCTAGAAATAGATGCACCTGAGATGGAACACCAGTTGTTTAAATCAGTTATTAACTTATTGAGATCAGTTTGTGTTTTGTTTGGGTCTGAAATTCTTGTGAAAATATAAAAATTATCAGCATAGAGACAATGTGAGAATTGTCCGTGTTTTGACATAATCTCATTAATTTTTTCAAAGGCGATAAGAAACAAAACCACCGACAGTGGAGATCCCTGTGGTATGCCATTTTCAAGGTATGTTACTTTGGATTTATAAGTGCTGTTTTTAACTAAAAATGATATATTTGTGAGGAATGACTTGACGTATCGATACATGTTCTTGCCAATGTTCCACTCTTTAAGCTGATTTAAAATAGAGTGTATACCAATTTTATCGAAAGTTTTTTCGAAGTCTATACTCAGAATAGAGCAATGATTTCTAGTAGATACGTGTTTAGCTATATTATATTCAAGATGAATTAAGACGTCTAATGTACAGCTGTTGGGTTTGAAAGCGGTTTGTTTGATGTCTATAAATTTATTTTCAAAAATATACCACGAATTTTTTTTGCTACGATTTTTCCCAGAGTTTTGCTTAGGCATGAAATTAAAGATATAGGACGATATGAATCTAGTTCATCTTTCTTTTTGTTAGATTTTGGTATGCATAGAACGTCGGATCTTTTCCAAATATGAGGTATAATACCTTTATCGAGTATTTGATTAAAAAGTAAAAGAATTCGTGATTTAAATGTGTCAGATGAGTTTTTTAGCATTGAGTATGCAATTTTGTCTACAGCTGGACTGTTATCTTTTGTACTTTGAAGTGCCAGTTCGAATTCAAATTTTGTGAGTTTTTTTTCCAACTCTCTAGCTGATTTGGTTAGTGCTTTTGGTATATACGCAGTGGTAATTGAAATTGATTTTGAGTGTAAAAATTGGCCTTGATATTTAGAGTTAAAAGATACACTGGCGAATTTATCTGCAAGTTTGTTTACTATTTCTTGTCCATCTGTTGTTGTTGATCCGTCTGGTTTTATCAAGGCTCGAATATATTTTGAGTTAGATGGTTTGTCAGAAAATGCATTTACAGTTTGCCATATCTGTTGAACTGTGGTTGAAGGGCATATGTTTGAGGTAAATTCCTTGTATGCCTGGGACTTGGCTTCTTTTATCTTTTTCTTGAAGAAGGCATTTAGTTTTTTGAACTGGATAACATTTTCTAAAATAGGCTGTAATTTAATTGATAGTGTTTGCATTTTTTCGCGTAGTTCATTCAATTCCATATTCCACCAAAATATATTGTGGGTTTTTTGTGGGGGCGGCTGATTGGAATGCTTGCATTTGCAGCTACCAGTATAGATTTAGTTATTAAGGCAGCTTCTTTATTAATATTAGATGTTGGTAATCTTTTTAAAGATTCTTCATCCAGTTTTTTTAAATATTGTGGCTAGATGGCTTTTTTGTTTTAAATTTTGACGTATTATTGTTACTATGAAGTTCTATTATTATTGGATTATGGTCGCTACAGTGTAAATCATCGTCTTTATTCCAGATAAGCTTAGTTGAAAGATTTGGGCTACAAAAGGAGATATCCACGGTTGTAAATGTGTGGTGAGTTGAGAAGTGAGTGCTTTCCCCTGTATTTAGTATAAAAAAGTTGTTGTTATTGATAAAATTTTCGATGATTTTTCCCCTTGCGTTTCCGGTGGATGAACCCCACAATGTGCTCCAACCATTGAAATCTCCAAGTACTAGGTTATTGGAAGAGTTAACGGTAATATTGTTTTCTAATAGTGATTTTGTTATCTTTTGTTCAGGTGGTATATATACATTCTGTATGATAAGTTTAAATTTATTTCGAGTATTGCGATTTGGTAGTCACCTGAAACATTTCTGGGAGAGAACTTATGTGGTATGTTATTTTTGACCAAAATTGCAATTCCTTGTTTATTTGAGAATTGAGTGTTGTGGAAGTATGAATTGTATTGTTTTAAAGATTTTCCTTTTTTATTAGAGGATACGTGAGTTTCCTGTAATAATATAATGTCAAAATTATATTTTTTAATAATTAATTGTAAGTTAGAAAAATTATGATTATAACCGTTTATATTCCACTGGAGGATTTTCATAGAGAGAACAAAAAAAGTTTATACAAATTTATGAGTGTATATAATGTTAATATTACAGAATACTTATCTAATTTTCTGTTTGTTGTTATTGAGTTGTCTACAATATCAGTGTTGGGCAAAATAAACGCAAATTGGTACTAATTTTTTTTTGTGGTACTTTATATACAAATTAGTACATTCATTTATTTTTTTTCAAATAAAACGCTTGTTTATGAAAAATGAGTACCGAAAGGGTAGAAACTGATAATTTAGCCTAATTAGAGACACAACGGTCTACAATGAAGCGCAATATTACGCAAATGAAGGTGAAAATAGAAAAGGATGGTGCATCGGGAGACTATACAATTCTTGAATGCAGATTGCAAATTCTTGAGTCTTATTTTAAGCAAATAAGTTACATTCAAACACAAATAGAAAAATGTGATCAAACGGATGCAAGCAGATCAGATCTCGAAGAGCTCTTTATATCAGCTAAGGCCATTTTGATGCAATTTATGAACAAAAAACGTCGAAACGGCGATGTAGAAATAAGTTTTTTAAACACAACAGTTACACCATTTTCACATCACAATCGTTTGCCGCAACTTCCGAAATTTGACGGGAAATATTCAGAATATTCACGATTTATCAGCTCGTTCAATACATTAGTCAATGAAGATTCCAACATACCTACTATTGATAAATTTAATTATTTATTATTGCTTATCTGGCCAAGCATTGGCAGTTGTGGAGCCATTTCAAGTTGTTGAGGCAAACTACAAACTGGCTTTGGATCGGCTAAAAGAAAGGTATGACAACAAATCATTAATATTTACTGACAACATTAATTCTTTATTTTCAATTGCTCAAATAACTGAACCAAATGCTACATCTTTGCGTTCAATTCTCGATAATGTTGCTAGTCTTCGTAGTTCTCTTCTTACATTAGGATCAGAGCACAATGTTATGAACGCAATGATAATTCATATCGTACTTTTAAAAATAGACTCTGAATCGAAAAAAGTGTATGATGAGAAACAACATTTTAATTCATTGCCTTCCTGGGATGAGTGTTATACTATTTTAAATTGTCGTTGTCAATTTTTAGAAAGTCGCACGGCTGAAATTGACTCTTTTCAACAACAGAATCTCAAACCTAAATCGAACACCAAACGCCCCAGCTCATCTTTAGTAATTTCGGCTACCTTTTTGTGAATTTGGCAAAAATAACAAACACACAATTGAAGTTTGTTCAACATTTTTATCATTAACTATACCTCGTCGTTTTGAATTTGTGAAAAGCGCAAGCCTGTGCATCAATGCCTCCGAAGGGGACATGTTGTGTCGAAATGCCCTTCAAATTTTCGATGTCGTATATGTCGTATGTCACATCACACCACATTACACAAACCCAATTTATCGCAATCAAATGATACTCAGTCATCGTCAACCAATCAACATTCATCGTCAACTCAACCCCTCAATTATCGTTTTTCTTCAAATTCATCTCAACTTCAACATTCGTTTTCGAACTCATCGTATCAACAACCTAAAAATTCATCTTGGCAACAATCGTCATCATCATCGCAACATACTTCATCGCAACAGCCTCCATCGTTTAGTTCATCAACTAGTTCTGCTGCAATTCATTTAACTACAAACTCATCGCTTATCACTCGCGCTCGTCATATGAATCTTTTACCTACAGCTGTCGTTTTCATTAAAGATTTCTTTGGTAACTATCAACCTATTCCAACTTTATTAGATTCGTGCTCCGAACTAAATCTAATAACACAAGAAGCTGCAAGTCGCCTTCGTTTAAAATTTGTTAGGTCTGAGCAAGGAATCGCTGCAGTAGAAGATATTCGCACTCAACTTAAATTTGTCGTTTCTGCAACTGTTAAGTCTCAAACATCTGAATTTGAACTTTTTCGTAACTAAATCAATCACTTCGCTACATCCAGGGGAACGAATCAATACAGCCAATTGGAATATTCCCGATGATCTCGAAATGGCAGATCCACAGTTTTATATAGCGCAACGTATTGATCTTTTGATAATTTCAGAAATATTCTTCGATCTTCTCACAGCGGGTAACATATCTCTTGGAAATAATCTTCCTTGCCTCATCAACACGTCACTCGGTTGGATAGTAGGAGAAAAGGTCAACCACCAACAAGCTGAGCGACCTCTCACGTGCAATGTTATCACCAAACATCAAGATTTGGATAAGCTTTTAAAGGCCTTTTGGGAAATCGAGGAATTTACGTACTTCAAGGCGTTACGAACTGAAGAAGAAGAACTTTGCGAGCAGCACTTTTTGGAAAACACTACTTTTGATTCAACCGGAAGAGTTCAGGTATGTTTACCATTTAAATCTAATATTAAAGAACTTGGAAATTCGTTTGATATGGCTCATCGTCGATTAATATTCCTTGAGAAGCGACTTTCAAAAGATGCAATTTTAAAGAAAATGTATGTTGATTTCATAGACGAGTACATTAGACTTGGTCACATGTCACTAGTTTCCTATGAAACCCTGAACTTTCCGCATTATGTTATCCCACATCACTCAATTCTTCGTCCTCAAAGTTCATCAACCAAATTAAGAGTTGTTTTCGACGCTTCATGACGTACTTCTACAAATCTTTCGCTCAATGAAACATTAATGGTTGGTCCTACTATCCAGCAGGATTTAATCACAACTATCTTTTCTTTTTCATGAAAAAGTGAAATTTGTTGTGGTCGGTCGATGTAAAGTCTTGCTCCGGTTGCAACGAGAAAATACGGATGTATATTGAATGTATCGTCTCGAGTAGTAGTTCAACACTTGATGAAATATTGTATGTATCGGTGTTGTTTGCCTCGAATGCGGGTCGCAACGTTTGCTTGAGAAAATTTAAATTAAATATTGTAATTAAAAAAAAACTCAAATTGAGAAAAAAATAAAAAATTTATTCACACTGATAGAGACAGTATATAACAACAAAATAAACAAACACCAGCTGATTCTTTCGTGCAAAATACTGGTAACTTTTAATAAGAGGTTGCCATTTGTTTCGTTTAGTTTAGTAGGTGTTGCCAACCATCATATCGTTAAACTATAAATACGTAAAGTTAACAATGCTTATTGAAACATGGATGTTTATATAAATAAAATAAAGGAATTAGAGCAAAGTAATAATTTGTTAACAAAAAGGCTGAATGACCTAGAATTTTTATGTGCCCAGCTAAATAGAGATAACAATTCTCTGAAAGAAGAAAACCAAAAGTTAAAATTATTGATTACTCCTCAAAATCAAAATATAATTTCAAATGATAGTAATTCAAATATCGAACCCAAACCAATATATGAAACTGATGAAGAGGAATTGGCTAAAGAAACTGACTGGATAGTCAAAAGAAATAGAAAAAAGTTAACAAAAAAGAAGGTAGAAGCCAATGCCTCTAACGATGAAAATCTTCCAACTCTAACGGAAGCTACATTGAGTGAAAGTAGTAAACCAGTAAAGGCACTACGCCCTCCACCTATTATGATATGTAATCAACCAAAATTTAATGACTTGTACAGCATAATTAAAAATTACATTCAAAATGATTTTACCATTAAACTTATAAGTAAGGATATGTACAAGATAAACACATTTAATAGTGACGATTATCGTCAAATTACTAAAACTTTTAATGAAAAGAAAATGATATGGCATACTTATGAAGATAAACAAAACCGTCCAATTAGACTAATGGCCAAAAATCTTCCACACTCCTGTGAACCAAAGGAGATTTTAGAAGACCTTAAAAGCAAAGGATTTAATATTTTAGAAGCTGTCAATAAACTCCAACACAGAACAAAGCAGCCTTTAGATATGTTTATTCTATCGTTTGATTCGTCGGAAAATATACAAAAACTATATGAAATTAAAAAAATCCTAAATACTATTGTTAAAATAGAACCAATAAAGCTGCCG
Source organism: Eustalomyia histrio (assembly GCA_949748255.1). Lineage (NCBI taxonomy): Eukaryota > Metazoa > Arthropoda > Insecta > Diptera > Anthomyiidae > Eustalomyia > Eustalomyia histrio. The sequence goes on from OX456523.1 coordinate 117,064,761, forward strand.
AAAGATATACCTCAGTGTAAAAATTGTCAGTCTTTTAATCACACAAAAAATTATTGTGCAAAACCTCCAAAATGCGTCAAATGCGCTGGTAAGCATAAATCAACAGAATGTACCATGACATCAAATACGCATATTAAATGCTGTAATTGTGGTGAAAAACATCCTGCAAGCTACAGGGGATGTATTGTGCCCAAAGAGTTGCAAAAACTACGTAATCAAAAAAACAAAATGTCTGAAAAAACCGCTCATAGGAGTTTCATTAAAAAAAACACTGAATTTAGCCATTATAAAAATAATCACATGGATTATGTGCGAGAAAATTCCCAAACAAATATCAAAAATTACCCAAATAAAAGATCATACTCAGATGCACTAAAAGGCAATTTAAAAAATTTTCAAAATGGTTCAAATCAAGCACTTGAAATAATTTTACAAAAACTAGAAAACATAGAGGCAGTTAATGATACAATTAATTGTCGTCTTACAGCACTTGAAAATAAATATTAAACAATGACTTCCTTAATTAGAATAATGGAGTGGAATGCCAATGGACTACATAATCATAAAAATGAGCTTGAAGTCCTATTGAATAAAGAAAATATAGACATATGCCTAGTATGTGAAACACATTTCACAAAAGAATCCTATTTTAAATTTGAAAAATACCAACTATACTGCACTAATCACCCAAGTAATAATGCTAGAGGTGGTAGCGCAATATTAATTAAAAACAACCTTGACCATTACGAGGAAGAAAGTCTATGCTTAGAAGAGTTCCAAGCTACAACAATTACCGTGAAAACAAGTTTGTCCTTAGTATCGTTTACATCAGTCTATTTACCTCCAAAACATAATATTAAATGTAATCAGTTTTTACAATTAATTAATAAGCATAAATATAAATTTATAATGGGAGGCGACTTTAATGCCAAACATGTGTTCTGGGGATCACGCTTATCAAACACAAAAGGAAAAGAGCTGTACCGGGCTATCGAAATTTCAGGTAGCGAATTTTTATCAACTGGTTGTGCAACTTATTGGCCAACGGATCCACGAAAACAACCAGATTTAATTGATTTCTTTATTACAAGAAAAATCGCAAAATCATCTCTTGAAATTAAGGAAGGGTTTGACTTGAATTCCGATCATTCCCCAATATACTTAAATTTAAACTGCAATGTATACGAAAAAGCAAAAAGTTCGCGACTCACAAACAAGTACACGGATTGGAATTACTACAAACAACTTATTAATGAAAAACTTAATACGAATTCGGTTATTAACAATCCAGAAGAACTTGATAATGAGGCTAACAATTTAGCTTCATTAATTCAACAAAGTGCATGGAGTTGCACACCTTTATTGAACAAATTTAAAAAACATATTTCATACCCCCAGGAGATAATGGAACTTATATCTTCAAAACGCAGACTTAGAAAGAAATGGCAACAATCCAGATACGAAACTGATAAACGATTGTTAAATAATGCTACCAATAAGTTACGAAAAGAAATAAAACGATTCAAAAATGAAAATATTCATAAATACCTGTCGGATTTAACTTATGATAATAAGACTGATTTTTCCCTTTGGAAAGCTACAAAGCAGATAAAAAGACCGATTCAACAAAACTCAGCCATAAAAAAAAATGGCGTATGGGCTAAAACAGACCTACAAAAAGAGAATATTTTTGCAGAATACCTAAGTGAAGTCTTCAATAATGATCAATCTAGCACAACTAATCTAGAAACTACAACAAACCGTGATTTACAACTCATACCAAACGTTACCGTCACTGAAATTAAGAAAGAATCAAGGTATTTAAAAGCTAAAAAGTCTCCCGGTTATGACATGATTACAGGAGATCTAATAAAACACTTGCCTCATAGAGGATTTGTTAAACTGGCTTCAATATATAATACAGCAATTAAACTTAGCTACATACCAAGTATATGGAAAGTAGCAGAAATCATAATGATACCAAAATCAGGCAAAAGGACAGATGAAGTCAGCTCTTACAGGCCGATTTCTTTATTACCAATAATTGGAAAGTTGTTTGAAAAACTCTTATCAAAAAGGTTAAAATCATTCATTTACTTAAATAATATAATACCTGATCACCAGTTTGGATTTAGAGAAAAACATTCTACTATTGAGCAAATACACAGAATTACACACTCAATAGAAATAGCTTTTGAGAAAAAAGAGGTATGCTGTGCAGTATTCCTCGATGTGTCAAAGGCATTCGATGGCGTATGGCATGCTGGTTTAGAAAACAAACTCAACACACTATTACCAGCACATTATTGTAATATTATAAAGTCTTATCTTGAAAATAGGTATTTTAGAGTTCGACAAGAAAGCGATTATTCGAAACTATGCCCAATAAAGGCAGGTGTACCACAGGGGAGCGTATTAGGTCCAATTTTATACCTTTTATATACGTATGATTTACCAATAAACGAAAACTGTGTTGTGGGAACCTTCGCAGACGATACCGTAGTTTTATCAACAGCAGCAAACATTCAATTAGCTTCAAATAAACTTCAGTCTTCTTTGGATGAAATTCAGCAATGGACTCAAAAGTGGCGCCTAAAACTAAATAGCAGCAAATCAGTTCACGTTAACTTTTCGTACAAAAAGGCAAATAATAACTCAGCGTTTTATTATGTTCCAGTTTTTATTGATCAACAACCAGTTCCATTCTCAAACTCAGCTAAATATCTGGGTATGAACCTAGATGCCAAACTTCGTTGGAAGGAGCACGTTAAAAAGAAAAGAGACCAATTAGATATAAAATATAGCAAAATGAGCTGGCTTCTAGGTAGAAGATCCACACTATCCATCCACAACAAACTAATGATCTACAAACAGATCTTAAAACCAATCTGGGCCTATGGAATTCAGATATGGGGTTGTGCTAAAAACGATGTAATCAAAATTATACAACGTTTTCAAAATAAAGTGCTGAGGAATATTGTAAAAGCTCCTTGGTATATCAGAAATTCTGACATCCATCGCGACCTCAAGATACCTTTAGTGACCGATGAAATTCGAAGGCATGCGGAATCACATAAGCTTAGGCTGTTAAACCACACAAATGAGGAAATCCCAATTCTTCTAAACACATCAGGCTTAATCAGAAGATTAAACCGTTTTAAACCCCATGATTTGATTGGACGTTTTAACCAGGAATAGTTTTGTAATAAGAAACAAACTTCATAAACCTGTAAATTAATATCAACTTTATAAATATTATATGAAAAAAGAAAACTGCTAGTTAGTCCTAAGGGACTAGTTGTAGTATTAGTTCTAAAATAAAAAAAAAAAAAAAAAAATCTTTTCTTTTCGCCTCAACAAATTTGCACTATCAGCCGATATCTGCAAAATGTATCGTCAATTTTTAGTGGACAAAAAGGACAGAAACTTTCAACTGATTCTATGGAGAAATAATGTCAACGATCCAATAAATTTATACCAGTTAAATACAGTCACTTATGGTACTTCTGCTGCTCCATTTCTTGCCGTAAGAAGTTTATTTTTTATTGCTGATTCTTACAAGGATATGTTCCCTATTGGTTCTGAAGTTCTCCGGCAGGATCTTTACGTCGATGATCTTCTCACGGGGGCAGATGATATATGTGAACTCGCTAAGAAAAAATCTGAATTAAAACAAATTTTAGAAAAAGCTGGCCTACAGTTAAGCAAATGGAACTCAAATTGTCCAGAACTAGCACCGTCTACCGAAGAAATTATTTTAAATTCAGATGACAAAAATATTACAAAAACTCTCGGAATGGCATGGAAACCCAAAGAAGATGTTTTTTGCCTTCGCTTTGACATAACAACAATTAAAGATCCCACTAAACGATCAGTTTTATCTGCTGTTGCCAAAATTTTTGATGTCCTTGGTTTACTAAGTCCAATAGTCATATCGTGCAAAATTTTAATACAAGAAATGTGGAAACAACAAATGGAGTGGGATGCTCCCCTTAATGAACGTTTATTGAATCGTTGGCGACAAATTGAACAAAGTTTTTCATTTATAAACCTGATCGAAGTTCCAAGATTTGTTGGATCTTCTAAATTCAAATTTGAAATTCATGGTTTCGCTGATGCTTCACAATTAGCTTATGGATGTTGTTTGTACGTTTCAGTAGTTAACAAAGATCATTTTAAATCAACTTTACTGATTGCCAAGTCAAAAGTGGCTCCAATTGTTCAACAATCCTTACCTCGTCTGGAGCTTTGCGCTGCTTTGTTGCTCAGCCGAACTTGGGAAAAAATTAAGCACAAATTTGATCATTATACACATCGGATATACTTTTGGTCCGATTCAAAAATCGTTTTGAATTGGCTAAATAATCACTCATCGTCTTACGTTTGTTTCGTCGCAAACCGAGTGTCAGAAATTCAAAATCTGACTCATGACATCCCTTGGAGATACGTGCCATCTAAGCAAAATCCTGCATATGTGGTTTCACGCGGCTGTCTCGCAAATGAATTAACATCAACAATTTGGTTTAGTGGTCCGGAATTCATTTTAAAAAATGAATCTGAGTGGCCTCAAAATAACAAAGAAATCATCGATGTACCTCAAAATGAAATGAGAAAATCTATATTCAGCACCACCGTTGTCATCGAAACTATACTTAACCAAATTATTCTTCATCAATCTTCATATCTTCGCATTCTTCGTATCATTGCATATATTTATCGTTTTTTCTACAAATCAAATCGTAATTCAATCATATCATCAGAAGAATTACAATCATCGTTTTGGCGTATTGTGTGCGACATCCAACAAACCGCATTTAGAAATGAAATTGATTTTCTTAACAAACGAAAAGTTTTAAAACCAAGTCTGCAAAAATTATCACCATTTCTCGACGAAGTACAATGCTTCAATTCAACTTTAGTCGTCATTCGAGTTGGTGGACGTCTAGCAAATTCAAATTTGCCATTCAACACCAAATTTCCAGTACTTTTACCTAATCATCGTTTTATACAACTTTTCGTCGAACATCTTCATCGGAAACATTTACATGCTGGCCTAAAGGCACTCATCGGTATTCTTCGTCAGCAAGTCTGGGCAATCAACGCTAGAGACATTGTCAGAAAAGTAGTGCGTAATTGTGTCCACTGCTTTAAATACAAACCTCGACTTATGCAACAAATAATGGGTGATCTTCCCGCAGATCGATTAAAAGTTCAACGCCCTTTTTTTGTCACTGGTGTAGACTTTTGTGGTCCGTTCTACACTACTTAACGTATTCGAGGGAAGCCTCCATATAAAACATACGTAGCTATTTTTGTTTGCTTTTCGTTAAAGGCTATTCATATTGAACTTGTGTCTGATCTTTCTACTAATAATTTTCTTCTTTGTCTTAAAAGGTTCATAGGCCGTCGTGGCATCCCTCAAAGGCTCTATTATGACAACGCAACAAATTTTGTCGGTGCCAATACGAAACTTAAAGAGTTTAAACAACAATTCTTCGATAATGCTAACCTCAAAGATAAACTGCAGTATAGTGCTGTAACTGGCTTCAAATTCGTCTTCATTCCGCCTAGTTCTCCTCATTTTGGTGGACTTTGGGAGTCTGCCGTTAAGTCAACAAAAACTCTGTTGTTGAAAAACATGTCAAAGGCTGGTGTAACATATGAGGAACTGCAAACTGTACTTGTTGAAGTAGAGGCTATTTTAAATTCTCGACCTCTTGCTCCTCGTTCTGATGACCCTAATGACGGCGAAGCATTAACGCCAGCACATTTGCTAATCGGCTCATCTTTAATGGCTTTGATGAAAATATAGACAACACCAAAAACATTAATTATCTGAAGCGTTATCAACTGGTCACCTTTTTAAAACAACAGTTTTGGCAACAATGGCTGCGTGACTACGTCTTACGTTTACAACAAAAGGCCAAGTGGTTCAAATCATCAACAAATGTACAATAAGGTTCATTGGTAATTGTGCATGAAGATAACCTCCCTCCGCAGCAATGGATTACTGCCCGTGTCATCAAAGTTATTCCTGGTCGTGACAATAAAGTTAGAGTGGATCTCAAAACACCAAAGGGCATCCTTCGAAGGTCCATTCATAAAATTGCACCTTTACCTTGTGAAGATAATAATTGAAATTACATTTCAATGGGGGCAGTATGTTCGGCCAAAACACATTAATTGATATTATATTTCTTTTACTTGATTTATATTGTTGTAATTTATTAATATATTATTCATCAATGTAAAATGCATTCTTTTAAAGTTATTTTTTGCTAAAATTGAAAATGTTTATTAAGACCTTGAACTTATAACTGAATAATCACCAAGTCTTTACCGCTAACTTAATGTATATGTATTAGTAAATCTGTAACGTTAATATTTTTACTTTGGTCAAACCATGAAATTATTATACACATAAATTAGTTGTTGAATATCATTAAAAGAAAAACAAACTAATCCTTGTGTGTTTTTTATTTAAACAAGCCGTCGGCAAATCAACCATAGGCCTACCAAAGTGTTTTTCGGTAGTCATTAAGACTAATTTATTTTACTTTTTCGAATCAACAATATTATTGTTTGAATTGAGTATTTGAGAATAGTTTGATTAAGGGTGTGAGAAGTTTTGATAGTTCACATTTTGTTTTTTGTTTATCGTTATTATGTATTAGTGGATCTTGTAGGTTTTGTGTTTTGATTGTTTCAGCTGATGTTGTTGGACAGTTATTCAATTTTCTAACAGATGTTACTGTGGATTTTGTGGTAGATAATTCTTCAATTGGTATATTTTTTGTAAAGTGATCGGGGGAGTAGTTTGTATTTACATATTTAGTAGAGTCGGCGATCGGTGTTCTATTTATTGTTGAGTGTTTTATAATTTCTTGTTTTTTAACATACGTTGGGCAATTTTTGTTTGTTGACTTATGTTGGTAGTTTATACATTTTACTGTTTCGCATGGTGTTTCGTCTGTGTGAAGAGGCATAGAACATGTGCTACACAAGGGAATTCCTTTGCATCTATTTTTTGTGTGTCCAACACGGTGACAAGTCTTACATTGCATTGGCTTGGGGATGTAATAATCGACTTTGACGTTTTGAAATCCTATTTTAATTTCACTTGGCAGCGTGTATAGATCAAAAGATAATATATGGAGTGGGCTATTTTCTACCTTGCCATTCACGACTTTTTAATTTTTTGTACTTCTATGACATGTTGTTCGGAGAGACCAGCTTTTATTTCTTCTTCGCTTAAGTTCTTTAATTCTGGGCAAAATATTACTCCTCTTGTGGTGTTGAGTTTATCATGATAGGTACAAGAAATATTACATATGTTGGAAAGTTTTTTTGCTTTAATTAATAATTCCGCTTGTCTTTTTGTAGTGGTTAAAATAAGCAAGTTTCCATCTCGTGTAAATTTGGTAATTTTTCTCTGCTTTTGGCGATCATAGAGTTTAGAGCTTTGCTAAGAAGGAATATGTTTAGGGTATTTAAAGGCTTTTCTGCGTTTGTGTTTTTAATTATTACGAATTTCGGATTATCTTTACTATTAACTGGTAAAAAAGTTAACTTTGGAAACTCAGTTTCCAAAGTGGTTCTGCCAGTATTAACTTTTTTCTTGGTGGTGAGCTAACAAGTTGTGTGCCTCCACCCGAAGGTGGAGCTTTGTCCATAGCTAACTTTAATTTATTCTTTTTTTTCAATAAAGGTTTTGTTATGAGAAGAAGGATGAAAGAAAAAACAATAAAAATATTTAGAGAGGAACCAGGATTAACGGTATCGATTTGCACTTATTGCGTTTATTTATTAATACACAACTGATTACAACGATAGCTGTCGAGAGACTGAATCATTGTTTAATAATCGACATAAGTAGTAAAAGCAATCGAAAGTAATTTAAAATAATCATCAATTTTTAACTGACAAAAAGTAGAAAAAAACGATTTTTGTGGTTTGTTTTTCAAATGGAAATTTTTTTTATTTGTATGTAATTTTTCAAAACACAACACACACAGACGTATATGTTTTTTTATTTTCTTGTGTTTATCTATATTTGAATAATATCTTGTAATTTTTATTGAAATAATTTGGTATGTAAACAAACTATTTTGGTAAAAAAACAATAAGGAATTATATGAATTCTTCAGGGAAGAATCTATCCATTGAGATAGCGAAATATTGGATAACAAATAAATAATTTTGTATAAAATAGACCTTAAGCTTGAATACTTATTACCTGGAATAAAAATAATAATAATAAAATACAATATGTTACAATATAATAAATATAGAATATGTTATATAAATATATAAGTATATAATATAAAAGGTATTCAACAATACGTGCAGTGAACTTACGTTGAATTTAAATAAAATTTTGTTTTTTTTCTTAGTTTTTAAGTTGAAAGTGCTAAATTTTAAAATGAATTACAAAATTAAATATTTAGTTAATTATTTTTTTTTAAATAACAAAAGAACAATAGTCAATTTAAATTATATTTAAAGTTAATATTTTTTTACTAAAAATGTAGGATTATAGACTAGAATAAATAAAGAAAAAAATACGTCTTTTCGTTTCAAATTCCATACAAACTTTAATATAATAAAAAACAAGAAGAAAATTAAAATAAAACTATTCTAGAGATTTTATTTTTCTGGTGAATTTTATTTTTAAAATTGGCGATAGAAATTTATTTTACATTCCTTATACAATAAAGGCAACCTTAATATTGTATTTTAACATCACCAACAACAAGTTTTACATACTGAGCATCCATGAAAATTTCCACAGCATACACACACCTACCTACCTACATATGTACTCAATAAAAACAACAATAAAATTTCATGTTAATTTTGATATTTTTTTTATCCTTTTCTATTATTGTTTTTTTGTTGTTAAATGCGACCGAAAAAGAACGTGGCTTTTTTAAATCCCAGCAAAACCACATATTACCAAATAATGTGTAAAGAATTGTGTAGCCATAGGGGACAATGCATTTCTTTACACCTTACTTCATTGATGAATTTTACAGGCGATGAGCCTCAAAGTAATTTATGGACCCATTAAATTAGAGGTGATTAAGTAAGGGGTTACTTATATGGTTACTAGGGTGGGAAAAGTAATGTGTCTACAAATATATTTTAATAAAAAAAATATTTAGAAAAATAAATTATCACAAATATTTCAAACGTTATTTAATATAATGTGGTCATGTTGGGAATCGAACCTGGGAACTAGATGCCGGCCGAGAACTCTACCCACTGAGCTATCAACGCTCTTCATGTTTTCGTTTGTGATGTCGAAACCTACATACATTACAATTGTGCTTACAAAAAACAAAAAGTAATGAGTCATAAAATAGATTTTCAAAAATATTTAGATTATAACTTTACGTTTATAAATCATGCAATACATTATCAATGATCGGTAACTCATTACTTTATGCTTGCAAATAATACAAATGTAACGAGCTACCATTACAAAGAAATGCATGAGTATATTGTACTCATTACCAAAGTTTTGCTGGGATTCATAAATGTGTTGTATACGAAATATGCAGGCATTTATAAACTAAAGATATGTTTTCGTATAAGACATATTTATTGATTTTTATAAAATTTATGGATTTTATAAAATTTATATTTGCTTATTAAATTTATTGAAATTTATAAAATTTAAAAAAAATTTAGTATTTTTAAAAAAATTTTTGAGTTTTCACTAATTTTATGGATTTTTATAAAATTTGTGAATTTTAATATATTCATAATTTTTCGATTTTTTTAAAAAAAATTTTTGATTTTGACAAAATTTTTCGATTTTTGCAAAAATTTTTCATTTTTAAAAATATTTTAGAATTTTTACTAAATTTATGGATTTTTATTAATGAATTTTTAAATTTATTTGTTTAAAAAAATTTTCGATTTTTAAATTTTTTTTCAAATTTTTTAAAAATTTTTCGGTTTTTTTTATTTTTTTTCGATTATTAAAAAATATTGCATTTTTTCAAACTTGTTCGATTTTTGGAAAATTATACGATTTTTAAAAAAATTTTCTCAATATTTATTTTTATAAAATTTTTTTAGTTTTTTTTTCTTAAATTTATTAAGTTGTGGCAATTTTTCTATTATTTAATTAAAAGTACCAAAAGCGTACATTTTGAAAAAGTACTAAAACCCGGGTAGACCGGTCGTCCGGTCGACCGGTTTTAAAGACCGGTCTGACCGTAGGCTCTAACATTTGCAAAAAGTAGTACAACCCGGTTAACCGGGTAGACCGGTCTACCAGGTCGACCGGTCTAGACCGTAAAGACCGGTCGACCGGTTTTAAAACCGGTCTGAGCGGCGAGTATATGCCGCTCATTTTACATTTTAAATTAAAAATGTGGAACGTTGAGTGGGAAGAATTTTTTTTTTTATTTTCTTTAAATATATTAAATGAGGCAGGGCACGTATGCAATCAAAAAATTATTATTATTATGAATTATTTTTATTTTTTATAATAGAGAAAACATTTATTAATTTTTTTATTCATTCATATATCTAGAAAGATAAAATAATTTCTTACGAGGTAAAACACCAATGCAATCACAATTTCTGTTTCTGCAGACCACTGCGTTAAAGTCAAATGGGAATATCAATCCCCAAATAAAAGGTGGTTAAATTTTAAGGCCGATGTTGAATTTGAATAAAACACAAATTATTTAGGAAATTATTGTCATTTCTTTTTATTATGATAATATGGTATGGTTCAATTATGTACCGAACAACATATCAGCCAAATGGACGCGCGACCTCGGCGGCACACCTCCATCCAATGGTAAAACTTTCGTTGACTCTGAGGCATAATTGAGGTTCTATGCCGTTAATGTGCCGAATTATCTCATCCTTTAGCTCTTGAATTGTTGCTGGCTTACCGACGTACAACTTTTCTTTCAAATAACACCAAAGAAAAAAGTCCAATCAAATGATCTTGGCGGCCAATTGACATCTCCACCACGTAAGATAACACGGCCATTGAATTTGTCGCGCAAAAGAGATATTGTTTCGTTAGCTGTGTGGCAAGTGGCACCGTCCTGTTGAAACCACATATCGTGCACATCCATATCCCCGATTGTGGACACATTTGGTCGATTATGCTGACCAAAAAAATCGCAAACTGCATTTTGATTTAAAAGCCCAATTTTATAATAAGCCTAAATAACTTTAACGCGTTGCTCGATTGTGTATCTTTCCATGGTTCAAATTGAGTTAGTCTGAAATTGAGAAATGTCAAATGAAATACAGAAAAAAACTTGACGTTTAGGTCTGGTTCACATTTAACATTGGCCCTTAAAATTTAATCACTCCTTATATCAAAGATCACGCAGTGATACAACTGCCAAATGTTTGGCCATGTATCAATTACAAATTGTAAAGGAGCATAAGGCTATGTCACCTGATTGCCCTTACAGAGAATCATATCTACAAATTGGACAGCACAGTATTCCCAGAAGCCTTACTTACTGTAGAAATATCACCCCTGTAAATAACTAGATATACATTTCAGGGAAACTCTGACCAATATATTGCAAGTTTTTCAAATTTGTTGTCTCAGGAATATCGACAAAATAAACATTTTAATTTAAGTACTCATCGAAACAATAAAACTAATAAGGGTTTTCACTCTTGATAGTAAAGTACCCTTGTAGACATTGTAAAGGTTGTATATATAGATATATTTTAAGTTTTTAAATTGATGAAAAACAAAAAAGCAGCTGATTCACGAAAAAGTCGTTCACGCTTTATAGTATAAAATCGTTGTAAATATACAAGGGTTGTAAATGTACCACCAAGAGTGAAAACCGCTAATGTTTTATTTTCTATTCACGAAATAAAGACTCTAAAGGCCCGTATACACGAAATGTTTTTGTCATCTGACTTGTCAAATTTTGTCAGATGCAAAATACATATGCATGTCAGACGCCATTTTTTCAGTTAGAACTGTTTCTATGACAACAGATGTTTTTGACTGCAGAAACAAACAAATTAAAAAAAAATTAAAAACAAGAACAAGAACAAAAATAAAAAATCTAAATGGAGAAAGAATGTAAGTTTCTATACCATATTTTATAAAATAAAAATATTTGTTAATACATATTTTGCAGTTTGATTGGCCAAGAGAAGCCGAAATGCAGTTAATTGAGATGTGAAAAAATTTTTAGTTTTCTGAGAGACAAATTTGCTTAAATCGTTATTTATTAAATTTTCTGGGTGAATGAAATGAAGTTTTACAACTGGTACCACTACATCAAGACGAACAACCATTTTTTCCTTCACCTCTATGGAAACTTTTGAGTCAAAAAAAGCTAATGCAACCGTTTCTTCTGCCAAATACCACATATGCTGTTTCATTTTTTTTTAACAATTCTTGATGAACAGATGTATCGATTTCGCTATAAGCAAAAATGCTGCACTCTTATTCCATTTACGCATTCAAACCAAGCTTTTATACATATAAAGACGAATGGCCCCAGGAGCATACAAGGGTTAGTTTTCGAAAAATATTGCAGGATTTTATAATTCTGTAATCTTGTTTACTAAAACAATACATAATTTTTAGGTATTTATTTTATTGAAAGTTTGACCCTGGAAAGGAATGGGTTAACGTTGTTCGATTTATTCCAAATTTTTAGCATGGAAGATCTGCACATTTGGGTATTATATTTTAAGCATCACTTTTAAAAATTCAACAGTAGTTACAAAATATTTGCGTTTTTTGAATAAATTATCCTTTATTAGCTTGGGGTAATATGTGACCCCATTTCCACAAGGGGTAATGAGGTCATATTATTTTTTTCCAAGCTTCCATGCTATTAAAAAAATATAAGATTTAAAAGTACAAAATTGATTAATTTTTGATACAAATTAGTTAAAAAGAGTAAATTTACTTAATTTTTTTTATAAAAATAACACTTCTCGAAATCCACAAAAAATAAGAGCTTGTCACCGACAGGTTCATGGAGTGATTAATCTGAAAATTTGGCATACATCATCTCTAGGATATATTTAACACACCCTTGAAGTGCAAAATCCATTTTTTGTAAAATTTGGTTAAGAAAATTTTTAAAAAATCGTAAATGGGGTTTTGAAAATTATGCCATTATGAAATTTTCAATCGATTTTCGCCTCGACTTTCCTTTATCTGATTGTTCCCAAACTTCATATTTACTAGTTTTATATAAAAAGGAAACAAATTGTAGGGTGGGTAGATTTGTAGGGAGGCAAAAATTCGCTCAACATACAAGAAAAATCGTATTCTAGGGATCAAAATAAGAAACTTTGCCTTAGGAAACATACCTCTAAAACGAATTCTGATGTCCCGACTTTTGACCCGTAGGGTCATACATTTGGACTCATTTAGAGTTCCCCAATCGAGTCCTAATGTATGACTGACCCCCACTAGCTTTGTAGGGCCGACCCACCCATGCCAGTGCCACATCCCCTGGAACCCCCTGGGGGGTTCGCCATTCAAACATTTAAAAAAATCACCATTTTCGGCACTTTACATGAAAAAATCAGCGAAATGGCTATGTTTTTTTTGTGGAGTTTATTTTTCTCTTTAGAAATTTATTCAGTCAGTACATATGTAAATGAAAAAATTAATTTAAGTTAGTAATAGAAAAGAAACTAAAAAAAATTATTAGAAATTAGCGTTTTTTACAACCCTTTTAAAACAAAGGCATCACTGTGATGCATTTGCATGTCGTAAACTTACTTATGTGGGTTTTTATTCAACCCTATTAAAATATGAAGGTACATATTACTGTGACACAATTGCAGGTAGAATAACGGAGTAAAAAATAGTATAAATAAGAAGACAATATACCTTTAGTCTTCATTACGTTTTCGACTGTCAAAGAAAGTAAACTTGTTGGTACTATTTTAAAAATCCATTTATCATCCTATTACAATGAATCCACCATCCTCTACACCGCAAGATGAAGCCACAACAACTATCGAAAACCCAATGCGTCATATACCCAAGCATTATGTTACTGTTTTTGGTGTGTCTACTGATTTGACTGATCTTAATTTACCAACCCATCTGGATATCTTGAGATATTATTTTTACTTGAGCGAATGTGCTAAAACAGACCAAAAAAAGTTTTCCTATAAATCATTCACTATTCAAGAATAAAAAAAGTTGATTGGAATTTGGGAAAAACTTGGTATGGAAATAATGCCGAAAAATTGTGTATTTATTAAATTGAATATATTGCTTGACAAATATCAAGATAAAATGAAGCTCAAAAAGAAAAACCCAAAATTTCCAGAGTTTCTAAAATCTCAGGAAACAATTTTGCACATTGGAACATGTAAATGCGATTTGAAGGCAGCTCCTTGCGCATGCGGCTAGGTTCCAGAACGCCACAAAGAGTTTATGCACGATCAACAAAATCAGAGAAGACTAACAGTGGATGCATTTATGATGGAAATTGAAGAGCAAGGAGCAACGTCTATGTTATCAATGCCAACATACCAAGATCCCGATGATTCAACATGCGCACCGCTATCGGTTCAAGAAGATATGGGTAAAAGCACTAGTTCATAATACACAGAAAGATACGATTGTTTTAACTTTGCCTTGATATGTGACAGATTTGGTGTGCCTGATAGGGTAGCATCAGCATCAGGAACCGCTCTTTCCCAAGATTTTAAAATGAAAGATAAGCATGGCAAACCTCTCATCATGGATAAATCGAAAGTTCGCAGAGAAAAAGAGAAATGCAGTCAAGAAGTGCTTTGCAAACGGTTAGAGGATACCGATTTGTTAGCAATTTCATTCAATGGCAGAAAAGATGATACTTTAACGAGAGCTAAAATTAATACTAGGATGGTTAAAGATGAGGTTATCTGGTTATTTTGAGAGAACCAAATTCTGAATTTATTGGTTACGTAAGACTGGAAGATGAAACCGCTGAATACAAAACAACTAAATTAAATGATTTTTTCAACGATAAAATATATCACTGGATGCATTAATTGGCATATGCACTGACGGTGAGCCAACAAACACTGGTACACACGGGGAAATTATACGACGATTAGAATTGCTGTTAAAAAGTCCATTGCATTGGTTCATTTGCCTTCTACACTTCAACGAACTTCTGTTTCGGCATTTGCTTGAAGCTTTGGATAAATCAACCAGCACTGGACCAAGATCGGCAACCGGAAAACTGGCTAACATCAAACTAGGAAAAATTGTACATTCTCGCTGGCTCACCAAGGCCTCTAGATTATTACGATTGTATGTGACAACGGAAAACCTAGATGAAAATTTAAGGATTCTGGTTGAATGTACTTCAATATCAAGTATTACAGCTCTGTCGAGTACAGTAGTGCACTATTTTTCAATTTCATTAGTTGTTCACGATTTCTAGAACATCGTTTACGCAGAATTGTCAATCAAGTAATTACAGATAATTAATATTAAACGCATTCGGAAAATATCTTGTTATCAATGTTGTTTGATGATAGGAAAGAAAGGCGCGACTGTGCTATGAAGAAAATTCTACGCTGTCGAACCGATGTTGACGACCCAAAGAAACTTACGAGTTTATAAAAAAACAGATATAAACTTTAATTGCACAAGTTACACGGAAATGATCAGTTTGAATGATATAAATAACGTATTTGAACCACCATTCACGCGAAGCATTCCGTACGATACATTG
Organism: Eustalomyia histrio; assembly: GCA_949748255.1. Taxonomy (NCBI): domain Eukaryota; kingdom Metazoa; phylum Arthropoda; class Insecta; order Diptera; family Anthomyiidae; genus Eustalomyia; species Eustalomyia histrio. Next base: position 117,080,477 of record OX456523.1, read on the forward strand.
AAAGAATATTTAAATCAAGAAGATCCACCGTTTTTTGATCCAAAAATTCCATCACACGTACAAGGAACGGAACGACGCGTCCAATTACTAGCTAGCGTTTCAAAACGAGTACTATCGGGAAGTGTAGGGGCTGTTATGGCGACGACATTAGAGAGCCGTGCGAAATTTTCCAGACTTGAGAGCAAAAAAGACTAAACAATAATTTTTTTTAGTTTCTTCTCTATACCTTATTTAAATTCATTTTTTCATTTACATATGTTCTGACTATATAAATTTCTAAAAAGAAAATTAACTCCCAAAAGAAAAAAACATAGCCATTTCGCTGATTTTTTCATGTAAAGTGCCAAAAATGGTGATTTTTTGAAATGTTTGAATGGCGAACCGAGGGGGTGTGCCACTGGCATGGGTGGGTCGGCCCTACAAGGTTAGTGGGGGTCGGTCATACATTTGGACTGGATTGGGACACTTTAAATGGGTCAAAATGGGATTTTTCAAAATTTGACCCTACGGCTGAGGGACATTATCCAAGAAAAGCATATTTCCAATTTCAGGTTTCTAGCTATAAGGGTTTGGGCAGGGCGTGAAAGGGAACTTTTTTCCGTTTTGCTCCTCCCCGAAGGAATTTCCAAGAAACTCGTGTTAGCGAATGTCTTCGTTGCAGGGAGAACCTACATACAAAATTTCAGCGTCCTATCTCCTGCGGTTTGGGCTGGGCGATGTTGAATGAAAAAAATAAATATTTACATATTTACACATTTGCCCATTAGCACATTTTCCATTCCATCAAACCGTCGATCCATCAAACAATCAATCTATCAAACCATCAATCAATAAAACCATCAAACAATCAATCAAATTTTCACTTTTGCATATTTGCACTTGTGCAAATTTTCACATTTTAAAATTTTCACATATTTAATTTGCAAATTTTCAGATATACACATTTGCAAATTTTCACTTTTGTGCATTTGCAAATTTGCACATATGCAAATTTGAACATATTCTAATTTGCACTTTTGCAAATTTCAAGTTTTGCAGGTTTGCACATTTGCACTTTTGCACATTTTAACTTTGCAAATTTGCACATATCCCACGCAAAATACAATAACTGCACAACTCAAAATTCTCAAATTTTCAGGAGAGGCAAAATCTGTTTATGTAAAAATGATTGCAGTATTTTAAAAAAAAATTAGTTCCATTATGAAAATAGTCCATTTTGAAAAAGGTTTTGCTATACCTTTCTTTAATTTCATATTGTGTTTGTGGAAATAAAGTACAATTTTGAGTTATGACCTTTTAACTGTAATTTTTTCGCTTGACTTGTTACGATTGTTTTATCAATAGAGACACATTACGAAATAATACTGTCAATTGAACTCACCTTTTTCAATTAAAGAAGCACAATTAAAAATAATACACCACAAAATTAATCACTTTTTACAGTATTAGTGGCACAACTCAAAATTACACTCTTTATGTGAAACAAAAGTAATTAGTTGTTATTGAGCACATTGACGCAACTAAAAATATGTCCCTTAAGTTGATCGTGCAAAAGCAATGCAATTAACATAAAAACAGACATAACGGTATTTTTCCAGTCAAAAAAGATAGAGATGAGAAGGAAATTTTTGGAGTAGTTAGAGATGTGTATTGTGAATCAATTGATGGAAAAAAGTCAATTTTGGAAAATTTTGTGTTGTGTCGTTATTGTATTTAGTGTGCGATATGCACATTTGCACATTTACAAATTTGAACTTTTGCACATATGCACATTTACATTGGAGGAGGAATCTATATAGCAAATTTTAACTTCAAAGCTCCAGCAGGCCGTTAAAGGGGAGATATTTCACCCTTTTAAGTCCCTTACCACCTCCCTGGATAAAATTATAAAATGTAGCTTATCAGTAATTTAGTCCATACTCAAGGCAATACATATTTCAGGTTTCAAGCTATTTCGGCGTGGGCAGGCCGTTAATTAGGAGATTTTCCCCTCCCCGTAGTGTAACGAACCTTCCATCGTTGGTTTACCTCCTCTGGAGCGGTGCTACCTATAAAGCCGGCCGTGCTCAGGGCTGGGGTGTGTTCTTGCCCCTTTAGAGCTAAATTTGGGTTCGTTAACAAAATATTTACAAGGTAGCTACATAAACAAAAAAAAAAATGGTGAAAAGGTATAGAGAAGGGATTCTGATGATTGACAGGGGTAGCTTTAGGTGTTAGAGCTACCCTGGTCTCTACCCTCCCTACCTTGCCGAATCCAGGGTATATTCAATCGGCCCAATTCAATACTTCACTTTCCGTCCAATAAAGAAATCATTTCAGAACCCAAATCAAAAGTTTATTTTATAAAAACAAATTAAAAAAAAAAAACTATATTATTTAAATAAAAAAATGTGAAATTTCAGTAAAAATTATCTCAAAACAGTTAAATTAATAATATAATATTATATGGCAACTAGAGTATTCAAAAAACCAGCCTTGTGGAAAAACCGGTTTCGGTTTTCTTCGAAAAATCAAATTTAAAAAAAAACGGTTTCGGTTTTTGCAGAAAAAACCGGTCAACCGGTTTTTTTCGGTTTTTTTTTAATTTGAATAAAAGGCTTATATAATTTGTTAATTGTTTTAATTACAAACAAAAAAAAAGAAATTTAATATATAAAGTAATAAAAATAAAAAAATACATTCTTTGAAAAAAAAAAAAATATTTTATATTTTTTTATTTTATGTCATTTCAACATTTTATTTATTGGTTTTAATATTTTTTAATAAATTATTTTAAAAATTAATATTGTAAAACTATATTCATATCAAATGAATGGAAATTATTAAGTTTGTAAATTGGTAAAATTAGGTACGTTAGTAATTTGAACGTTTAAAACGCTTGGCATTAAATAAGTTTTTTTAATATTAGATTTTAAATATGTAAAAAGAAAATCTATTTTTCACTTCTACAATAATATTTTAGAAATAATATGCAATTTAAATGTTTCGTTTTAAGTCGATTTTTTAGTATGCTTTGATAAAGCTAGAAGTGAAAAATACCCTTTCACTAATAGTCAAAAGACAATTATATAAATTTCCCAACTTTTCAGTTCTTTTGTCGCAATTATCAAGATATCTGAAATCATTATATAATTATGAATGATTTTGTACAGTCTCTTTTTTAGGATTTTGAATACTATTTATTGTGTTATTTAGATCAGAAATTAAAATTTTTGAATTTGGAATATCCAAAGTTAAGTCTTCATCGGAATATATCGGACTTACATCTAAATCTTCATAACCAAACGATTATAAAAGTGTTCGGAAAAAATAAAAGGGACCAAGTAACCCAGTTGGTGATGTAATTAAAAAAACCGGTTAACCGAACAAAAAAGACCGGTTTTAGGTTTTCTTCTAAATTTACAAAATATTCGAAACCGATCGGTTTAAAAAAAAAAAGAAACCGGTTGACCGGTTTTCGGTTTTTGAATACTCTAATGGCAACCCTAATGCTCTCATTATAAGAGTGTGAGTTTTGTGTTTTCTTTTCTTTAAAATAAACTTTGTGTTAAGTGTCAGTGTTGGTAAATATCAAATAAAAGTAATAAAAATAAAATAGTAAAGGGCTAACTATATTATACTTTTGCTAACTTAAGCTACTGTCAAAAATCAACGAAAAGTCTGTCAAATGCTAGAGTATTCAAAAACCGAAACCGAAAACCGGTCAACCGGTTTCTTTTTTTTAAAAACCGATCGGTTTCAAATAATTTGTAAATTCGAAGAAAACCGAAAACCAGTCTTTTTTGTTCATTTAAATTACATCACCAACTGGGTTACATGGTCTCTTTTATTTTTTCCGAACACTTTTATAATCGTTTGGTTATGAAGATTTAGATGTAAGTCCGATATATTCCGATGAAGACTTAACTTTGGATATTCCAAATTCAAAAATTTTAATTTCTGATCTAAATAACACAATAAACAGTATTCAAAATCCTAAAAAAGAGACTGTACAAAATCATTCATCATTATATGATGATTTCATATATCTTGATAAATGCGACCAAAGAACTGAAAAGTTGAAAAATTTATATAATTGTCTTTTGACTATCTGTCCAACATCTACTATTAGTGAAAGAGTATTTTCCACTTCTAGCTTTATCAAAGCAAACAAAAAATCGACTTAAAACGAAACATTTAAATTGCATATTATTTCTAAAATATTTTAGAAGTGAAAAATAGATTTTCTTTTTACATATTTAAAATTGAATAGTGAAAAAACTTATTTAATGCCAAACGTTTTAAACGTTCAAATTACTAACGTACCTAGTTTACCAATTTACAAACTTAATAATCTCTATTCATTTGATATGAATATAGTTTTATAATATTAATTTTTAAGATATATTAAAAAATATTAAAACCAATAAATATAATGTTGAAATAAAAAAAAACAATAAAAAAATATTATAAAATATTTTTTTTTTTTAAAGAATGTATTTTTTTATTTTTATTACTTTATATATTAAATTTCTTTTTTTTTGTTTGTAATTAATACAATTAACAAATTATATAAGCTTTTTATTAAAATTAAAAAAAACCGAAAAAACCGGTTGACCGGTTTTTTCTGCAAAAACCGAAACCGAAACCGGTTTTTTTAAAATTCGATTTTTCGAAGAAAACCGAAACCGGTTTTTCCACAAGGCCGGTTTTTTGAATACTCTATCAAATGCTTAATCAACTTATTGAAGACTTTTTGGTGGCTACAATGTACTTTTTAAACTTAAATACTTACTACACTTAGTTGCAAATATTTGTACTTTTGCAAAAACTGTTTTCTTCTTATATTTCCAAAATATATGTGTCTTTTCGAAAAATATTATTTAATGTGTTCAATTTATAAATATTTTACAATTAACGAGTAAATCTATATTAATTTTGAATAATTTAAAGAAACAAATGAAAACATAAATAAAAAAGTACTAAAAAATGCAACAGTGCTTGCATCTTAATCGAAAAACAAATACAAAACCCACCCCTTTTGTTATACATGCACGTTTGTTTTTTAACATTTTCAATTAAATTTTCTATAAAAATATTTTCCGCGTACATTGCAGTTTGTTTTTTTTTCATAAACAGTTTTTTTAAAAACACTTGATTCCTTAAGTAAAGTGCGGTCAGTTTCGCTGTTTGCTTAAGCAAATGACACTTGACGAAACTTAACGAAAAGTTTGTTAAGTACAATATAGTCATACACATTTGATTACATGTATTCGCACATTTGCTTAAGCTAGCAAAAGTATAATATAGTTAGCTCTTAACTTACATTATAATTAAAGCTTGTCGACGGGCGCCAGTAGACTGCTGAATAGCGGTAGTACCCTTATACGTTTTATTCAATTTTTGAGTCTGTTCTGAGAGAATGAGTGTTCATGCTATGAAGGATGTGTGTAAATGAAGTGTTGTGTAGTTATAGTTAACAGCTTTTATTTTTGATAAAAGTTGGGTGGGGTGAGGGGAACGAACGTGTAATTGTTAACAAGAGAGAAACAGTATAAAAAGTAATTAGAAACAATAGGTGGCCATTTAAAAGTGATTTTAAAATTGAAATAAAAGTTACGCTAAATTAAATTATAAAATAGCTTTAAGATTAAAAGCAATTAATAAGAATTAGATTAATATTTATAAAAAAATTAATATATAAGAATTAAATTAAAATGTTAGAATTACTACATTTCTTACGTATTTTGAAGGTAGAATACTGGCTTAAGGTTTCCATATCACAAGATTCTTCCCACCAGCTCCTACCTAATGTAAATCTGCCTAACCAACTTGTTCAATAAAATTGTATCCAGATTCGCAATATTTCAAATAATCTATGTTCGGAAATCTTCACAAAGTAATTTATATCCAAATTCAGCTTTCCTTCTTAATTTTTCAAATTAAATGTATTAAAAAAATATCTATGAATCGCTTTTCTTTTTTTTCTTTTAATAATTAAAAAACAACAGAAGTAATATAAGAGTTGCTTTTAGTACGCTCATAGAAAAATGTTAATAAAAGATCCTTTAATTTAGTCATCAGCCTCAAAAAAATTTGTTAGTGAAGAATCGTCATCACAGTAGGAATTTACAAAAATGCCACGTGGGTGGATGTCTGCACCTAAGGTGGAACCAATATAACAAATTTTAACTTCCCAGCTCTAGCGGTTTTAGCAGGCCGTCAAGTGTGAGGATTTTACTCTTTTATGCCCCTCCCCTCTTCACTGGAAAAGGAGCCTGTATTAAAAATTTCAACTTCCTAGGTCCAACGGTTTGGGCACGCCGTAAAGGGGAGGACGTTTTGCCTTTTAAACCCCCATTTTTACAACGTCACTGGCCAAAATCCTACAATGTACCTTATTGAGGAGTTAGCACATACTACCAGGAAGGCATATATGAAATTTTAGGCTTCTAGCTAAAGGGGTTTAAGCAGGCCGTGAAAAGGGAGATTTCCCCCTTTTTGCACATCCCCGAAGGAGTTTTAAAAAACCCCGTCTTAGCGGATGTGTACGCCGGAGGGGAAACCTACGTACCAAATGTCAGCCTCCTACCTGTTGCGGTTTGGGCTGGGCGATGTTGAATGAGTGAGTGAGTCAGTCAGTAACGTTATTCCTTTATACATAAACATTTTACTCGATACAGCGCATACTACAGGAACTTTTTTGGCTGTATATACTTTGAGTTAACAAATCATAAAAAAATATTTTAAAATATTAAAATTTTATATTTATTGATTGGCGCCCGAGCAGGGACCCTCTAAAAAGGATAGAGGGTCCTTTTTCGTAAAAAAATAAATGGTAACCTATTCCGCAAATAAGAGGTAAGCGAGAGATCTCTCGGAAGATCATCGGCCGGGATTTTTTTAATAAAAACATAAGTGTAAATTATTAAAAAAAAATAATTTTAAAGGAAAAAGTGTTAAAATTAAAATAGAAAATTAAAAATTTTATGGAACAAAAGATTTAAAATAAATAAAGTATACTTTTTTTACAAGTTGATGAAAAAAGAAACATATTAAATATAAATAACTTTTCCTTAAAATATCTAAAACATTGCTAAGAAATGTAACAGACACAAATTTATTGGCAAAAAAAATATAAAAATGAAAAAGTGAATAAACACAAAAAAAAAACCAATGAGTAAATAAGAAACTATAAAGTAAAAATCAACAAGTACTAATTACATTCTCGCATTTCGAAGAGTGAAAGAAAGTTTAAATCAGTTAAATTCTTGATTTATATTATATAATTGAATCGATTAATTACGATCTTGAGTACCCAGGAAAACTTTGGTAATGGATGCTCTTTACATATATCATCATATTTCAATGTAATGTAATGAGTTGCCGTTAATGGAACACATAATGCATTACTTTATAATGTTTACTGCTTACCTATATCATTATAATTCAACAAAAATAAATTACCGATATTTGTATACATAATGCATTACTTTGTAATGTATACTCCTTACATTCAGCATTATTACGAAATATAAGTTAATGAGTTACCAATAGTTGGTTAAAAAGTGCATTACTTTGTAATGTATACTTCTTACATTCAGCATTATTTTGAAACATAAAGTAATAAGTTACCTACAGTTGGTTACGTAATGCATTACAATTTAACATAATATAATGACTTAAAACTGATAAATTAATTGAAATCATACGTAGCATAAAAATCAATATTTGATAAATAATTTGTATCCCATCCCATCTATATTATAGAAAAAAATCTTAGCCATAAGTACAAAGCGTCGGCAGAATAACTACACAAAATTGAGCAACGCTGAGCTTATGTTAATTTTTTTTGGTTTTTCTCATAATTTGTTAAAATTTATTTAATTCTTTTAAATTTCATCATGTTTTGTTTGATTTGTTTTGTGTCGCCTTTTTTATAATTGTCAAACGAAAATGACAGCTGAGTTTTATGTAATAGAAATAATTAATAACGAATATTGCAGGAAAATTATTGCAACAAAAATTGCCGGCAATAAATATTTACGAGTCATCCATACGAAAGATAAGATAATTTTGACGTTTGCTGCAATATATATCGACATATTTGTCTCTATTCTAGACTACGGGATGTGCATTTACTTATATTGCACACAACTGTAAAATCTAAAAGCTACTTCAATCTATTGATAACAAGCATTTTTAGTTTTAGAAATACATAGTAACCAATTATTCTTAACTTCTTCGTATTCATTAGGGAACCAATTATTTTTTTACTTCCTATCTGCATTACGTTTCATTTTTTAATAAGCTAATTATAAGAATGAACCCATTACTTTGAGGCTCATCGCCTGTAAAATTCATCAATAAAGTGAGGTGTAAAATAATCTATAGGTCGCTTTGGATATACATTACTTTACCCATTATTTGGTAATGTGTGGCTTAGCTGGGTAATTTGCAATCTATAAAGAAAGAAAAGGGAAAATATGCATTACTTTTTTGTTGTTTTTACTTAAATCAGTTGAAATTCTTGTTTATTATTTTTAAAGATTAACTATTTCACACTCGGTTTTGTTCTAATCTCTCCATTTTGAAGTCATTTGACCAATATGCCCGACGAGACTATCGAGCAACTGACCGCTAGACTGGACAGAACTTTGACAATGACATAATCAACCGGAGCGACGACGGGTTTTACCGCATCGCAGAGGGAACAAATTGCCCTCATGATAAGGGAAGCCCTTGGAACATCATCCGACCCTCTGACGGATGAGGGGGCAGACCATTCCATTGGGACGGTTACTACCAGGAGGTACTGGACAGAGTTCCCAAAATAATTAAATCCCTAAGGGTGCTTTCCGGCAAACCCGGAGAATTTAATTCCTGGCGCAAATACGAGGAGATGGTCTTAAAACTATATTATTCGACAAAGGTTACTGGGAGGTACTACGCAATTCTGCACGCTATATGCACAAAAATCGTTGGAGACGCGGATACCGCTTTGGAGTCGTATAGGACTCCACTAGATTGGTCACGAATGAGAAAATGCCTCGCAATGCTTTATGAGGGCAAGAGAGACATCGGAACACTGGAATATCAGATGATAGTACTATGTCAGGGGAATAGGACGATAACAGAATTTTACCAGTGTGTCCATCAACATCTTTCACTGATATTGACAAGGTCTCCTGCCTGGAACTGAAGGAAAATAGCCTTCGTGCCATGACAAACACATACAGGGAAAAGGCTTTAGACACATTCGTTAGAGGACTAAATGGACACTGGCGGCAAAAAGAAGAATTGCATCAATCCTAAACTTGTAAAGAAACCTAAGGAGAACGAAAAATATTTCAGGCCAAAATCCGTTAATGGCGATATTTAAATTACACAACACAAACTAATGAAATTGTTCGATGACACTCTTATTAAATTGTTCCTGTTACCGGAATTGGGAACATTTGACGCAAGTCTGGGAAATGATAGCTTAAAGGAACTTTCAGCCGTCATCTATAGAGCGGAGAATTATTTTACTGTCAGGGGGAGAAAAAATCGCAATCAAACAACTTGTTTCCCAAAATGTTAATAATATTGAGATTATAGTAAATTATCTTTCAAAGAATCGTGGGAACGCTTTGGAAGACATGGTTGATCCGCATTGAAGTCTATTTGCAGATCTCAGAATTCTAAAATGTAGCTAATCAGTGAGTTAGCCCATACTCCAGTTAACACATATTTAAAATTTCGGGCTTCTAGCTAAATCGGTTTGGGCAGTACGTTAAGGGGATACTTGCACTTTTTTTTAATGAATATCTACACCGAATGATGAATCCAAATTTCAACATCCCAACTGCAGCGGTTTTGGCAGGACGTTAAGGATGAGTAATTTCCCCTTTTCTGCCCCATCCAAAAATTACGTCCTTTCCAAAAATTACGTCTTTTTATTTCTAGCTAAAGGGGTTTGGGCAGGCCATGAATGGGGAGTTCTTCCCCACTTTTTGCTCCTCCCCCAAGGAATTTCCCAAAATCTCGTCTTTGTAATTGTCTACGCCGGAGGGGGAACCTACATACCAAATTTCAGCGTCCTACCTCCTGCCGTTTGCGCTGGGCGATGTTGAATGAAATAAATATTTACATATTAACACATTTACACATATTCACAATAAGCATTTGCACATTTGTGTATTTATATTACAACCAAACCATCAATGCATCAAGCCATCAAACAATCAAATTTGCACATTTCCATTTTTGCACATTTGGTCATTTGCACATTTGCGTTTGCACATCTGAGCACCCGCATTTCCACATTTGCATTTACAATTACATTTACATTAACATTTGCAGTTACATTTACACCTACATTAACAATTATATATAGATTGGAGGAGGAACTTATGTACCAAATTTCAACTTCCCAGCTCCATTGGTTTTGGCAGGCAGTCAAGGGGGAGAATTTTCAACTTTTTGACTGCCGCGTTGGATTTTCCGAAAATCCCGTCTTAGCTGTTGTCCACACCGGATATGGAACCTACATACCAAATTTCAACTTCCTAGGTCTAGTGGTGTGGCATGTCGTTAAGAGGAGATTTTACGCCCTTCAAGCCCCAGTTTCACCACGTCCATGGTCAAAATTCTAAAATATACTTTATCAAGCCCTTTCTCTATGTAACACATATATCAAGTATCAGCTTTCTAGCTAAATAAGTGTTGGCAGTCCGTGAAGGGAGAGACTTGTCCCCGTAGGAATTTCCAAAAATTCCACGCGGGTGGATGCCTGCCCCTGAGGAGGAACCTATGTACCAAATTTTAACTTTCCAGTTAAAGCAGTTGTAGCAAGCTGTCAAGGGGCAGAACTATCGGCTTCTTTGCCCCTCTGTGTTCAATTTTCCAAAAGTCATGCTGGACACTGGAAAAGGAACCTGCATACCAAAATTCTTATTTCAGCGGTTTGGGCAGACCGTTAAGGTAGGAATTTTCAAAAAATCCCACTTGGGTGGAGTGGGTACGTTCCCAAATTTCAAATTTCTTGCGTTTTGGCAAGTCGTCAAGGGGAAAAATTTTCCACTTTTTTGCCCCTCCCCGTTGAAGTTTCCATAAATCCCTTCTTAGCTGTTGGCTACAATTGAGAAGGAACCTGCATACCAAATGTCAAGTTCTTGGTCCAGCGGCTTTTGCGGGTCATTAACCCTCCGATGAGTGAGAAGGTCCCTAGGGGCCTTTTAGGAGTTATTGAGGTTTTAGTGAGAATGGTACGCGGACGTGTGAATAGGTCCGTATGGACCTTGTACTGAATTTCACTAATAAATGCATATTTTTGGGCATCATTATAATTTTTTTATTGTTTCAACACATAATTTACTTGTTCTGAACACAAAGACCTAAACTCAAAAACATTAGGGATGATGATAAAAACAAAAAATTGTAAGAAAAATTCGAAGACATGAACTTTATCGCTTTCAAGGAAAGGCACAATATTCTAATTTTATACTACTAGCAATAAACCAGTTCTTATAATTTTTTGTTTTTATCATCATCCCTAATGTCTTTGAGTTTAGGTCTTTGTGTTCAGAACAAGTAAATTATGTGTTGAAACAATAAAAAAATTATAATGATGATGAAGTAATCCCTAAATGTCTTTGAGTTCAGGTAGACGTACGAAAGAGTATAAAAGAAGTTGTAGTTTCGTAAACCAAATCAGTCAAAGTCTAGACAGCGAAGAATAAAATCGTGTGTGATAGAAACAAAAATATAAATATGGCAGATGCAAGTAATTTGGACGTTGCTCAAATGGTTGTACGCCGTAGTACACGTTACCAGCAAATGACTGAGGATGAAAGGCGTGCAGCTGATAGTAGATTTGCTGATTTTATGGACGAAGACGTGGATGAAGAAATTGATATTGCTGCAATTGATAATTATGAAGTTGAGGATGATGAAGATCGCACATACCAACCTGCTGAAGAGTCAGATGCCGAAACTGAAGGATACGTCGAGCTAAATGAAGATACTGATGACGACGATGATGAAGAGGAAGAAAATGATGGGCAGGAAACGAATGAAAGTTACTATATTGGTAAAGATGGCACCCAATGGAGTAAAAAAGCACCACCAACATCACGCACTCGTAATCATAACGTGGTCGACTTCACAAGAAAGAAACCAGGACCAACAGGAAATATAGACGACCTCTATACAATAATGCGTTCAATCAAGACACAGGAAATAATACACTTAGTGCTACGTGAAACAAATCGTAAAGGCAGGGAGGTTACAGCTGCATGGAATTTGGCGAATCCCACGAAGAAAAAGGAGTGGAAGCCAGTGACAGTGAAAGAGTTTGACGCCTTTGTGGCTATTCTTTTGTGTGCTGGACTTAATAAAAGATCCTTTAATTTAGTCATCAGCCTCAAAAAAATTTGTTAGTGAAGAATCGTCATCACAGTAGGAATTTACAAAAATCCCACGTGGGTGGATGTCTGCACCTAAGGTGGAACCAATATAACAAATTTTAACTTCCCAGCTCTAGCGGTTTTAGCAGGCCGTCAAGTGTGAGGATTTTACTCTTTTATGCCCCTCCCCTCTTCACTGGAAAAGGAGCCTGTATTAAAAATTTCAACTTCCTAGGTCCAACGGTTTGGGCACGCCGTAAAGGGGAAGACGTTTTGCCTTTTAAACCCCCATTTTTACAACGTCACTGGCCAAAATCCTACAATGTACCTTATTGAGGAGTTAGCACATACTACCAGGAAGGCATATATGAAATTTTAGGCTTCTAGCTAAAGGGGTTTAAGCAGGCCGTGAAAGGGGAGATTTCCCCCTTTTTGCACATCCCCGAAGGAGTTTTAAAAAACCCCGTCTTAGCGGATGTGTACGCCGGAGGGGAAACCTACGTACCAAATGTCAGCCTCCTACCTGTTGCGGTTTGGGCTGGGCGATGTTGAATGAGTGAGTGAATCAGTCAGTAACGTTATTCCTTTATACATAAACATTTTACTCGATACAGCGCATACTACAGGAACTTTTTTGGCTGTATATACTTTGAGTTAACAAATCATAAAAAAATATTTTAAAATATTAAAATTTTATATTTATTGATTGGCGCCCGAGCAGGGACCCTCTAAAAAAGGATAGAGGGTCCTTTTTCGTAAAAAAATAAATGGTAACCTATTCCGCAAATAAGAGGTAAGCGAGAGATCTCTCGGAAGATCATCGGCCGGGATTTTTTTAATAAAAACATAAGTGTAAATTATTAAAAAAAAAGAATTTTAAAGGAAAAAGTGTTAAAATTAAAATAGAAAATTACAAATTTTATGGAACAAAAGATTTAAAATAAATAAAGTATACGTTTTTTACAAGTTGATGAAAAAAGAAACATATTAAATATAAATAACTTTTCCTTAAAATATCTAAAACATTGCTAAGAAATGTAACAGACACAAATTTATTGGCAAAAAAAATATAAAAATGAAAAAGTGAATAAACACAAAAAAAAAAAAACAATGAGTAAATAAGAAACTATAAAGTAAAAATCAACAAGTACTAATTACATTCTCGCATTTCGAAGAGTGAAAGAAAGTTTAAATCAGTTAAATTCTTGATTTATATTATATAATTGAATCGATTAATTACGATCTTGAGTACCCAGGAAAACTTTGGTAATGGATGCTCTTTACATATATCATCATATTTCAATGTAATGTAATGAGTTGCCGTTAATGGAACACATAATGCATTACTTTATAATGTTTACTGCTTACCTATATCATTATAATTCAACAAAAATAAATTACCGATATTTGTATACATAATGCATTACTTTGTAATGTATACTCCTTACATTCAGCATTATTACGAAATATAAGTTAATGAGTTACCAATAGTTGGTTAAAAAGTGCATTACTTTGTAATGTATACTTCTTACATTCAGCATTATTTTGAAACATAAAGTAATAAGTTACCTACAGTTGGTTACGTAATGCATTACAATTTAACATAATATAATGACTTAAAACTGATAAATTAATTGAAATCATACGTAGCATAAAAATCAATATTTGATAAATAATTTGTATCCCATCCCATCTATATTATAGAAAAAAATCTTAGCCATAAGTACAAAGCGTCGGCAGAATAACTACACAAAATTGAGCAACGCTGAGCTTATGTTAATTTTTTTTGGTTTTTCTCATAATTTGTTAAAATTTATTTAATTCTTTCAAATTTCATCATGTTTTGTTTGATTTGTTTTGTGTCGCCTTTTTTATAATTGTCAAACGAAAATGACAGCTGAGTTTTATGTAATAGAAATAATTAATAACGAATATTGCAGGAAAATTATTGCAACAAAAATTGCCGGCAATAAATATTTACGAGTCATCCATACGAAAGATAAGATAATTTTGACGTTTGCTGCAATATATATCGACATATTTGTCTCTATTCTAGACTACGGGATGTGCATTTACTTATATTGCACACAACTGTAAAATCTAAAAGCTACTTCAATCTATTGATAACAAGCATTTTTAGTTTTAGAAATACATAGTAACCAATTATTCTTAACTTCTTCGTATTCATTAGGGAACCAATTATTTTTTTACTTCCTATCTGCATTACGTTTCATTTTTTAATAAGCTAATTATAAGAATGAACCCATTACTTTGAGGCTCATCGCCTGTAAAATTCATCAATAAAGTGAGGTGTAAAATAATCTATAGGTCGCTTTGGATATACATTACTTTACCCATTATTTGGTAATGTGTGGCTTAGCTGGGTAATTTGCAATCTATAAAGAAAGAAAAGGGAAAATACGCATTACTTTTTTGTTGTTTTTACTTAAATCAGTTGAAATTCTTGTTTATTATTTTTAAAGATTAACTATTTCACACTCGGTTTTGTTCTAATCTCTCCATTTTGAAGTCATTTGACCAATATGCCCGACGAGACTATCGAGCAACTGACCGCTAGACTGGACAGAACTTTGACAATGACATAATCAACCGGAGCGACGACGGGTTTTACCGCATCGCAGAGGGAACAAATTGCCCTCATGATAAGGGAAGCCCTTGGAACATCATCCGACCCTCTGACGGATGAGGGGGCAGACCATTCCATTGGGACGGTTACTACCAGGAGGTACTGGACAGAGTTCCCAAAATAATTAAATCCCTAAGGGTGCTTTCCGGCAAACCCGGAGAATTTAATTCCTGGCGCAAATACGAGGAGATGGTCTTAAAACTATATTATTCGACAAAGGTTACTGGGAGGTACTACGCAATTCTGCACGCTATATGCACAAAAATCGTTGGAGACGCGGATACCGCTTTGGAGTCGTATAGGACTCCACTAGATTGGTCACGAATGAGAAAATGCCTCGCAATGCTTTATGAGGGCAAGAGAGACATCGGAACACTGGAATATCAGATGATAGTACTATGTCAGGGGAATAGGACGATAACAGAATTTTACCAGTGTGTCCATCAACATCTTTCACTGATATTGACAAGGTCTCCTGCCTGGAACTGAAGGAAAATAGCCTTCGTGCCATGACAAACACATACAGGGAAAAGGCTTTAGACACATTCGTTAGAGGACTAAATGGACACTGGCGGCAAAAAGAAGAATTGCATCAATCCTAAACTTGTAAAGAAACCTAAGGAGAACGAAAAATATTTCAGGCCAAAATCCGTTAATGGCGATATTTAAATTACACAACACAAACTAATGAAATTGTTCGATGACACTCTTATTAAATTGTTCCTGTTACCGGAATTGGGAACATTTGACGCAAGTCTGGGAAATGATAGCTTAAAGGAACTTTCAGCCGTCATCTATAGAGCGGAGAATTATTTTACTGTCAGGGGGAGAAAAAATCGCAATCAAACAACTTGTTTCCCAAAATGTTAATAATATTGAGATTATAGTAAATTATCTTTCAAAGAATCGTGGGAACGCTTTGGAAGACATGGTTGATCCGCATTGAAGTCTATTTGCAGATCTCAGAATTCTAAAATGTAGCTAATCAGTGAGTTAGCCCATACTCCAGTTAACACATATTTAAAATTTCGGGCTTCTAGCTAAATCGGTTTGGGCAGTACGTTAAGGGGATACTTGCACTTTTTTTTAATGAATATCTACACCGAATGATGAATCCAAATTTCAACATCCCAACTGCAGCGGTTTTGGCAGGACGTTAAGGATGAGTAATTTCCCCTTTTCTGCCCCATCCAAAAATTACGTCCCTTCCAAAAATTACGTCTTTTTATTTCTAGCTAAAGGGGTTTGGGCAGGCCATGAATGGGGAGTTCTTCCCCACTTTTTGCTCCTCCCCCAAGGAATTTCCCAAAATCTCGTCTTTGTAATTGTCTACGCCGGAGAGGGAACCTACATACCAAATTTCAGCGTCCTACCTCCTGCCGTTTGCGCTGGGCGATGTTGAATGAAATAAATATTTACATATTAACACATTTACACATATTCACAATAAGCATTTGCACATTTGTGTATTTATATTACAACCAAACCATCAATGCATCAAGCCATCAAACAATCAAATTTGCACATTTCCATTTTTGCACATTTGGTCATTTGCAAATTTGCACATTTGCGTTTGCACATCTGAGCACCCGCATTTCCACATTTGCATTTACAATTACATTTACATTAACATTTGCAGTTACATTTACACCTACATTAACAATTATATATAGATTGGAGGAGGAACTTATGTACCAAATTTCAACTTCACAGCTCCATTGGTTTTGGCAGGCAGTCAAGGGGGAGAATTTTCAACTTTTTGACTGCCGCGTTGGATTTTCCGAAAATCCCGTCTTAGCTGTTGTCCACACCGGATATGGAACCTACATACCAAATTTCAACTTCCTAGGTCTAGTGGTGTGGCATGTCGTTAAGAGGAGATTTTACGCCCTTCAAGCCCCAGTTTCACCACGTCCATGGTCAAAATTCTAAAATATACTTTATCAAGCCCTTTCTCTATGTAACACATATATCAAGTATCAGCTTTCTAGCTAAATAAGTGTTGGCAGTCCGTGAAGGGAGAGACTTGTCCCCGTAGGAATTTCCAAAAATTCCACGCGGGTGGATGCCTGCCCCTGAGGAGGAACCTATGTACCAAATTTTAACTTTCCAGTTAAAGCAGTTGTAGCAAGCTGTCAAGGGGCAGAACTATCGGCTTCTTTGCCCCTCTGTGTTCAATTTTCCAAAAGTCATGCTGGACACTGGAAAAGGAACCTGCATACCAAAATTCTTATTTCAGCGGTTTGGGCAGACCGTTAAGGTAGGAATTTTCAAAAAATCCCACTTGGGTGGAGTGGGTACGTTCCCAAATTTCAACTTTCTTGCGTTTTGGCAAGTCGTCAAGGGGAAAAATTTTCCACTTTTTTGCCCCTCCCCGTTGAAGTTTCCATAAATCCCTTCTTAGCTGTTGGCTACAATTGAGAAGGAACCTGCATACCAAATGTCAAGTTCTTGGTCCAGCGGCTTTTGCGGGTCATTAACCCTCCGATGAGTGAGAAGGTCCCTAGGGGCCTTTTAGGAGTTATTGAGGTTTTAGTGAGAATGGTACGCGGACGTGTGAATAGGTCCGTATGGACCTTGTACTGAATTTCACTAATAAATGCATATTTTTGGGCATCATTATAATTTTTTTATTGTTTCAACACATAATTTACTTGTTCTGAACACAAAGACCTAAACTCAAAGACATTAGGGATGATGATAAAAACAAAAAATTGTAAGAAAAATTCGAAGACATGAACTTTATCGCTTTCAAGGAAAGGCACAATATTCTAATTTTATACTACTAGCAATAAACCAGTTCTTATAATTTTTTGTTTTTATCATCATCCCTAATGTCTTTGAGTTTAGGTCTTTGTGTTCAGAACAAGTAAATTATGTGTTGAAACAATAAAAAAATTATAATGATGATGAAGTAATCCCTAAATGTCTTTGAGTTCAGGTAGACGTACGAAAGAGTATAAAAGAAGTTGTAGTTTCGTAAACCAAATCAGTCAAAGTCTAGACAGCGAAGAATAAAATCGTGTGTGATAGAAACAAAAATATAAATATGGCAGATGCAAGTAATTTGGACGTTGCTCAAATGGTTGTACGCCGTAGTACACGTTACCAGCAAATGACTGAGGATGAAAGGCGTGCAGCTGATAGTAGATTTGCTGATTTTATGGACGAAGACGTGGATGAAGAAATTGATATTGCTGCAATTGATAATTATGAAGTTGAGGATGATGAAGATCGCACATACCAACCTGCTGAAGAGTCAGATGCCGAAACTGAAGGATACGTCGAGCTAAATGAAGATACTGATGACGACGATGATGAAGAGGAAGAAAATGATGGGCAGGAAACGAATGAAAGTTACTATATTGGTAAAGATGGCACCCAATGGAGTAAAAAAGCACCACCAACATCACGCACTCGTAATCATAACGTGGTCGACTTCACAAGAAAGAAACCAGGACCAACAGGAAATATAGACGACCTCTATACAATAATGCGTTCAATCAAGACACAGGAAATAATACAAGAAAAAGGAATGGAAGCCAGTGGAAGCCAGTGACAGTGAAAGAGTTTGACGCCTTTGTGGCTATTCTTTTGTATGCTGGACTCACAAGATCAAACCATGAACCAGCTATGGAATTATGGGGCGCGACGCGTTGCCCAATATACAAAGCTGCGTTGTCGTACGATCGCTTCATGTGTATAAAGCAATTTATTCGATTCGACTATGGAAATACTCGACAACAGCGACTCATCAACAGCAAAACTGCGGCTATTGACGATATTTGGCAAATGTTGCAACATAACTTGGCAGCAGCTTACACTCCTCATGAAGCACTAACAGTTGGTGAGCAGTTGTTCCCTTACAGAGGCCGCACCCGCTTAACGCACTATATTCCGTCAAAGCCAGCTAAGTATAGTTTGAAGGTATGGTGGTTATGCGACTCACAGAGTTATTATCCTGTGAAGGGAATGATATATTCTGGAAAACTGTCAAACCAACAACGGGAGATAAACCAAGGGCAGAACGTTGTGCTGGATCTTGTAGAAAAATATTTAGATGCTGGCCGTACTATATACGCGGATAATTTCTTTACCACTCTTGACTTGGCGCGTATTTGATGAGGAGGAAGACCGCATATGTTGGTACAGTGCGCTACAACAAAACATTCATTCCACAGGAGTTTAAGAAGAACCCGAAGCGCACCATCAATAGTACATTATTTGGGTTCAACGAAGGGGATATAGCGTTATGCTCATACGTGCCGAAAAAAAAATAAAGTCGTGAACGTGCTCCCCACAATGCACTACACCTGCCGCGTTGACGAGCAAACTGAGAAGTGGAAGCCAACAAATGCGGCGTTGATACCATGGATCAAATGCTAGGCACTAACAGCTGCAAAAGAGCAACACAACGATGGCCGTTGGCCATGTTTTATAATATGCTGGACGTCACTGCATTGGCTGCTTTTACGATTTACAACGAAATGAAGCCTATAAAAAGGAGTGACAGACGGCGGTCGTTCTTGTTACTGCTAACGAAACAATTGGCCACACCAAATATCGAAGAACGTGCCCTGAACAACCATATAACCTCATATCCAAGGATACGCAATGCGATGGAAACATTCGATGTCAGGGTAAGGAAAACATCTTCAAATTCAAGAATAGAATATATATTTATTTGTTTTTTATTTTTCTTTTTATTTCAGGTATTACCAAGACCGATGGAAGGCAATGCACCGTCGTTTGCGGCTAGGTCAAGTAGACCGTCATGTCGCCTTTGCCGTTCTGAGTACGGGCGGCAGCGGAAAACGCGGGCATACTGCTTCGGCTGCGGCAACTCTGTTTGCGGAAAACATAGCACACTTTTACATCGCTGCAACACTTGCGCACAGGGCGGGGGACAAGAAGTACACGCTCAACAACAATAATTTTTAAACTTTTTATAATAGTCTTAAGAAAATTCAAGCAAAAAAAAAAAATTGAAAAAATTATTTTTGTATGTAGAATTTAGTTATAAACAATAAAAACAAAAAAAATCAAAAAAAAATTTTTTATATGAAAAAAACATGATTTACAAAAAAGCTCCGTAGGGACCTTTTCACACGGCCACTCATCGGAGGGTTAAGGGAGATCAAATACTATATGCGTCGATAGCTCAGTGGGTAGAGTTCTTGGCTGACAACCAGAGCTCCCTGGTTCGATTCCCATCTTGACCACATTAGTTTTAATTACAAATATTTTAAATAAAATATTTTAAATAAAATATTTGTAATAATTTATTTTAATAAAAATTCCTCTTTTTTAAAAATCTATTTTTATACACATTACTTGTTCCATTCTCGTAACCATATAAGTAACCCCATATTATCACCTATAAAGTAATGGGTATATACATTACTTTGAGGATCATCGCCTATAAAAATCATCCATGAAGTAAGGTGTAAAGTAATCTATCGACCCCTATGGCTATGCATTAATTTACCTATTATTTGGTAATGTGTGGTTTTGTTGGGTATGTAACTGATTAAGTTAAAGCCGATATTTAGAATTCTCTTCGTTTGGATTTGATGGATTTAATTGGGTTTGCTAATGTTCCATTAAAGTAGGTTGCCTCTTTTTATAGATGAGTTATTTTTCTTGGGGATCCAACGCTTTTGAGTTTTTATAGTGCTTAAATAAATAGTTAAATAATAGTTTCTATAGTGCTTAAATAAAACACTGCGACTATCGGATGCAATTTTAATACTTGATTGTTGGAAAAAAATCAAATTTCCTCAACTATATGGCAATTCTGAGATTTATTTATCCTCCTAGTTCCAACTTATGGCCGAGCAAAAATGCCTGTTATGGTGACAAAGATGCCGCAGACGCAATTATTATACGAATATTCTATTATTTCACAAACTTTAATCAATTGCAATTCTTTAAACAAATTATCCAAATTTCACCAACGTTTAATTTTTCAAATTTTAATTTTTTTCTTCTTTTTTCCAAATTTCAAACTATCTCCTTTTCCAAGCGAGAAATCCGAAATTTTTAATACGTGTTAACTAGAGTATGGGCTACCTCATTGATCAGCTACTCGTACCAGGTACATGGTAAAAATGGGGACTCAAAGGCAAACAATATGAAATTTGATATATGTATGTGTTACCTGAAGTATGGGCTAACTCATCCTTGAGGCATTGTGGGACATGGTAAAAATTGGGGACTCCGGGTAATTACCTGGGCACTCCATGTACTCCCGGGTGTTAGCCCGGGCAACTGTATTTCACGCTAACAACGTAGCGGGCTGTGTCCGCTAATATATATCTACATTAGAGTTGTCCAAAAAAGCACAAAAAGTTAACTTTTAAGAATTTGTAATTTGTCGTTAGAGTAATTTATACAAAAAGTAGGGTTGACTTTAAGTCAAAGTATCAAAATTTTCTGAAAAGATTTAAGTAAAAATTTAACTTGCTAACGCCTTATATGAATAAATGTCTGATCTTTATTTTTATGAAGACTACGAATCTGCAATCAAAATTGCAAACAAATTTGTGATTTTTAAATTATTTTTTGACAATAAAACAAAATTGCATTTTTTTGTGATACTTTCCTAACTATCTAAAATGGTTGTCATCAAAAAATTCAAGTTGTTGTACTTTTGCAATTTACTTACAAAGGGCTTTCATTAGACATCTAATTGTTTTTAATTTTTGAAAGGGTAATTGTTATCCTTACAACTGAATGTAAAATTTGACTTTTATAGTTTTTCGCTATTATTTAGCGTATTAAAATTAATTTGTTAACAAAAATTCTGTCTCACATAAGAAGACATTCCGTGGACATATAATCATTCAAAAAAGAATTTTGCGCAGAGTTAAATACAAGAAAGTTTCTTGATGAAAATCGAACATTTTTAAATGAAATTTTTGCGAATTTCCCGACTTTGAATTTAATTTTAATTTTATATTCGGAATGTACACTCAAAAATATATTAGATTTGATGAGTTGCGATCCTAATAATTATATTTAATTTTTATCAATTTTTAATTTTTTTAAAATAATAAAACCAGTACAACTTCGAAAATTCAATGGGGATGTGCTGCCCTAAATAAAACTTTTTTTTATTTCTTTGACAGAGCATATTTTTTTTCCTTAATGGCATACTTGTAGAGTTGTGGAGCTCGTGAATTCGATTTTTTTACCGCCTTAATATACATACATTTTCCACAAGCATTGTTTCAGTCAGCTTTTTTTGACATATTTACCAACTAAAGCGACAATAAAAAACCACTTTGTTTCTGTAATGTTGTACTTGTTGCAGAATAAAAACCACCTGTAATGTGAATTTGTCATGGCTATACTTGAAAATCTATTGCTGGCTTGTTTGCTTAACTTTTATTTTTTTCGCTTTAGTCCCTATTGCTGTTTGGAAAAACTGAAAGAGTGTTCGAAGATGTTGTTCTTCTGTAGAGGATGCTATCAATACGTCATCAATATACACGAAAACGAAATCTAGATTTCGACATATCTCATCCATCAGTCGTTGGAAATTTTGAGCTGCGTTCCTTAACCCAAAGGGCATTTTTAGAAATTCATACAATTCAAATGGCGTTATGACCGCAATTTTGGGTATGTCATCTGGATTCACTTAAATTTGGTGGTATGCGCGTATGAGATCAATTTTAGAGAAAATGGTTCGACCGTGCAGACAATGAACATAATCTGTTATGAATGGTATGGGATACCCATCTGGAATAGTTATGTTATTCAACTGACGATAATCCCCGAAAGGACGCCAATCTCCATTCTTTTTAGGCACTTTTTGAAGGGCGTATTATACCATTCTCGAGCATGAAACTGAACTCTTTTTTTTTTTTGCTATACTGAGTCTTGTTTAACCTAAAGGTCTTACCTTGGCTTTTACAGGTGGTTCAGATGTCTCCATGTGATGATATATGTTATTTGGTTTTGGATAAATGAATGAGGAGACATTGTATATTTCAGGTAAATCTTCTAATAATTTATGGTTTTGATTTTTGATAATCGTTGTGATTCCAAGCGTTGAAGTTTTTTGAATTGTGGCACGTGAACACGATTCTTTAAATCCAGGAGAAGATGAAAATGTATTAAAAAAAATCCGGTCCGATAATGGGTTTTGTTACGTCTGCTATAATGAGCAGCCATGTGAATGATTTACGAAGACCAAGATCAAGTTGTAGTAGTTTAGTTCCAAATGATTTAATAGGAGTTCGATTAGCTGCAAAAAGTGGAACTTTATATAAAGAGTTGTTTATTTTGGTATCTATTAAATAAGAAGATTTAGTATAGTTATCATTAATAAATAGGCGGCGCGATGGATGGATAAATGTTTCGGTGGCCGCAACTTGCGAAACATTATTTAGTTTTTTGTAAATTTGCAAGGGGATTTACACTTTTTGGCTTTTGATCGAAATCTTTGATGAAGCCAACAATATTCTGCATTATCGTTTCTTGATTTTGAGCGTTTACTTGAAAAACTTTTTTGACGGCTGCTAAATTGTTTTTGGAATTGTTTTTGAAGAGATTCAATTTGTTGAATTAATTGTTGACATAAAGTATCCTGTGGTGTTGAGATTGATGAAATGTTTGCTGGACGAGCCATATTAATGATTTTGTCTGCTTGTTCTGCAAGCTTAGCAATATCTTGTTGTTTACTTATTGCAAGAATTGATCTTACATTTTCTGGAAGTTGTTCCAAAAATAAAGATCGAATTAAGTTGTCACCGACTTCACCACTTCCAAGATTTTGCATTGTTCTTAAGAAATGAGATGGTTGTTGATCACCCAAAATCTATCCACTCAGTAATCTCTAAAGTTTTTATTTCATCAGATTTGCTGAATAGATTTATGATCCGTCTCTTTAGAGTCTCATATCTATTACCAACAGAGGCAGTTTCGAGAACGTCACTCACCAAACCTAATGTGCTTTCATCAATATTTGCGACTAAATATCGAAATTTTGTTTCATCCGATGAAATTCTGGCAATCGAGAATATTGATTCAGTTTGCCGAAACCATACACGACGATTCTTGGGACAAAATGGTGAAAATTTCTTAAGATTGCTTGATGTAGCTGCAATTTCTTGAATCGGAATTTCTTGACATTGTTGATTATTTAAATCACCACCTGATTGGTCCATGCCGTTTGTTGGTTTGGGCGCAAAATAATTTCCTCAAATAGGTTTACAATTTAAACACAGAAGTTGATTAGTACAAAATTCAGTGGGTTTATTATAAGAGGGGGTATAACCTTTCAGTTTAATGGCTTGTACAATACTAAATTCACTTGTTCTTACACTAGTTAGTTAGAGATCAATAATTGTGGTCTCGAGTATTGAGAGCACCAAAAATCTTCCAATATTCCAATACAGTAAATGACGTTAGAATAAAGGAATCTAATAATAATCAAAAAGAATAAAAATAATAATTAGTTAAACTTTGCACCTGAACATCCCGGCCCCCTTGCGGCAACGCAACTCATGGAGGCGGGACCTAGGAACAGTTTGCTATAAGTGCAGTAAATATATAAGTTTACAAAAGTTTGTCATATAATTTCAAATAATTACATAAGCATTTTACTCGTAACAGAACAAATATGTATCTGTACATATAATTTAAAGATACAGTTGTATTTATAGAATACTTTAAATAACAAAATATACAATTCAATTTTGGAAGTATATATGTACATACGTATATAATAAAAACACGTTTCAAAATATAGTTATTGAGGTTTATAGAAATTATAATTTTGATAAAGAGATTATTGCAGCAATTATAATGTTTTAGATCCCAATTTTGCCGTTTAAGACCCATCCTAATTGTGTATCTTGTGCCATTGGGGTGGTAAGTGTTGGCGGGTGGAGGATAGATTTTACTATCTGTGGATACACATCAGCGCCTAGAACAATATTTATATCACTCGACTTAAAGAATTTAGGGTCTGCTAGACGCAGATTTGTATATTGGTCGGTGACTCTTTCGTCCAAATCTTGAGATCGAACTTTACACGGCAACTCTCTGCTGACACTGGCCATTATAACGAAAGTGGGCCCATCATCAAAGTGTGGTTTAAATGTGATTTTGCACAGACGATTAGAACCAGCTTTTTCGACAGGAAGGTTAAATCTATTTGGCAAAAACTCTGCAATAGTGCTTGTCTCCGCGGAAGGATTTAAAATACCGCGGATATTACCCCAATCATCACTCAATCGCACTTTGATGATAACAGTCGGTCTCAAAATCGTGGGTTGTGATATAGTAACAGGAAGGCTATCCTTATGATAAGCACTTTGGTAGGTTCTGAGCCGTTCATGTTGGTGTAGAAGGGTGTGATGCTTTCCACCACATTGATGACATCTGTCAGTGTTATGACATCTGCGTAACATATGACTGTGGGCCAGACAATTTTCGCAATAACGGTGATTTTTGACGATTTGTAACCTTTTAGACACACTCATTTCTTTAAATTTACGACATGTTCTTAAAGGATGGTCTTGGTGGCACAGGCGACAATCGGGTTTTTTAAAATTACGGTTTCGTTGGAGTTGTGGTTTTTGAGCTTCTTCAAGGGGTGATAAACTTCTGCATCGTCGGTTATTTAAAGACATAGTGCTGTAATGATGTAGAAAAAACAATATTAGTGTGATTCGGGATTAGAGTAGGGTAGTAGGACTAATTTTACGATTGGCCTCTTAATATTGCCAGTAGAGGTGCGTATTTCAGCAACCCGGATCTTATTATCATGACCGGGAAATACTTTGGGGGGGAGTTTATCTTGTTTTATTATAACAAGATCGCCAATTGCAAAATTACGTTGGGGGTACTTCCATTTAGTACGTTTATGCATTTCTTTTAGGTACTCCTCTTTCCACCTACAAGCGAAATGATGATGAAGTACCTTGAGTTTTTGCCAACGGTTTACGTAGCTATCAGCTTGACAAGAAAGCTCAGGTTCGGGGGGTGATAATAGAGGTGCACCAATGATAAAGTGACCGGGTGAGAGAGCACAAAGGTCATTGGGGTTCTCACTCATCGGACTTAAAGGTCTTGAGTTAAGACATGCTTCGATCCTTGCTAACATTGTTGTGAACTCCTCAAAAGTAAAATTTTGTGCATGGGTTATCTTTTTAAGATGGGACTTTAAACTTTTTACCGCCGCCTCCCAAAGTCCACCCATATGGGGAGCTCCTGGAGGAATAAAGTGCCATTTGATTGCTTGGAAGGCATGCTGAGACAGAAGATTTAGTTTTACCAGAGATAGAAAATTTGATTGGTTCTTGTGAAATATATTGGATGCGCCAACAAAAGCCGTACCATTATCAGAAAATAGAGCCCTTGGAGTGCCGCGACGTGAAAAGAAGCGGGCAAAAGCCGCTAAGAATGCCTGGGTGGATATCTCACTGGTAGCCTCCAGGTGGATAGCCTTTGTGGCAAAGCATACGAATACCAGGACATATCCTTTCGTAACTTTACATCCGCGACCAACAAAGGATTTAATATTAAAGGGTCCGGCAAAATCTAGGCCAGTATTCGAAAATGGACGTGAAAGAATAGTTCGCTCGGGTGGAAGTGAGGCCATCAGTTGTTGACTCTGTTTGTGTTTGTATACAGCGCACTCTTTACAATGGAAAATAACAGTTTTAATCAAATTTTTAAGTTTTGGGACCCAAAGCTCTAACCGCATTAGGCGTAACAAAAGGGCGTTTTCACCGTGGATTGTGTATTTATGGAGCAATTCGATATATAAACGTGTAAAACGACCAGAGTAGGGCAGAATTTTTGGAAACCTTTCATCATATGATAACGTTGTAGCTTGAGATAGTCTCCCATTGACTCTCATTATGCCGTCTGTATCTAGAAATGGATTGAAAGGTAGCAGGCAACTTTTGCGGGGAATTTCCAAGCCACGAGAGAGCATGTCATACTCGGGAAAGTAGAATTTTTGGCAGGAGGCTACCAGACGAGATTTAACATCCTTGATCTCCGTATGCTGTATATTGATAGAAGGACAGTCAAAGGTTTGTTGCAATCGTGGGTGAGTGGCGTTATAGAAGCGAAATATATATGAAATTACACGTAAGGCCCTTGAGAGATCAGAAAAACGATTAAGAATGTCAGATTCTGGTAACAGATTGACGTAAGATTTAATGGGCCTAGCCTCTTCCTGTGTTTCTAATGGCGCGACTGCAGTTGGCCACTCCAACTTGGGGCGCTTAAGCCAATAATCATTTGAAGTTAGTTCATTTGCTGTGAGTCCTCGAGAGCCCAAGTCGGCAGGATTGTCTTTAGAGCTTACATGGTGCCATCTATCCTTTCCGACCTTATCCGCAATAGATGTTATTCTGTTGGCGACGAAAGTAGTCCAGTGAGAGGGGTGTTTTTGCAGCCATGCAAGGACGATCATAGAATCGGTCCAGAGATAAAGGTCGCACTTGTCGATTTTTATCATTGAGCTGAATGAATGTATCATTTTCGCTAATAGTTCTGCGCCACATAACTCTTTTCTGGGAAGAGTCACAAATTTGACCGGGGCTACATTGGTCTTAGCGACAAGTAAATGGGTAAAAATCTCTCCGTTTGGGCCTTTAGTTCGTAAATACAGAGTAGCGGCATAAGCTTTTTCTGATGCATCGCAAAAACCATGCATCTCAGCTGAAAACGAGGGGTTATAATTCACAAATCGGGGATTTTTATCTTTCCGATGTTTGGATAGTCTTCTAGGAAATTGTACCACCTATTAAGTGTTTCTTCTCTGAGATCTTCATCCCAATCAGTGTGATCAATCCAGATCTGTTGCATTATCATCTTTGCCACCACAATTTTAGGAGCCAGCCACCCAGCTGGATCAAATAATCTAGCTATTTTCGACAAGACTGCTCTTTTCGTAATATTTTCTCGAGTTGGTTGAATAACGGGATTGAAATAAAAATAATCTTGGCCCGCGTTCCATCTCAGTCCCAAGGTTTTGGTGGTGGTGGTATCAGAGAGTTTTAAAAATTCAGAAGTAAGCAAATGATCGCTGTTCAGACCTTGCAAAAGTCTTTCATCGTTCGAAATCCACTTACGAAGCGAAAATCCTGCTGAACCAAGGACACTAATAAGATTGTCACGGGCTTTGAGAGCAAGGGTTATGTCATGGGAACCGGCTAACACGTCATCTACATACATGTAGTTTCTGAGTATATCAGAAACGTCGGGGAATTGAGATTCACATTGGTTTGCGAGTTCAAGCAGCGTTCTTATGGCCAGATATGGGGCGCAGTTTACACCAAATGTTACAGTTTTTAATTCGAAATCTTGGGGTTCTTCATTTGGTGATTTTCTGAAAATGATTCGTTGGAATGCAGTGTGGGAGGGATTGATTAGTATCTGCCGATACATTTTTTCTATGTCTGCATTGAAGACGAATCTGAACAGACGCCAACGTATTATTAGGACCGTTAACTCCTGCTGTTGGGTTGGTCCTGGATATAGAACATCGTTTAAGCTAGCCCCGGTGACGGTTGGGCTAGAGGCGTTAAAAACGACACGTAGTTTGGTGGTGGTACTTTCAGGCTTTAGGATCGAGTGATGAGGTAAATAATAGGATGAATTAGGGGAGGCAAATGATTCAGGAGAGACTTTATCCATGTGATTTAGAACTAAATATTCCTCGATAACTTTATCGTAATCGGTTTTATATTGAGGGGTTTTAAGTAATCGAGTCTCATTCCGAAGAAATTGTGATAAGGCTATGTTCCGAGAATGGCCCAATGATATAGTATCGGGAAATTCGGGTTTAAAAGGAAGAGAGACAACGAAACGACCATTTTCGGATCTAAATGTCGATGCTTTGTAAAGATTTTCGCAATAAATCTCTTCTTCGGAAAGGGTAGAAACTCTGGCGACTTTCTCGAATTCCCAGAACCGACTCAATTGTTTATTTAAGTCAACGGTATTAATAAAGGACGAAAGGGATTTAAAAGGTTTGTGAGATTCTAGTCTACCTGTTACGTTCCATCCAAAAATAGTACGTTGCGCAACTAGTGAATGACTTTGATCCCATCGTACTCCATTTCTTATTATTTTGGGGTAAACATCACCATCTAATAAAAGGTCGACGTGCGCAGCTTTTTCAGAATAACGATCGGCAAGAGGAATATCTGAGAACTTGGAGTTTATGCGTGAAGACAGTTGGTAATAGGGTAAGTCACCAGTTAATTTGTCGACCACATAGGCATCAACATTTGTTTTGAATTGCCTTTCAACTGGTGATCCAATAATAATTTGACAGGAGCGTGTAGAAGTGGCAGTCAAAGAACCACTTAAGCCAGTTACCTCAGTTTGAAACGATTTGGTGGGGATTAACAATTTAGATTGAAGACTTTTCGATATAAATGAAGCTTCAGAGCATGAATCGATCAAGGCTCGTACGGTGCGTCTTATATTAAACATACAGACGTCAACGAGAGCAGTACCCAGTACAATTGACTCGTTGGAAGTGGACTGTATTTGCGTAGAATAAGTTTGGTGTGCTCTAGCTTCATAAGCAGCCGCTGAAGTTGATGGGGTCTGCATTAGAGGAGCTTGTATATTGGGTGTATTTTGAAAATTATAAGTATTTTTATTAAAAGGAGCAGAAGCTGTATTCGTCTGGACTTGTTGAGACGTGTTAACCAAATCAGAGGTGTTTGAACGGTGAAGTAAAGTATGATGCCTCTTTTTGCATACATTGCAAGAAAATTTGCACTTACATTTTTTTTATCTCATGTGAGGAAGCCATGCAATTAACACACCGTTTTTCCTTTTTAACGGTGGCATATCTCTTCTCAACAGACATCGAAAGAAATGAGGGGCATAGTCTTAGAGCGTGTGAGTTTTCACAGAGGGTACATTTTCCGGTGGAGTTGGAGACAATATTAGTCTGATAGCTGTTAACCTTTCTGGATTCATAGGAACTGGATTTAACAGCTCTAGAATTTTTTTTATTGGACGAAGAAATATTGCCGGGAGAGGACCTTATATCCGTTACAGACTCGAGCGTTTGGTATCTCTCAGTTAGAAAACTGTCCATCTGCTTCCATGTGGGGAGCTCCCGACTGCCGCGGATCGACTGTTCCCAAAGGTTGAGTGTTACGTCAGGAAGTGCAACGGAACATACGAACACAAATAGTATATCCCAATTTTCCGTTTTTATGTCCAAAAGTGAAAGATTGGACACACAGTCGTTAATAGTCCTTTGAACCCTTTTTATATGAGGGCCCGACTCCTTTAGAACCGGCATAACGTTCAAAAGAATTTTGAGCTGAGCGTTCTGCCAAGCAATAGGAAAACCATCGTTATTTAAGGGGCATGTCCGCAAAATATCATGAGCCTCACCCTGAGTCTTTTTTAAGAGGTGACAAAGTCGTTCAATGTTGGTAAGACTTGAATTGTTAATATAAAGCGCCGTAAACATATCGCGGAAACTTGGCCATGAGACATAATCTCCAGAAAAGTTTGGCATGTCACATGGGGGAATACTAATATTCGGTTTAGATCCTACAGGAGTTCCTGTTGGCGCAAATGATGGAGATTTTCGCGAAAGAGAATCTAACATTTCATTGGCCTTTGATAAGGCTCGTACGTGTGAATCGAGCGTTTTAAAGAACCTTGCCTTTATGGTTTCTATATTAACATCTTTTTCACAGGACTTATACTCCAATAGAATTTTATCATAAGCGGACCTCAAATCAGCCCAATGACGAACTATTTCATCCTTATGAACTCCTAATGTATGGATGTTATGATTAGTTGTTGGTATGCCAGCAAAATAGGCCTCGAATTCGACTACGCTATCAGATGCTTTTATAAAGAGATCTAAAAGAGACATCATGAAAAGTCCGTCCGGTAGGAGAGGAGGACAAAAAATACGGAGGGGTGTGTTTTTTAATGAAAAAGTTTAGTCGTCGTACAACCAACGGTTACAATTTATTAAAGGGGTACGATATTTATACAAATCACAACGTATTTTTTAATATAATTGAGAATCTGATGAGGAGTTATTAGCAGTTTGTACAAAACTGTGTTCAAATGAATTGGTAAATGTTGTTAAATGAGTGACCTTGCTTAAAAGTCATATAAAATTTGCCGTATTTAATGTATTAGTTTAAATAGTTATATCTCCCGTGGTTCTACAGTATGTTCTTAAAAACTTTGTTGTTGGTTAATTAATATAAAATTAACTACTAAAGTTTCCAAAGTAAATCTTGCTTAAAGCAGAATACACAGAATACTTTCGGTTGTTGAGTAAAATGTTTTACTTCATTGATTTCTGTATTCCAATGCAAATTAAAAAAAGAGTTCTGTTTAATGTTTAAGTTGGGTATTAGATTTGAACGTAGTCGAGCAATATATTTGTATGTGTAATTGATGACTTATTTTCTTAAGACAAGAGAAAGAACAATTTTAGATAAATTAAATAAATACGTATGTAAATATGTTCCAAGTTGTCGGCTTTTGAGAGTTATGTTATCGTATTCTCAGAGCACAACAGAAATTAACAGCAAAATAGTGGATATATACAAAAAAGTGTATTATTAAGTAAGTGTGGATTTTATTGTTATTAAGAAAGGGAAAATTTACTTTGTTAAATTTGTAACGGTTTCTATATAAAAGTTACATTTTTATACGTTGTTGCTTATGCAAAAGAACAAAAAAAACGAATGCAATGTACACTTACAATATGTTCATACCTTTTGTTTTCTATAGTGATTTTTGTGTATGCAGCTTTCTTCACCAGATTTCTTCTTTATAGTTGATAGTAGCAGCCGAAAATAATTTTTTGTAAGAGGGATGTTTTTCGTAAAACCTTTAAATGAATATTTGAGCGAAATTATTTGCGATTTTAATTTAAATCTGTGGGGTTTCTATCCGGTTCGAAGGACCATTAAATGTTGGTTTGGGCGCAAAATAATTTCCTCAAATAGGTTTACAATTTAAACACAGAAGTTGATTAGTACAAAATTCAGTGGGTTTATTATAAGAGGGGGTATAAACCTTTCAGTTTAATGGCTTGTACAATACTAAATTCACTTGTTCTTACACTAGTTAGTTAGAGATCAATAATTGTGGTCTCGAGTACTGAGAGCACCAAAAATCTTCCAATATTCCAATACAGTAGATGACGTTAGAATAAAGGAATCTAATAATAATCAAAAAGAATAAAAATAATAATTAGTTAAACTTTGCACCTGAACACCGTTGTTGTTATGTTCTTGCATTTTATCTCGTCGGGGTCACCAATTGTGAGGACAAATAAAACTACCGACCTTTTTATTAAAAATAAAGACAAATGACTAAAGAATATTTAATTGAAAATTATTGACAAAATTTTAATTTTAAAATCAAAGTGAACTTGATTTTTTTAAAAGTATAAAGTTAAAGTATTTCCAATTTTATTTTGTAAAGTAGATGTACTCTACAAATGCCGATGCACAGTGTCGTGTTTTCACATAACGAGCGGCCAAAAGTAGAAGGAGTTGTCGTAGTGTTACGAAATTTGGCACACTTGTTGGACTTGGTGAAAGATCAATCTCAAATATGGAAAATTTCGGAGCAAGGCTTCAGGTCCTTCCCATATATCCTGAAAATTATAAATGTCATAACTGAAGAAAAAAACGTCTACCATTATGAAATTTTGTACACTGATTACCTTAATCTGCCAAATCTGATCCAATTCATAGTAGAGACAAGCACAGTTAAAAAATGTCCTTTTTCGAAAATTTAAAAGAAATTGTAAACAAAATAAAATTAATTAGTATTTTTTGGTATATGAAACACTTAGATCATTCTGAATTTATAATTTTTTTTTTTTTAATTTTGAGCAAGGACACACCCACCTCTTATATATCCTGAAAAAAATAAAATCGAAAAATTTAACTTCTAACTAAAACTATGTTTATTTTTTTTTTTGTAAACGTAATTAATTCTGTTTAATTTTATTAAAATCGGATGAATAAAACCTATTTTTATACGAAATATATTAACTTGCATATTCAAAAAGTTAAAATAGTTTTCAAAAGGGGTTTGTTAAAAAATTGCATACAATATTCATCAAATAAACATTTATCAAGTCTACTTTAATTTTTTTGTGTACCTTAGTTTACTGCAGATATGCCTCTTCGACTTGTGCTTGTTTCCTTTAAAAGGTATTACTTAAGTACAAAGAAATTTAACTTATGTTAAATACTTACAAAATTCAAGTTTTTATCAGTAACAACAAATGGTGTATGTAGTCACGAACAAAATTTCTTCTCATTATCACTTATTTCTGTTTGTTTATATTAAGTACATCGCATGTGACAATCAAATTGTAGTAAAAAGCAGTGTTGTCATATTTTAACATCACTGAAATTATATTTTAGTTAAAATTATTCTGCTTAATCGACATTTTGATTACCAATTAACCCTTATAACTTATAGCATATTTTCAGATTTTTTTCAATAATTGTGATTTACTTATAACTTTCAACTTTGAATGCTCAGAACTTCCTTAAAAATTAACTTTTTTTAAAAATTCTTAATGTACTTAACAAAACCGTATTAACATTTTTTTTAAATTCGATAGTTGACTTTTTTATTTTTGGCAGCCCTCACGCACCTTGCAGTGGGGTCATTGGTCCGTACTTTTTTGAAAACGACGTTGGTGAGGCCATCGCCGTCAATGGCGAGTGCTACAGAAAGATGATAACCGATTTATCTTGGCCGAAAGTGAACGATATTGATGTAGACGTCATGTGGTTCCAACAGGATGGCGCTACGTTCCACACATCGGACGCCACGATAACATCAAGCCGCCCTTATTGGAAAACCCATATCAAATTTTCACCACTAACTGGACTTTGAAAAAAAAGAGAATTATATGTACTATAAAGTAATTATATTTTATATGATATACAAAATTTCTACCTATTGATGTATCGAAATGGTTTAAAATTTTACAGATTTGTAAAAAATGTTATTAAGAAAATAAAAATAAATAAAACAAATACAAAATGTTTTTTGTTTATCCACATATAATTATATCATATCAAATATCGTACAATATCTTACATCATATAAAATATGTTTCTTATATTGAATCATAAATAATTAGATCTCATACCATATTATAACATAGTTTTGATAAGGTGCCATATATTATTATTATATTCAAATATGTGATAGCATATACATTTTAATATAGTTTTGTATAAGCCATAGAAGTATAGTATCTAAACACTCTCCAAAACTGCAAAGTAAAATTCGAGCCTCCATGACAAAAAAGAACAAACCATACCACAATGCATATGGCCACACCAAAAATGTTTGTACAAAAAATCCGGTTTTTGTACAATGTGCCCATGAGCATAAGACTATCGACTGTCCAATTAAGCAAAAGAGCAAAAACGTCAAATCTGCATACGGCAAGTTATAAAGGCTGCATGGTTTATAAAAACTCAAAGTTAATATGTTTCAACAGCTCAGAAATAAACAAAACGAACGTGAAATTGGCGAAAGAGCCCAACAACAACCACCTCCTAATGAAAAGGACAGTAAAGTAAATCCGTCAGTAACATACGCCCAAGCTGCAACAATTCAGCAAGTAAAATCTACTCAAGCAGTTGTGTCTTCAGAGGTCCCTGTTACGAAACCAGATGTTCAAAAATCTAACGATAGGCAAATTGTACAAAATACCAATAATGATATGCAGGATCTCAAAGATATGGTAAAACAACTCATGGTTCAAATGTCCAATATGATGAACATTATCACCACACTACTTACCAAACTAAATGGATAAACTAAGCGGACTAAAAATAGTCCTTTGGAATTCAAACGGCCTTTCCCAGCATACATTCGAACTAACACCATTCTTAAATTATTACTCTGCTGATATACTACTGGTTTCTGAACCCCATTTTACGCAAAAAAATTTTATAAACTTACCGAATTACACAGTATACAACACAAACCACCCCGACAATACAGCTCATGGTGGTACTGCAATAAAAATTCGAAAGCACATAAAATGCACCGAATTCCATAACTTTAGATATCTGCTGCTTACTGTCCACCAAAGAACAATACTACCAGACTCGAATATCTCGAATAGTTAAAATCTCTTGGGCATCAATTTATTGCAGGTAGAGACTTTAACTCTACAAATACAGCATGGGGATCAAGGTTAACTCTGCACTTAGAAAAAAAAGCTAGTAGAAAAATTTGTAAACGGTTTTCAATCCCACTTTACTATTTTTGTACAGTATTTAGTAAAAAAATATTATTTAGTAAACTTTTTTTATATTTACATTTTACAAATTACAGAATTCTCACTGAATATTTACAAATTTTTGTAGCTTACTTCAGAAATCATTTTACAAATTTTTGAAAACCGATTTGCTAAAATTAGCAAAAAAAAAATTTACTAATTTTAAATTAGTGAATATTGAAGGAAATGTTATTTATAATAAATAAAACTTATATCTATTATTCAAGTTTAAACTTATTTATTTAAGCCTAGTATGTATCCTAGTATGCAGAATGACTCGAAATTGTAGCGAAATGAAACATTATTACATAAAATTTCCTCGATATCGTGTTTGATATAATGCTGAGAACAGTAGACCTTTCCTGTAAAATATACAAAGTTATATATAGTCGTAAAATTGTGATTATATTTTAAATCGAATTATTGCATAATTTTGTGAAAAGAACGGTGGTCCATCGACCATATTTCTTAACGATATCTTACACCTAATTTACAGCTTATAGCCTGTTCCTCTATTTCGAAAGAACACGTTCGTTCGCTTTCTAGTCGAAAAAAAACTGATTTGGGTTTCTCTAACTCTATTTCTATGCGAACGATGACTCGAACGACAAGTCGAATGAAAACGTAACTGTTTTCATACAAAATTTGGTTTCTCTATTTCGAACAGCTCGAACGCAAATGTCAAAATCAGTCACTTGCTATTTTTTGTCGAGTAAATATATATTTGATATTTTTAAAAGCAAAATGAAGTAAAAAAGCAATGGATAACAAAAAGTAAGTACAAAATAATACAAATATTTATAGTTTATTAATATTTTAAATTTTAGTTAAAAAAAATCAACAATGGACCATCCGAAGACGCTTGTATTTTATATGGAAGAAAGGCCTGATTTTGCCAGAAAGACTCTGGTGTTCGGAGCAAACAAATTTTCCGCAGAGGATGAAAATTTGACCAGAAAACTAAACTCCGTTTCACCCCCTATTACGCTGTTGCTGAGTGGAAAAGGTATGTGTGTGTTGTTTGTGGCTTACGTTTGCCCAAGAAACTCATATTTACATTTTTTATTTTACATCTTTTATTTAACAAGGACTTTAGCAGTGACCGCACCGAACAGACAACAGGCAACAGAAAAGCTCTTCAAACAACAATTTCACCCACAACCAATCGATAACAAAAATTTTCACAAATAAACATACTTTCCAAATAAAAATTGATTTGTTTATTGTTATTTTTTTTATTTCATTTGTCATATACAGCTGATCACTGTTAAACAGGGTTGTTTTTGTCTTTAAGCAGTTTAGTAGTATTTTTGCTACTTTTAAAGAAAATTTTAGCAAATGCTCAAAATATATGATCTGGCATCTCTGTGATTTGTAAATGCGTAAGAAACAAAAATTGACACACGTAAGTCAAGTCGATCGAAGCCTTTCGAAATAGAGAAACCCAAATTGACTCGAATTCGAGTGACTTGCTATCGTTCGACTAGTTTTTCGTTCGAGATCGAGGAACAGGCTATTAGTCTATTAAAAAGTTAACTAATTGCTAATGGTTGCACCGAAATTGAGCAGTTATTCCACTTTTAACTAGATTAACTTTACAGTTTAAACGCAGCGTTATTGCATTAAATATATTTAACATAAATTTTTTTAACCGTTTGTGCTTTAAATTTATTAAAAAATCACAAAATTAATTTTAATTTAAAATTTTTTAAAAATAGTAAACACTTTATTACCTCTACTTGCCATTGATATTGTAAAAATAAATCTATCAATTTGCCTTATTAAATAAGAAACCCCTGATTTCACTTCGTGATAGCTTAAGGATTTGAAGAATTATTGTCTTATTATTTATTATCCTAACTTTTAAATGATATATAGTGAAATATCCGGCAGGCGGACCAAGAAATTTGTCCGTCTAGTGGAGCTTTCAGTGTGTATAATTTCACATAGTCATTTTCCTTAGAGTGTGTGATATAAATGCCTGTTCAAAACCATGAGTTATTTGTGTTGGGTGGTTCAGAAGGAGGCTGAAGATGACCTGGTCGTTCGGGTCGAAAGTGTGCACTCCCTCTAGCGCTGATCCTTACAATTTTTTCCATTTAATAATATAAATTAGTGTTTACTATTCGTTAGTAACATTAAAAATTATGATCTTGAGCCTAATAAAAAAAAATAAAAATTATAAATATATAATTAAAACATATACATCAAATAATATACAAAATTTACATATAAAAACATAGGGCACGATGTAATTTATAATCTAATATAACAAACAACACTTAAATATGTTGTGACGTAAAAAATATTAGTATGCCAGATTCCCAATTCGTTCCCAGAAATGGAAACATTAACAATTGGAATGGCAACCCTATCAATTTGTGCTTCGAGAATCGAGGATGATTGCCAAAGGGTATTCTATAAATAGATGGAAAAAGCTCATTTGTACGGGTAATCATTCACTAATGAAAAAATTTAATTTCACATAGTCATTTTCCTTAGAGTGTGTGATATAAATGCCTGTTCAAAACCATGAGTTATTTGTGTTGGGTGGTTCAGAAGAAGGCTGAAGATGACCTGGTCGTTCGGGTCGAAAGTGTGCACTCCCTCTAGCCCTGATCCTTACAATTTGTTCCATTTAATAAAATAAATTAGTGTTTACTATTCGTTAGTAACATTAAAAATTATGATCTTGAGCCTGATAAAAAAAAAAATTATAAATATATAATTAAAACAGATAGATCAAATAATATACAAAATTTACATATAAAAACATAGGGCACGATGTAATTTATAATCTAATATAACAAACAACACTTAAATATGTTGTGACGTGAAAAATATTAGTATGCCAGATTCCCAATTCGTTCCCAGAAATGGAAACATTAACAATTGGAATGGCAACCCTGTCAATTTGTGCTTCGAGAATCGAGGATGATTGCCAAAGGGTATTCTATAAATAGATGGAAAAAGCTCATTTGTACGGGTAATCATTCACTAATGAAAAAAAAAATTTAATTTCACATAGTCATTTTCCTTAGAGTGTGTGATATTAATACCTGTTCAAAACCATGAGTTATTTGTGTTGGGTGGTTCAGAAGGAGGCTGAAGATGACCTGGTCGTTCGGGTCGAAAGTGTGCACTCCCTCTAGCGCTGATCCTTACAATTTGTTCCATATAATAAAATAAATTAGTGTTTACTATTCGTTAGTAACATTAAAAATTATGATCTTGAGCCTGATAAAAAAAAATTATAAATATATAATTAACAGATAGATCAAATAATATACAAAATTTACATTATTATTTTTGTCTGAAAAATTCTTTGGAAAAAACATTGATGACTTTTTTTATGATTCTCAGAATTAAAAAAAAAGTTATAAACAAAAGGTTATTTGATTTTTATGATTGCGGTAACAAACTAAAAAACGGTCATAAATGTTCGTTTTTTAATTAATTGGGTTTTTTCCGTTGGCTACCTGCATGATTTTTTTACAGAAATTGAATCCACATTTATGAGTGCTCATGTTTTGGAACGTTTCAAAACGGGTGGCTGAATCAGGTATATAGCCACCCTTAAAATATGCACCCATTCATAAGTACCTGCCAGTAAAATATTGAAAAATACGTAGTATTTATAGGTGTTCCTTATCGATTTTTGTCATTCAACAAGTGCCAACGAACCCGAAAAGTACAAGCGATTACAATTTTTACGCGTATATTTTAAAAATTTGAGTGAATATGAATTGAAACAATAAGTACAGATGCATAAAAATATCTAATAAGTGTTGGGCTTCGCTTCGTAAAATAAGTGAAAACGAGGCTGCAAATATAATTGAATATTTTCCAGCTGCCGCCAGCATTCATTGTAGCCGTATTTGCGAAACTTGCCGGAATACACTGAGAAAAGCGCGCAGTCGTAATGAATCCAACGTGGAGCAGAATGAAGTCCAAATTATTTACCAACAACGCCCAGCGATGAAATTAGCGAAGAATTGAATGAACTTCAAACTTGTACCAGCCGTAATACAAACATCGAAAGCAACGAACTCATTGAAAATATAAATGATCATATTATTCCTCATCTACCAAACCAAATGTCGCCTCTTAAAAGGAAATATATCAAACGAAATGCATACAGAAATAGAAAATCACTGCAAATTTTGGAAAATGTAGCAGATTCACTTGGAGCTGATCCATTGTCTGATTTGTCAGCGCAACTTGAAAACGTCAAAGCCATTTACGAAGAAATTTTGCAAAACATCAAATATCAAATAGAGAACAGCTCAAATCTTTTGGAACAGCAAAAACTTTTATCTCTCTTCCCAATCAATATGAGTCACGCAGAAATTAAAGATCATTTTGGGGATGATATATCTCACGATTGTATCAAAAAAAGTAAAGATATCCAAAGGAATAAAATGAAGTTTGCAGATACCAATCTTTTAAAAATGAGCAGACGTAGTTTACC
Organism: Eustalomyia histrio; assembly: GCA_949748255.1. Classification (NCBI taxonomy): domain Eukaryota; kingdom Metazoa; phylum Arthropoda; class Insecta; order Diptera; family Anthomyiidae; genus Eustalomyia; species Eustalomyia histrio. The sequence goes on from OX456523.1 coordinate 117,120,268, forward strand.
AACCGAAACTCTAAGCACAGTCAAGTTATTTTATGAAGATGATGAAATTAGCCGAATGATGCCAGGATCGCAAGATTCAATTACTGTTAAACAAGGAAACTTACGTGAAAAAGTTCAAAAAAGACTGATGTTATCTTCACTACGCGAATCTTACTACGAATTAAAAAAAAAAAAACCTTGGCCAAAGTGGGTTTTACAAAACTTACAATGTTAAGGTCAAAAAATTGTATGAAACTTGGAGTTGGAAACCAGCAAAATATCTGTGTATGCACATTGCATCAGAATATGAAATTGATGTTTGAAAAAAGTGGCTTAAAATCAATTTGTATTGAAGGAGAATGCACATTTACCGACTACAAAGATGTTCTCAAATTCGTTGTTTGTAATGGTGACATAGAAAAAAGCGAGTGTTGCGTTTCAATGTGTGGTCACTGCTTCAAAATTTAAATAATCTAAAAACGCATATGCTAAAACATTTTGAAAATAACCAAACTGAAGAAATAATATACAAAAAGTGGAATACAACGATTAGATGTGTTCTGGAAACGTTAACCACCAACCCAGAATCATTTGTCAGCGATTTTACTGAACACATCAAAGTTCTGATTCCGCATCATTTCATAGCAAAGCGACAATCTGAATTTATCAGCAATAAAAGAGCGGCGCTGTTATTAGGAGAAATTTTAATTCAAATGGACTTTACTGAAAATTATGCATTTCTTGTACAAGATGCCGTGCAAGGATACCATTGGAATAATGATCAGGCTACAATACATCCGTTCGTTATTTATTACAGAGGTAATTATTTTAATATTTTGGTATTAGTAAACACATCCATCCACACTCATCAAAATATTTAATATTTTTTATTTATTTGTTTTTTTCCTTTGTTTGTTTATTTTCAGATAACAATAAATTAACTCATAAAAGCTTTGCCATAATATCTGATTGCAATACCCATGATAGTATAGCAGTTCATCTATATGTTTCAAAAATGATACAGTTCGTGAAGGCCAATATAACCAACAATATTAATAAAATCATTTACGTATTAGATGGTGCAGGAGCACAATATAAAAATAAATATAACTTCATTAATTTATGCCATCACAAATCTGATTTTGGTATTGACGCTGAATGGCACTTTTATGCTACCAGTCATGGAAAATCTGCATGTGATGGAATCGGAGGAACATTGAAGAGAGGTGCTCGAAATTATAGTATTGCAAATAAAAATGAAATCCAGACAACGAGGCAACTCTATCACTGGGCATCAGAAACATATAAGACCACCATACAAGTTGCTTACGCAGATGCTGACGAATACAACAACGTTAAAGAAAAGCTATTTTCAAGATATAAAGAAGCTCAAACTATAAGAGGAACTCAAGGCTTTCATTCATTCATTCCGATAAATGCAACTTTTGTACATGTGCGCAGATATTCTAACTGTGCCAAATTTGAGCAGCGCAAAATTTCTTACAAATAATTAACTTAAAAAAAGTGTAATCATTATTCGAATTATTTCGAAAACTTTCGGTACGTATTACTAGAAGTGACACTACTTAAAAAATTTGGGTTAAAACATATTCACAATTTTCCTGGGACAATGTTTATTTATTTAACCTGTAAATATAAAATATAAGGGCAATTACTAGAAGTGACACTACTTAATAAATTATATAAAAAAAACTAAAAAAGAACCCATTTTTTTTTTTCAATATGGTATAGGTGAAGGATAAACCTTTCTAAAAAAATAATACACTGTAAAAAAACCCTTGATCTTTTTGGATTTTTCGTTAGTTAAAATTTTCTTTTTGTTATAAATTTATTACAGTGTCATAAAGCCTGTTAAAATATCTTTTTAATGATACCAAGATCATGTAAATCGGTTCAGCCGATTCTGAGTTATTGTAGTTTAAATGGAGCTCTTTTCGACCATTTTCGCGTTTTTTCGAAAACTTTCCCACTGTGCCACGCCCAAAAAATCGCAAAAAAGTCATTTCTAAAAATGACAGTTTGTTTGTATTGATCAAATTTAGCTATGAACAAAATTTCATTGATATCTGAGGGGGTCGGGTTCAATGCATCTCGATTTTTACATGAAATTCATCCATATTAAAAAAAATCAATGACACGTCAATTTCAAATGGCTTGTAAACAAAGAAAGAATTGACAGAATGACTTGCAACTTTGCATGTGTTCTAAGGACAGTTATACCAACTTGAGAAAAAAAAAGTTTGGAGCTAGCAGTGCCATCTCTTGGCGAGCACAGGAACTTTTGAAGCAACCTGTATGCTTCAATACATGACATATTTGTTCATATACATATAAGCCCATATATGATGATATATGAACATATATAAATATTTTATTCTGGGCATATAAATCTTAAAATTGAATTGTGTTTTGAACTGTTTTCTGACCATTTGTTAATTCTACTCACGTATTATTCTAATTTTCTACTTAAAACACATAACAAATTTATTTACAGCAAAAAAACCGATTGGGATTGCTACAGAGAAGTTTTGGAATTGAATCTTTGTACGAATATATCGGTTAAAAATGAAGGTGAAATAGATAATTCGATAGCATATATTAACAATTCAATGATTCTTGCAAGCCGATAACTCAACTACCTTAATTAAACAGAAACAGCATCCGAATACACGTTAAAAAAGATTTAACTAAAAAGAAAATAAAGAAAGAAATGCAAATTACTAGGTCACTCCATGATAAGACAGTCCTTAACAAAGTAATAAAAGAGCTTAAGGATCTGCTCAAGAAAGACAGAGAAGACAAGCTTGAAAAATATATTAAGAACCTGGGTGCGTCATCTGCAACGAATTATTCTTTATATAAAGCTACAAAACAAAAATTAACAACAGTATAATTCATAATCCGCCCATACAAAAAGACGATGGCTCTTGGGCAAAAACAAATTTATATAAATTTAGTGTTCTCGCAAAACATTTCTGTAAAATCTTCTCAAATCCTATGGACGGGAAAACAATATTACTGCCGAATAATTCTAATATACCAAACTGTCAAGTTAAAAAATTTACGGCCAATGTAATTAAAAATGCAAAATCGAGTATATATAATAAGAATAAGAAATCTCTGGGTTATGACAAAATCGTTGGCAAACTTCTAAGGGAGCCTCCGATAAAAGCATTGATCTATATTAGAAATTTTTGCAATGTAATAATTAACATAAAATATTTTCCCAAAGTATGGAAATTTAGCAGAAATAATAGCTATTCCTAAGTCCAATAAAGATTCTACGAAAGCTACATCGTGCAGACCAATAAGTCTGTTACCGATAATTTCAAAAATCTTAGAAAAAAATATTTTTGTTCGTATGGAATCTATCCTTAAAGCCAGAAATCTTATCCCTGATCACCAGTTTGGATATAGACGTATGCACTCCACTATAGAGGGCTAATACAGAAACTTAAAAAATTATTACCACCCTTTGTTTTACCTCCTGTTTGCAGCCGATGTCCCAACACCTTGAGCATACCATGATATGATTGCTACATTCACTGACGACACTGTACTTTTGTCAGCTAACACATATATCAGAATGGCTGTTAAAAATCTACAGATTTTACTGGTGTATTCAGGTTAACAGTGATAAAACAATACATGTCATCTATACCAATAGAAAGATAACTGGCCATCAACCAACCTTAATAAATAATTCGCATGGGATGTTGCTAGACTCTAAACATAATTGAAAAGATCATATCATTCAAAAGAAAAATGAATTAAAAACAGATTCTAGGTAGAGTCAAAACTATACATTCAAAACAAATTACTAATATACATATAATACAATAATATCCCCCATTTAGCAGTACGGAGTTGAAATATGGGGAACTGCAAGTAACTCTGACGTAAAAATTATACAGCGTATACAGTCTAAAATATTAACAACTATCGTCAATGACGCATAGTATATCACAGATGAGGACAGTTAAGAAATTTAAAGCCTTGAGTTGTTTAGGAGGTGCAACGCCCACTTCTTTTATAAAGCCCACATTTAGTGCAGAGTTTAAAAACATTTTTAGAAATCGCGGTGCAGAATTTTGCTAAAATATGCATTACTGGAGCCGGAACAAAGCAATTTAAAAGTATGGGTTGCATGTAAGGTGCCACTCCATCTATTTCATTCCGTCCCGTATTTGACCCCTTAAGGAGTTGTAATCAGATGCAGTTCAAAAATTTTAGTCGTACAAAATAGTTTTAATAGGTGCGGACGAGTATAAGTATTAAAAACTCGGGTTACATTGAGTACCCCGCCCTTTTTTTGCAACCCGCTCACTTTCTTGGCAGTGCTAAGAATTATTGTTAAAAAATGACGTGCTTATCTCGGCTTAAATATATTCAGAAGCAATCGAGATAAAGCAATATCAAATACTGGGTATAGAAGGTACCACGACCTCTCGTCCCTTTTCCTCCACTTTTGGCTCAATGCTTAAAAATGTTGTGTAAGTTCCAACATAAGGTGAAAAAAAACAGTTGTAAAGCATTAAATCCACACTCACCAAAAAAAGTCTGTAATGGCAACTGAAAACTTTGCTGTTATTACGGGAAATTTTTCTAATTTGAGCCCAACGGTATTGTTTGCTAATCTTAGCAACACATGTCTGCTGACGTGTAGTACAATGAAATTTGCATTACTTAACATTATTAATATTAGTACAAAATTTCAAATCAAAGGCTTAACAATTGTAAAAACATAAACGAATTTATCATTTTGTTTTAATTTTGTAATTTCTATTTTGAAAAATATTTTAGTAAATTTTTTTTTAATTTTAAGGTCAAATTTTAATTGTTTTTAGGGCTGATTTTTAGAACTAAAAAAACCTCTTAGTGCTATTTGAAGTGGATGCCCTATTTTTAGACATGAGTCGGTAACTTCACTTCCGATCCCTTTTTTAAATCTATGGCAACTGAAAACTTTGCTGTTATTACGGGAAATTTTGTAATTTGAACCCAAGGGTAGTTTCTGCTAATCTTAGCAACACATGTCTGCTGACGGTTACTACAATGAAATTTGTAGAAAAAATTAGCTGTCGCTACTAAATTTTAGTAAACTTTTTGTAAAGTGGAATTTAAAACCATTGTGCTAAAATCAGCAAAAAAAATACTAAACATTATTAATATTAGTACAAAATTTCAAATTTATTTTTTTTTATCGAACATCAAATTTTTTTTATTTTTTTCAAAAAATATTTTAGACAAAATTAAAAAAAAAATCAAAGGCTTAAAAATTGTTAAAACATAAACGAATTTATCGTTTTGTTTTAATTTGGTAATTTTTGTTTTGAAAATTTTTTTTAGTAAATTTTTTTTAATTTTAAGGTCAAATTTTAATTGTTTTTATTGCTGATTTTTAGAACTAAAAAAACCTTTTAGTGCTATTTTAAGTGGATGTCCTATTTTTAGACATGAGTCGGTATCTTCACTTCCGAACCCTTTTTTAATCTATGTAATATTTTAGGCAATTAAAGTTTGTAGGTGTAAGTTTTAATTAGAAATAACATTTACTTCAATATCCACTTTTTAAAATTATAGCCTGTTTCTCTATTTCGAAAGAACACGTTCGTTTGCTTTTTTAGCGAAAGAAAACAGATTTGGGTTTCACTAACTCTACTTCCCTGCGAACGATGACTCGAACGACAAGTCGAATGAAAACATAACTGATTTCATATAAAATTTGGTTTCTCTATTTCGAACAGTGCGAACGCAAAAGTCAATATCAGTCACCTGCATATATATTTGATATTTTTAAAAACAAAATAAAGTAAAAAAAGCAATGGATAACAAAAGGTAAGTACAAACTATTACATACAAATATTTATATTTATTAAGAACTTTAAATTATAGTTTAAAAAAAAAAAACAATGGACCAGTCGAAGACACTTGTATTTTATATGGAAAAAAGGCCTGATTTTGCCAGAGGGACTCTGGTGTTCAGAGCAAACGAACTTTCCGCAGAGGAGGAAAATTTGACCAGAAAGTTTTTATTCCATTTCACCCCCTATTACGCTGTTTCTGAGTGGTAAAAGGTGTGTGTTGTTTGTGGCTTACGTTCGCCCCAAGCAGCCCATATTTACGTTTTTTATATTACATCTATTATGATTTTACAAGACCTAACAGGACTGTAGCAGTGACCACACCAAACAGACAACAGGCAACAGAAAAGCCCTCCGAACAACAATCCCACCCACAACCAATCGATAACAAACAAGTGAAAAAGGGCTAAATTCGGCTGTGCCGAATCTTTGAATACCCTCCACCATAGGGGCTGAAGATGATATACGTATATACTAAATTTTGCATGAACTGTAATATGAATATGTTTTGTCAATTTATGTAACGAACTTTTGTTATTTAGTTTTAGTAATGTTTTTTTTTTAGTTTTAGCAATGTTATTTACAGAGGTCTGCTCTGTTAGCGACTTTAACATTGTTGATTTTTACGTTAACTTAGTTATCAGAGTAACACACATATAGCTCTTCTTATAGTATGTAAGACAATAAATGTAATCGATCAATAAGAAGACTTAATAACATTTTTACTTACTTAACAGAAAAAAACAAGTAAAAAAGGGCTAAATTCGGCTGTGCGGAATCTTTGAATACCCTCCACCATAGGGGCTGAAGATGATATACGTATATACTAAATTTTGCATGAACTGTAATATGAATATGTTTTGTCAATTTATGTAACGAACTTTTGTTATTTGGTTTTAGTAATGTTATTTATTTAGTTTTAGCAATGTTATTTACAGAGGTCTGCTCTGTTAGCGACTTTAACATTGTTGATTTTTACGTTAACTTAGTTATCAGAGTAACACACATATAGCTCTAAGAATGTTATTATTCTCATATTATGTAAGACAATAAATGTAATCAAACAATAAGAAGACTTAATAACATTTTTACTTACTTAACAGAAAAAAAAAATAGATACAGAAAAATTGTACCAATTTGTATGGAAAATTTAGAGGTATCTTCACATTTTCACTCATAACTTTTGAACCGCTTAATCGATTTTGCTCATTTTAAATACCAAACTGCTCGGGAGGATGTTCAATAATCTGGGTAAAAATAGGCACCCCCGCTTGTGTCTTCGCGTCGTGATCGCCATTTCAACAGACAGACAGACAGACGGACAGACAGACAGACAGACGGACATCGCTAAATCGACTTAAAATTGCATAAGGATCACGAATATATATACTTTATGGGGTCTTAAACCTATATTTCGACATGTTACAAACGGAATGACAAACTGATATATACCCTCACCATATATGGTGGAGGGTATAAAAATAGATACAGAAAAATTGTACAAATTGTAAGGAAAATTTAGAGGTACCTTCAGATTTTCACTCATAACTTTTGAACCGCTTCACCGATTTTGCTCATTTTAAATACCAAACTGCTCGGGAGGAGGTTAAATAATCTGGGTAAAAATAGGCACCCCCGCTTGCGTCTTCGCGTCGTGATCGCCATTTCAACAGACAGACAGACAAACGGACAGACAGACGGACATCGCTAAATCGTCTTAAAATTGCATAAGGATCACGAATATATATACTTTATAGGGTATTAAACCTATATTTCGACATATTACAAACGGAATGACAAACTGATATATACCCTCAGCATTTCACAAATAAACACATTCTCAAATAAAAATCTATTTATTTAGTGTTATTTTTTTTATTTCATTTGTCATATACAGCTGACCACAGGGTTGTTTTAATCTTTAAGCAGTTTAGTAGTATTTTAGGATAACTTAACATCCAACTAGCCGTAAGAAAAAATACTTATATATTCTATATTAGTCAGGTGTAATAAATATTGGGAAATAAAAAAAAAAATTGCTATCCTATCTATGAACCATTTCATCTTGGGACTCCGGGTAATCCCGGGCAAGCACTGGCTTTAGCCGGTATATCATTTTATACACTAACGACGTAGCGGGCTTTGCCAGCTTATATAGTACGAAAATATTTTAACATTTTGCAATTATGTTTACTACGTTTTTTGTGTTTTGAGAAACACTGAAAATTTTTATTATTTTTTGGGTATTATCTTAAAACTCGTTATCTTTGTCATAAAAATCATGAGTTTAATGTGTGAATATCTATGGCAAAATATTAAATAAAAATATTTTATGGAAATTTAAAAAGGAATTTTTATTTGTTTAAACCCAAACAAAACCGTTTTGTTTATATTGACCGAAAGTTTAAAACTTTGACCCTCTTGTTCCAGGTTGTAACTAAAACGAATTGGCTCAAACTTTTAGCTTGCTGGAGCACCATTAATAGAAAAACAATTTTTTAATGGCCAGTCTAGTAAGTACTATAATTTTATTTTGTTTGATTAAATTCCTAAAATAGTTATTGCACTGAGTATTCGAAATTTGTACGATTTTCGACCCATTTTAAAATAAATATGAATGTATTGTATATAAATAATAATGTAAGAAATAGTACATATGTACATATATATAAAACTGAAATAAAAATATTTGCAAAAGGCAAAAGAAAAAATAATATAATATGCAAATTATGTCACGTTTTCGTCTTTTTCTTTTCATACTTTTACATGCCACTTACATTACTCTTCATTTGGTTAGCAACCCAAAGTATTTTTATATTTTTTTAGTAAAATTTCTTCCAACAGAAGCTCTGTAAAGTGTATCGTTATTTAATGTAAAATAATTAACTGTGGTGGCAGCTTTCTATATGATATTTGCATTCAGTTTTCTTATGATATGTACCTCATCATCACTATATGTGGTTATATGAAATAACCCTGTAGGGAAAAAGGGGTCAGTTGAAGTTCGAGCACCAGTCCTGTGACCGGTCCAAGCAGTACCGGTTTTTAAATACCTATCATGTGGCATATCCACTGAAATGGTCTGACTGATGAAATGAATGTAAGTGCGTACTCTGCAGTGTTTCAAAAATGTCTAGATTTGTGGAAAATAATCGCTAACAGAAAGTTTAAAAATGCCTGAACAATTTCATAAGAAAAATCTAGTGATTTTGAACAAAAAATTATTAAACACAGTGAAATATCTTAATAACGGACAAACCCATTAAAGGACACCATAAGATATAAAAATTGTAGAGTAAAATACTTTCAAATAGCGGATCATATCCTAATCACTTTGGGGGATTATCGAAAACTTTTTTCCCAAAAAAATTAAAAGCATTTTCACATTTTATCAATTTGTAATTGAAATTTTGAAATAGATTTCAACATTTCTATCTTATTGGTCAGTTGATTCTAAATCTTATATAAATATCATTGCTGCAAGCACTCACCCAAAAATACCGATAACGATTCGAAACCTTTTCAAAGGAACCTGAATATACAATTTACGGAAAATACCGTTAACCATAAAATACCCTAGAATATACCTTAACGAAATAATTTTAATTACCGTTAACTTTAAAATACCGTTAAAAAATTACTTAAAATATTGTTAATCCTTAACGAAATAACAGTGAAGTTTATATTTTATAGTTGATCTTTTTAATACTTATATGTATGAAAATGTATTTTTAGTCTGGTTCGAGATCATAGAAAAAAAATTGTTTTTAAATGAAAAAATTTTCTTATTTTTATTTAGTAATCATGAAGAATACACAGAAATAGTTATTAGACACAAGCTGAATGAAATTCATTTTCTGGTCCGCTACGACTTTCAACATTATTCGTGCCCTTGAAAGTGTCAATTATAAATATCTCTATTTAACTCACAAATCAACGGAGAAGAATATTTATGCTAGCATAAAGTTAATTGTTTATTATTGAGTTTGGATGAAATTAACTTACTATTTTTGTGTTTTTACATTCTACTTTTTATACCGTATGAAAAACTACTATAAATCAAACAAATTTAGTAAATATTTCTTCTAAATAACCTTGATTTTCATCTTCCAGAAGATGTTTAGCTTCTTCATCTAATTTAAAAGAGGTAGTTCTTCATATTTGTCGAATATTGAGAATATATGATAACATTTTACACTTTTCCTGTGCAATTCTTTAGTTTGTAGGAGAGAGGGGACATAAGAGCGATAATTGCATATTCTCTCAATTCGTTTTGTTTTTTCATTCTGCGTTTTGTTTTCCATTCACTTCTAAACCAAATGTAAACGAAAATTGCTGAAAAAATTTCTCTGTGTGAACATAAAGTCAACTTAAAAATAGAATTGAAAAAAGTATTTCGTTTCATTTAAAAATAAAGGAACAGGCATTTATTTTTCAAAGAAATTTGCTCGAAATGATTTACTATCATTTACCAATTTTTTCGGTTTCATTTATTTTTCATTTGTGTGAAATTTAATAAAAAATTTCCCACAAAACGGAAATTTGTGGTTTATTTGTTTGCGTAACAGTTATTACAAATTTAAATTATTAATTATTATTATTTATACATTTAATATAGAAAAAATAAGATATTTCATTTAAAAACCGGTATATTTATTTTTTTTTTAAATCAAATGGCTTTTGTTAATTATTTTTAAATGTAGTTTAAACAACTGACACATCCGCAAGAAACAAATGATATAATCAGTTCAAATAAATGTTAAAATCTTACTTACCAATTTTTTAAAAAATAAATGATTTTATCATTTACTTGAAATTGTTTCCGTTTTTGTTTTTTTAATCTACAAAATGTATGTATGCATGGCTATAGACATTTTTTTGAATATATTTTTTTTGAAACAGACAGTAAACAAAATTTAAGTTTGTAATAACTGTAACGGACACAAATAAACCACAAATTTCAGTTTTGTGGATAATTTTTTTTTATATTTCAAACAAATGAAAAAAATAAAAAAAGTTGAAAAAAATCTGTAAATGATAGTAAATCATTTCAAATAAATGTATAAAAAAGTTAATGTAGACATTTCTTTAAAAAATAAATGTATGTTCCTTTATTTTTAAATGAAAAGGAAAACTTCTTTATTATACTTCATTTCTATATACGTGTTTTCAGCGAAATTATATGTTTTGCTCAAAATACGTGTTTTGGTACATACTTTTATACAATCAAACAAAACATGTGCAAAACATCTAAAATAAACATAAAAATGTTTAAATATATATAAAAACAAGTAAGAGCGGCTAAATTTGGCTATGCCGAATCTTATATACCATTCACCATGGTTGGGAAAAAACTGAAGTTTATATATGGACATATTTGGAATGGACAGATTTTTATACGGACGCCTTTAAGAGGAAATTAACCATTTAGTTTGGTGATAAAACTTGGACTCGGGAAGATTTATGGTTCCAGAAAATAGGTATTTAAAAAAAATTTATGTTTTGGGCATAACTTTTTTGTATCTGAACCGACATTTGCGAGTTTTTCAGCAAATATGTTATACTAAAGATTTTCGCTTTTGCTATATAAGACGTATCCATAGGTCATATTACAGCTCTAGAATAGTGTTTGTTGTTTGTGTATAAAAGGTGAAGAGGTGAAAGAAAAGAATTTCAACAAATCGTTAAAAGAAATCACTAGAACTGCATGTGTTTTATTTCTACAAAAACGTTTGATTTAGCTGGCAAATTTGCATTTGGGATTTTATTTTGCTTTTTTATTAAAAATATTTGTAATTTAGTTAGCTTAATTTTAAAAATTTGAAGGAAAATAGTTTATAATTTTTTTTTTATAAATTATTATAAGTTATGACCTAAAATAGTTGCACTCAAAGGTAAATTATGTATAAAATTTTCTTAATATGTGAGAAATAAAATGGTTTAAAAATCTTTTTATAAATTCTTTTAAATCGGAGCAAAAAATAGAAATAAAACCGTTTGTATTTTGTTTGTATCAGAGGGTTTTTATAAAAATTTTGATGTTTTTAGCCTATTTATGGATTATTTAATTATTAATATAAAATTTTATTTAAATTAATTATTAAATGTTAAAAAAAAAACAAAAAATAAACTAAAAAAAAATCTTAAGAAAATAAAAAAAAAATGTACGAAAAAAAGTGAATTGACCGGGGTTCGAACCCGCGACCCTTCCACCTGTGGTGAAGGGTATAAAAACGTTTGTATTTTGTTTGTATCAGAGGGTTTTTATAAAAATGTTGATGTTTTTAGCCTATTTATGGATTATTTAATTATTAATATAAAATTTTATATAAATTAATTATTAAATGTTAAAAAAAACCAAAAATAAACAAAAAAAAGTCTTAAGAAAATAATAAAAAAAATATAAAAAAAAAAAGTGAATTGACCGGGACTCGAACCTCGAACCCGCGGCCTTAGAGAAAAAAAGTATTTGTGACATAGCGTCTAGACAACTGAGCTATTGAAGCTCACACAAAATCATCGTCAATAGAGGTACATATATAAAAGTCTTCGTTCATAAGAGATTTGTTTAGTTTTTATTTAAGTGACAAATCTTTGTATGTGTGTTGTTTGTGTATAAAAGGTGGAGATGAATGAAAAGAATTTTAACACATGGATGTGTTTGTTATGCGTAAAATTCTACATACATATTAAACAAAGGGATTTTACCGAAAAAATTAGTGGTAGTCCTGGTTTTTTGCTCATTTCTCAGCCATTTATTAACCGATCTGTCGGTTTTTTAATAGCAAACAGAAATGGATCACATGTAACAGAAATAAAAAACAATCAAGTCCTCATCATGTCTGGGTTCTTCGGAAAACCCATTTCAACACACAGACGGGCAGACGGACAGGCGGACAGACGGACATCGTTAAATCAACTTTGCTCTTCATAAGAACCCAGAATATATATACTTTATAGGGTCTAAGATCAATATTGTAGAAATTACAAACGGAATGACAAACTTATATATACCCTTCCACCTGTGGTGAAGGGTATAAAGAAAATTTAATAAATCGAACGAAAAAAATGGCTGCAAAAAGTTAAATTTTTTAATTTTATTTGTTATGAATATGAAACGTCAAATTAATTTCGAAAATTCGAACACTCAAAACACATTTTTAGAAAAAGTTTGAAATGTTTTCCTTTAAACATTTTATTTTGGTCATTTGCTATTAAACTACAAACAATAAACCACATAATATTTAAAGTGTATGGATCTGAATTGTGCAACAAAATAATGATAAGATTTTCATGTATTGTGGTCGCGAAAAAATGTTTATGATATCTTTTGTTTCTTTTTCGAATGCAAATTTTATTGCTCTGCAATACTTTGTTGAAGAGGGAATTTCATTTGTCCATATATCAATTTCTGTTGTTCTGCTAGTTGACGGCTATAAGCCGATATAACTTTTGTTAAGCATAATGAAATGAAAGATGCCATAAATATATTACCATCTGATGAATTTTTGCCATTACGTTGCTTGTACACACAAAAAAATTACAAAATTCTGTTTGTAATATTGAACAACTTTTTTGTATATTCAAAAAAAAAATTTTTTTTAAAAAGGCACCAACAATGGAATTTTTGGATACAAACAACTTTTTGTAACTTTATTGTAATTTATTAGAAATAAAATCGATTTTGTATAACAATGGATTTTGTAAATACAACCAAGTTTTTGTAACTTTTTTGTAATTTATTAAAAATAAAATCTTTTTTTTCAACAATGGATTTTGAAAATACAAAAAACTTTTTGTAAATTTATTGTAACTTATTAAAAATAAAATATATTTTTTTCAACAATGGATTTTGTAAATACAAAAAAAAAATTTGTTACTGTTTTGTAATTGTTAATTTATTTAATTGTTTTGTTTTAACAACAATTTTGTGATATTAAAAAAAATGTTTACTTAATGTTGTATTCTTCACAAAGGATTTAATAAAATTTTGCTGCAAATATTTTTAGTAAAACAAATAAAAATTTAGTTAAAATTCATGTTTTTTTTAAGTATTTTAGAATAAAAATAATACAATAATAATGCAATTTTAAAAAAATCAGTTATTTTTAACTTGGAAAAAAACTGTACAATAATTATTTAATAAGTTTTTTAAAACAGAAAAGTAAGGAGTAATAAAAGGATAATTAAATTTTTTTTAAATGGTGTACTAAATACAGTATCGTCCCATTTAAAACAGTGTTTTTCACAATAAGGACGATTTTTTGTTGTTTTTTTATCGCACTTAAAAAAAGGCATTGCCCTATCATTTTACAATTAGATTTCAGCAACTCTTTTTGCTCTATAAGAAGTGAAATTAGTATTACAAATTGATTTATAATTTAATTTATAAAAAACAGTCAAAAACTGTATACTTACCACGTAAGTGACCATATATATGACAGAGTTTCCATTCCTTTAGGATTTTGTATAAGTCCGAATTCTGGTAATTAATATCCAATTGATTATTCTTCCAGTTTATAAAACAAATATTTTATTTAATATACATTATGATAAACATGAATTTTAACCACTTGGACGGGAGGCCCAGAAGATCATTTATTGTCACTATGCAATATAACTGTGTAACTGTTTTAAACTCAAAGGCGGAAAAATGAGCATTATATTCTGAGAGAACTTTTTGACAACACAGATAAACTTCACCAGAGTTTGTTTCGGCAATACATTTTACAAGCGCATTTGTTGTTTAAATGCACAAGTTTCGAAACATTTTTTCTCAATGTTATGACGTGTGTATATATTTGAAATTCTCTATGCTTAGATTCATATTTGTAAGTCCATAAATTTCGCAATGGTCCATATTTTCTAATAATCGTAGGGTAATGCACAAGAAAGTGGAATTTAGGTGTTAAATTTGTCTTAAATATATTTTGATATTCATTGTTAACTGTTTTAATTTTTCTCCTAATTTGTGATATTAATTCATCTGAAACTTGATAACATAGCAAATCATCGATCAGTTCCAAAAAATACAAAATAAATTTCCAAGCTTCGTCTCCGAATGGTATAAGATCACCTTTTATAAGTGGAAAATAGTGACAAAAGGCCATCTTTTGTTTGGCAGTTAATTTCAGTCATCGATTATCCAACTTCTTCAATAAAATTTGGGGCTTTTCGCTGCCTTTGTCATTATTTACGTAGGAACATTTTTTTTTCTATATATTTCATAGTTTTTATGAAATAAATTAAGCAGTTACTAAAAATATTATGACAAATTCCTTCATATATATCATGCATAAGGTCCACACTGAAGTTTTCAGTGGCGTGAAAAGATGGTATTGTATTGAATACACAATCTGTAACTACTCTGTTACTAATCTGTAACTAACTGTAACTTTCATATGACAAGTTAGCATCAACTGCTTCTCGATAATTTATCCTATTTCTCATTAAAGTTGGATTTTCTTCGCATGATTTTTGCGCTACATCTTTTTTCATCATACAAAATCTACAGTAATAGTTTACAGAAAAGGATTTTGAAAAATTTTAGAATTGTATTGATCCCAAGATAATCTTCTAGAATTATTGAGATAAAGTAGACAGTTTTTAATCCAGTTTTTGTATTTATTTCAATACCTTCTACTTCGAGCTTTTTTAAGGCATTTACCAACGGCAAAAAACACTTATTACTTCCATACATTTTTACATCAACAGATTTAACTAATCACGCTAAATAGACTGTTTTTTGTTTGGAAGATTTACCAGGTAAGCAAGGAAAGCTGTAATAAACATTACACATCGCCTGTTTAGTTGCTTTTGCTCCTATGTTATTGTTTATACCAAAATCATCAACATAAATAATATATGGGATTATAATTTTTTGAGGATAAAGTCTACACTTTTGACGCCATAGATCTCCTTGTATAAAATTGGTAAACTGAATATTTTTGGTTGTAGTTTCCATATGTAGTAAAACTTCATCAAGATAGTTGTTAGATTCAAATAATTTTTTAAACTGAAACTTTAACGGAATTAATGTGCCATTGGAAGTTTGCGAATTTGATATTTTATACGTTTGAGCATTTAAAATAAAATCCATTTTTTTCATGCATTTTTCAAATTTATATTCGGTTTTAACATCGCGAAATAATTCATAACCATAATGAAAAATCTCATTTATTTGTCTACTTTGGGGACAAATTTGGTCTAAGGATTTTTTAAGAAAATCAATCAGTGGAGAAACAATGTGATTTTCTACATGTTCTCTTATTTTATTTACATCTGAGGGTCAATTCTCGTTTTGCGAAACGGTGAAATGAAAAGTTTTTTCACGTTTTCATAGTACTTTTGATTCGCGTTCTGTGAAAAAGTGTAAAAAATATCAAAATGTTTTCATATGAAAAAAAAGTGGAACGAAACAAGATTTTTTCACGATTGCACAGCACTGGCGATTCTTATTTTGTGTAACAGTGCAAACAACTGTCAAAATATTTTCATATGGAAAATTTGTTTACACAGACTATTTATAAGTGAAATAAACATAGACAAGGTTGTAAGAGGAAAGCGTGCCAGCGAAAGCCAAAAGGAGTATTTAATTAATTATTTAGAAAAGCATGTGGACATTGCAAACGATAAGTAAGTAATTTAATTACTATAAGCACACTTTTATTTACCCCATATTTACAGATTTGTAACTGCAGATGGTGCCAAATTTAGAGACGAAAAGTGTAACGAATTAGCGGCGAGCCTTAACAGTTTTGGTGGGACCCAAAAGGACGGTGAAAAATGAAAAAAGAATTAAAGCGACTTAAGGTTTATTTATTTATATTCTTTATGAAATGTTTTTTTTTTTTCTTTAAGTAATATTAGACTTCATACGCGCACCAAATATAGTTCACTTTAGCAAGCCGATATAAATTCATGAAGTGCTCGTCGGTTGTCATCTCGAATAGATTTTGGTCATGACGAAGTATGAGCCTCAGCACTCTCAAAAAATTCCTAGAAATTATTAAAATATTTACTGCTATGAAATGCTTGTAACATCATTGTCTTACCTTTGTTTATCCCGAGTTCTTTAAGTAATATCCAATAATACAATTAATCCAGACATTTTTATATAATTATTTAAAATAAATTTTACGAACTTAATTCACTTTTGTTTACGTTTTTTTCTGTTTTGACATTTGCTTTAAATTTTGTATAACACAGTTACAAAAGTTTCATGGGTACAGTACGAATGAAACATTTTTTTCATAATACATACGAGAATATTTGTGAAAAGTTCGAGTGAAAAGTGAAAACGAAAATGAAAAGTTTTTTTTACTTCACATTATTCCAGAACGAAAATTGACCCTCTGATCTAGATAAATTATTAAATGAGTGTAATGATAATAAAAATTTACTGGCAGAATTTTGCAGAATTTCTAAACGTTCATTGTATAAAACACCAGAAGCATTTTTTCTTGAGTCGTGGTTAAATGTGATATTTGAAGGAGTTGATTGACAGCTGTAAGAATAATGACTCATTGTGAACACTTGTTTCCTTAAAATGATTAAAAACGTGTTTTTAAACGACCTCTTTAATGAAAATTTTTGATAACAGTCACTAAAATTACACACATATTGTTCATTTTCTCCAACAAATGGACAATCCCTCAAATGAACTAAAAATTCATTAGGAAAATAAAACAATTCGTTACATAAAAAACAGTTGATGGAACATACCATTTGCGTTATTTTTCACTTACACGTGTTTTACTTAACTTTTTTACGTTTATTTGCCACGTATTACTAACTAATATTTTCTTCACAGATTTTCTTTTGCTTACAGCAACAAAATACGAATTGAATAATATATATTTTTTTGTAAAACTCTAAGGTTACTTCTTTTTTTTATTATTTGTTCAACAATATTTTTTTGACAAATACTTTATTAACTTTGATTTGTTGAAAAAATAATGAATTTTCTTACAAATTACAATCGTTTAACAATCAAATTTGTTAGAAATTTTATATCAAAGCCAACAATTTTTTTTAATTACATAAAATTTTGTGATATTTTTTTCTGTGTAACATTGTTTTTGACCAGAGGGTGATGGATCCCCCTTTAGAAATTAAAGTATTGCTGCTATTTCCAAGCTTTTCAAATGATCAGCATCAAGCATCGTTGTGCACTATGTTCAAGAAGATCTTGCAATTTTTTTCTGCTGAACTTGGTGGCACTAATGGCAGCTTGTGAAGGTAAGCATTCTTTTTTGAGAGAAACTACATAAATCTCGATTCTCTGGAAAAATCCCACAATTTTTTTCATTGGTTCGCTTTAATTTCAA
Organism: Eustalomyia histrio; assembly: GCA_949748255.1. Taxonomy (NCBI): domain Eukaryota; kingdom Metazoa; phylum Arthropoda; class Insecta; order Diptera; family Anthomyiidae; genus Eustalomyia; species Eustalomyia histrio. The sequence goes on from OX456523.1 coordinate 117,138,461, forward strand.
ATCCAAAAATAGTGTGAACGCTTTCTTCTCGACTAAATTTCTTATATTGTGCGCCTGGGGCTTTCTGATGCCATTTTTCAATTTTATTTTTCTTATTTTGTCTTAGTTGAATTCGGCGCAAAAATAAAACCTTAATGAATCTTTGAAAAAAATTTTCATTGATCATCTTTGATATCTTTCACTACATCCTTCAATTGATTTTGCTGGTCGACCCATTTTCCACTTTCTTTAACTGTTGTAGATGAACTCTCAAAAATAAGTTCCTTTCAAAATCATTCGTGGTTCTATGCAAAGAAAAGTTGTTTTAACATACTTATGTTAATAAACTTGGAAATGACTAAACAAATTCGTTTTCGGTTTAACTAAACCAAGTTTAACTCGCCTTCCAAAAATTCGGCCTAGTGCATCTTGTTTATCTATCAAAATAAACGTTTAGTAACACAAAACAACGGAATAAAATCACTGTTTCTCTATACAAATTATGAAAATTTAAAATTTTTTTATTTATGTAAAGTTTGTATATTATTCGATCTATCTGTTTTAATTAAATATTTTTTCCATTTAATAAAAAATAAGTGTTTACTATTCGTCAGTAAAATTAAATTATGATCTCGAGCCTGATAAAAATTAAAAATATTTAACAGATAGATCGAATAATAAACAAAATTTACATACAAAAACATAATCCACAATGTAATTTATACTCTAATATGATAAACAACACTCAAATATATTGTGAAAGAAAAAATATTAGTATGCCAGATTCCCAATTCGTTCTCAGAAATGGAAACATTAACATTTGGAATAGCAACCCTGTCAATTTGTGCTTCGAAAATCGAAGATGGTTGTTAAAGGGTATTTCTATAAATAGATGGAAAAAGCTTATTTGTACGGGTAATCATTCACTAACTGAAAAATGTAATTTCACATAGTCATTTTTCCTTAGAGTGTGTGATATATAAGCCTGTTCAAAACTATGAGATATTTGTGGGTTGGGTGGTTCATAAGGAGGCTAAAAATGACCTGGTCGCTTCGGTCGAAAGTGTGCACTCCCTCTAGCGCTGATGATTACAATTTTTTCGATTTAATAAAAAATTAGTGTTTACTATTCGTTAGTCAAATTAAATTATGATCTCAAGCCTGATAAAAATTATGTCACGACCATTTTACACGTCATTTCCTTTCTTTGTGTCTTTTTTTGGCCAATCCTTTGTTAAAGTTTCTATGTTCGGCTCCTGATATCGCTCCTCGCTTTGCATTATTACCTAATTTATGTTTTCCCTCTATTAGAAAAAAATCACATTGAGTAGATGTATTCCAGTTTCTTTACAATAACTTTTTGCCCACTGGAATAAAGCAATCGCATCTACGATGCAAGCTTGTTGAGAGCAATGGACCCTATACTTCGCTGCATTTCTTTTGGGATCCGCTCCTATACCACCACATGCTCCTTTAGCATGAGCAGTACGAGGAAAATGCCACTCAGTTGGTATTTCAAACTCTGTTTAATGAGCTATAAGATTTCCGAAGCTACTTCTTTTTGACGAGCTCCGTCTGAAACGTATTATAACTTCTCTACAGTGAATTTTGATTTCATATAATTTAGTATGGAATGACGTCATCGCAAGGCTCATAACACTCCAAAGTTGGTAATCCTTTCAATTTGTCGAGCTGTTTCCTGCACGATCTAGAAATTCGTAACCATTTCGATAGCGTAGGGAATTTTGATATTAAGTCGTCAGAAATTTGTCGAGTATCTGAAGAAGCAAACATTTCTTTAGGATCCATCGTCATTAAGAAGATTTATTATATAAATATATAATAAGCAATCTCCACAAAGTTGGCCCTATTCCTTAATGTCTAAAAACTCTGTAGCAACCCAACGGTAAAAAAGGTCACGTGTCATGTCCAGAGATATGTTTCAGCAAAATTCGTTTGTCGATAGAGTAATTTATACAAAAAGTAGAGTTGACTTTAAATTAAATAGCTTAAAAAACTATACGCTATAATTTATCACGAGGAAATTCAGTAACTTTAAAATAGTTCGCGATGTTTTTAGAATTTATACATAAAAATACATATTTTAGTCGAAACATCAAAATTTCCTGAAAAGATGTAAATAAAATTTTTTGTATGAAATTTTTGCGAAATTCGCGACTTCGAATTTAGTTTTGATTTTATATTGGCAATGTACATCCAAAAACATATTAGATTTGATGAGTCGCGATTCCATTACTTATATTTAATTTTTCTCAACTTCAACGGCGAAAAAAATGGTAGGCTAACATAGAAAAAATTTTTTTTAATAAAATTTGATTTTATTCTTCAATACATTTGCCTTCAAGGGCAATACAATGATTATATCGGTCATACAATATTTCGATACCATTTTTATAGTACGATTTGTCTTTAGCCTCAAAATAGGTCTCAGTTTCGGCGATTACTTCTTCATCGACGCTAAATTTCTTTCCAGCGAGCATTCTCTTGAGGCCTGAAACAGCAAAAAGTCGCTGGGGGGCCAGATCTGGAGAATACGGTGGATGTGGAAGGAATTCTAAGCCCAATTCATATAACTTTGCCATCTTTTTCATTAACTTGTGACACGGTTTATTGTCTGATGCCATAACCTTGTCAGCCTACTGTTGCGCCTTTCCACGCTTTGAAGTTGGTTCATCAGGTGCAGTCCACTCGGCTGACTGTCGATGGACTCCGGTGTGAAACGATGGAGCCATGTTTCATCTATTGTCACATATCGACGCATAAATTCGGGATTATTACGATTAAACAGGTTCAAACACAGCTCAGAATCATCAATTCGTTGTTGTTTTTGGTTGATTGTGAGCTCGCGAGGCACCCAATTTGCAAATATTCAATCACGATATGTCCAATATGTTCCTTTGATATCTTTAGGGTCTCAGATATCTCGATCAACTTCACTTCACGGTCATTAAAAATTCTTTTTGGACTTTTTTGATGTTTTCGTCGGTAACAGCCTCCTTGGGGCGTCTACTGCTAGCATCGTCCTCGGTGCTCATTTCGCTTCGTTTAAACTTAGCAAGCCACTTCTCAAAGGTTGATTTTCCTGGCGCAGAGTCCGAGTAATGTTTATCAAGCCAAGCCTTGGCTTCAACAGTGTTTTTTATCGCTAAAAAGCAATGATTTATTAACAAACGAAATTCCTATTTATCCATTGTTTTTCAAACAAACAAAAGTTGCTTTACCAAAAATATTATATCTCACAAACATATAGTCCAACAGCTGTCAAATTTATACACGTGTCTTTCGAAGGTTAGGGCTAACTAAAAATTATATGGATTTCATACTAGTAGCGCCATCTATGTGTATTTTTTACATATGTATGTATATGTATGTAGAAAAATCAAATAAGAAAAATAAAATTTTATTATTACTTAAACTGATGTTGAACTTTTAACTGCTATTGTGAATAAAATTTGATACATCTTTATTAATAAGGGGTTGTAAAGAATCGAAATGCAAATTATTTTTTGGTCCGCAAGGCGCTAAATACAATGTAGCATGAATCATATTCGTTATTACCAACAAGAATATCATGAAGTACTTAATATAAAAGAATATCATATTACATAACGATCAACACTATTTGCATTGTACAAGCGACTGTTGTGGTTACAATACTCTAAGCTGAGAATACTCAGTCAAAATGATATAACATCCACTGTAAACATTATTAAACAGTCAACCCTTTTGATGACGCACATTGATCGTTGTTTCATACATTATCCATCTTACTAAAAGTACTTATTCCATTGGTACATTTCCCACTGTATGTAGAATTGCTCAGTAAGCAATAATGTATTATAAATTCGATTTGTTCAATAAAGACGATTATTTGCTTAACATTCAAGAGAGCGATAACTCCGCCCCCAACACGCAACAACGTAACATTTATAGTGTCATTACCATATTTCTGAATAAAGGGATTTAACTTTTGTAACATATTCTGCTTAGGTAATGAAGAACTAGACAAAATACGAATTTCGTTCTTAAACTCAACATTCTGAATCATTTCAACAATTTTCAAGAAATAGAAATCTAATTCCTTAACGCTCAACGGACAATTATTTTTACCAAGTTTATTTGTAGTACGTAATTTGTTTCTCATGCCTCTTATGAACCTTAAAATGTATGCAACTATTCGAATCACCTTTTTACATGACGATATACTCTCAACCATTCTCCATACTCGGTTTAAATGATTTTCCGGCACTATTGATTTTGTATTCAATAGTGAAACCTCTGTTTTCTTCTTTTCTTGTGCCAGAGATTCAGGAGATAACTCTACATGTGTGTTCCTTGGCCAGTCTTCAGAATTATATTTCAAAAAATCAGGGCCTGAAAACCAAATTGATTCTTTAATTTCCTTAATATCACAGCCACGTGAAACTATATCAGCTGGGTTATTAGCTGTAGGTACATATCGCCAATTAGCGCCTGAAGATTTTTCCTGAATCTCTGCTACACGATTGCTAACAAATGTATGTAATACTGAAGGGTGAGTTTTAATCCAATGAAGAACTATTTCTGAATCACTCCAAAAAGTTACTTTTTCAACTGAATATTTAGAGAGTTTTGACTTTATCACGTTCCATAATTTCGTTAATAAATGTGCAGCACACAATTCTAAACGTGGTAAAGTTTTAACTTTCTTCGAAGGTGCAACTTTAGATTTTGCAACCAGCAATCGTGCTGTTATACCTTGTTTACCTTTATATCTCACATAAATACAACAACCATATGCTCGCATTGAAGCATCAGCGAAACCATGTATTTGAAAACTATCATTTAAGGTAGTACCAACATATCTAGGCATAACAATTGAATCTATCTGGGAGAGTATTGCTTTAAAGTTTTGCCATGTTGTGTCCAAGTCCTGGGGAATTGATTCATCCCAATCCAGATTAATTTCCCATATCTCTTGTGAGAGAATTTTTGCCTTAATTACAATAGGAGCTAGTAGCCCAAGGGGATCAAACAAACGAGAAGATATTGATAATATATTCCGCTTAGTTGCAGGAAGATTTCCAAAATTATTTTCCAATTGAAAACACAAATAATCTTCTTCTGGTTTCCATATAATCCCAAGAGCTCTAGTAGAATCTGAGTCATTTAACTCTAATTGCCTCACGAGCTCAATATATTCATAATCTCTACAATTCGTATACCACTTAGCCAAACTAAATCCACAAGAACTTAAAATTTGTGAGACTTCTTTACAAATTTGTGTCAATGTTTCGATATCATCTGCTCCTGAGAGCAAATCATCAACATAGAAGTCAGTGGCTATTACATTAGAACCCAACGGATAAACATCCCTGAAAATATCACTAATTTCTTTAAGGCATCGAATCGCAAGAAAAGGCGCGGGAGCTGTACCATAAGTTACAGTGTTTAATTCATATATTTGTATTGGTAAATCTGGATTTTCACGCCATAAAATCAATTGAAACTTGCGATCGTCTTTATGAACTCTAACTTGTCTATACATTTTTGTTATATCAGCCGTAATGGCAAATTTATTTAATCTGAATCTCAATAAAGTTGAGAACAAGTCCTCTTGTATAGTAGGACCTACCATCAGAGTATCATTTAGTGATTTCTGAGTCGATGTTTTACTCGAAGCATCGAAAACAACTCTCAATTTTGTAGTGGTACTATGAGCTCTTATTACGCACTGATGCGGAATGAAGTAATGAGGCGAACTTGGAATTCCATTATTTTTTAGTGACATATGACCGAGATTTAAATATTCTTTCATGAAAGTTGAATACATTTCTTTCATAATAGGGTCTTTCGATACCTTTCGTTCGAGAGAGAGAAAACGACGTTTTGCTATGTCATATGAACTTCCTAAAACCATTGGGTCTGTTTTAAAGGGCAGCCGAACCTCAAATCTACCGTCTTCAACTCGACAAGTAGTTTTCTCAAAATGATTCTCACAAAGCAATTGTTCATCTGTCATTTTACAACACATTGGAACCTGTTCTAGTTCCCAAAACCGTTGAACCAAATCATTGAGCGAATCTAGATTACCCTGTTCGCTATTCGACACAAATTGGCACACCTTTGTCCGTGGAACCACTTCCGATCGACATTTACCAACTACTATCCAACCTAAAACAGTTTTCTGTAGTTTTAGCAATGATGGTCCCAGTCTTATTCGACCAACTGACAAAAGGTCATAAAATATCTCACCTCCTATTAATATATCAAACTTCTGAGGTTTATTAAAATGAGGATCTGCCAGAACTATATTTTCAGGAATCTTCAAACTTTCCCTATTAATCCTTTCCCTGGGTTGATCATCAACCATTGATTTGGTGATATAAAATTGACCACCAAATTCGAATTCATTCACACACGATTTCACAAAAGTATCTAAACTCTGTCTAACTCTTCTTCTTCCTACACCAACCAAATTTAAATCGCTCTCAATGCGTTTCAATGCAATACGTTGAGCTACTTCTTGCGTAACTAAATTTACCTGCGAGCAAGAATCTAGCATTGCTCGCACTAGATGATATTCACAATATCTGTCTTTAATTTTCACAATAGCGGTGGCTAAAATTACCTGTTGGTTATTACCTTGTGCAAACATTGCAGTGACATTTCGAATATTCATTCCGTTCGATTGTGAATTTGAAATTTGAGCCGGAATTCGACTAATTGCTCCAGTAGATGCCGAGGAATATTCATTACTTTGGACTGAACTACGATTTACAGTAACAGGCATTTGAAACCGTTGTGCTGAACTGTTATTTACAGCAGCATTAGAACCAGTAGGCCATTGAGCTGAACTATTTCGATTCATACCAGCTGAATTAGTTTGTTTTATCATGTCCTGATTGTGCAGTAAAACATGGTGAGGACGTTGACAAAGATTGCACCGGTTGGCACGACATTTTCTAACGGAATGACCAACTTTTAAACAATTAATACACAAATTCTTTTTCTTCGTAAAATCAAACCTTTGAGTCACCGCTAGAGTCGAAAATAATTGGCAAGAAATAATTGAATGATCTTTGCCAGAACAAAATGAGCATTCTTCAGACTGAGCACACGCAAAAGAATACTGAGGATTTCTTCTTTCCCTATGATTATGGTTGTTTGGCTTCGATCTATACTGTCTATTTAAGTTTTGTTCAGGTTCAGCAGACTTATGCTTATTAACCTCTAAAAACTGACAGCGCCTTATCAAAATCGATGCACAATCAGTCCAATTCGGCAGTTTACTATAATCCAATTGCTCATCCCATTTAGCTTTCGACTCAGTATATACTTTGGACAAGACTAAATGAATTATCAAAGCATGTGTGATCTCTTTTTCTGACCCAATATGTGAGAGAGAGTCTAAGACAGCTGAAACAGTGTCGACTGTATGTCTTAAATCAGAAGCGCTTGGCTTTGTTATTTTCTGCAAATTAAATAATGTAGCTATGTGGTCCTGAAATATTAAACAATTGTTATCATATCTCTCAGCCAACCTTTTCAAAGCGCTAGCATAATTCTCCTCAGTAACCTGAAACGCCTTGATTGTAAGCAATGCATCCTTTTCAAGACTATTTATTAAATAATTAAATTTATCAATTGTCGAAAGTGTTGGATCGTCATTGACCGAATTGTTAAAGGTTGCTATAAAGTTTTTATATTCTGAATATTTTCCACCAAATTTTGGAATTTTCAATTGAGGAAGACGATTCACGGAATGATGTGGTGCACTCATCGTATAATCAAGAGCTGCACTCATTCGTCGACCACCACCTAATTTCGTTAGCAATAACGATTTAGCACTAATACAACACTCCTCCAATTCACCACGCTTATTGTCGTCAGGATTTAATTTTTCAATCTCATTTTGAAACTCCATTAATTGTTTCACATATGAATCTAAAAGTTCTAATCGTAGCTGTAAATCAATCGGCTGTACCGAGCCCGAACCATCCTGATACATTTTCCTTATACGATTAATATTTCCCTTTGCCCTAGTTCTTTGCTTTTGCAAAGATGCTAATTTCTCCTGATCCGACATGATTTATAAAAAGAAGCTTATCAAACTTAAATCGCAACTCTGAAATTGAATATATCCTAAATTAGTTTTCAACTAAATTTCCACAACTAAGTTATTATTCTGCAATAATACTCTTTAACAAACTCTTTTGAATTTAATTCACCCTTTTATTTGAAAATCGCTTCTATAATAAATAGCAAATTATCGAGAAAATAATTATTAAAAAAATAATTATCACTTCAAAATTTTCAAACACTTCCTGTTCTTCCAAGGTCAGCTTCCCTGAACATCAATTAATCTTCACAAGAGGGCGAAGATAAGTTGAGTTTGTTGAAAAACTGAAAAAGAAAACTTGGTATAAAAAATTTACAAATAGCAAATTACAATGTGTGAATGTAATGAGCGTGAATCTTTGGAATTATTTAGGATAATAGATGTTTAGAATTGATGTGTCGGTTAGGGTAATGGGATGTTTGGTGTTGTGTTTGGATAAGGGTTATTGAGTAATGGATTTGTATGTATGTATGTGTGTATGTATGTATTATTTATAATAAAGAAACAAGTGCTTTACTGAAAAATTCATAACCTCAATAAATTTAAAATGGCGGATTCTTGCGAAAACAATTTTTTTTTTTTTTAGATAATAATTAACTTAATTTGTCATACTTTAAAATTTAACTTGTTTCAATATTTTGTTATTAAAATTTCATTAATACAACCTTATCTTTTTCCATATTGTACCAGTTGTTCTTCCAAGTTGAGATTAAAAATATCGGCTAGATTTCCTGGCTGCCAACAACCACAGGCTATTAATAGGTAATATAATGCAGTCAGCCAAAATAAACCAAATATCAATCAGCACACAGTAATTGTATCAGCCAACAAATATTAAAAAAAACAAATTTTTTATTCAACAATCGCCACCAAATAGCAATAAAATTTGTCGGCTAACAATAACCACCAAAACTGCAACTAAATTTTAGATCCAACAATAGCCACCGGACAGCAACAACAACAACAATAAATTTCTTCTAAAAAATAAACGGCAAATAAAGATGTCTTCTTTTAATAAAGATGTCTTCTTTAAGATGGCTGCCGTGTTTCCAAAAAAAATCTAAAAAGGCACAGTCTTTCTCAAAAAAGTTTAATGCCCCACGTTGGGCGCCAATGTTCAACGCACTATTTTGTGCGTAATTAAAAACTTTTATTTATTTTAAAAAAATTCAATTTATTTATTTATTTTAATTTTTTTTTTTATTTTAAAAAGATGTGATGTGTGTCGTGCACTATGCAAAAAACAATTTTCTAATAAATTTTCTTATTAGCTATTGGTAGCTGAATAAAACAGTGCTGCCAAGTTTACATAAAACAAATCACATTCTCCGTGAAATTAACACTAAGTGTTGCCAACTCGTACACTTAACAAAAAACATAGAACTATATTGTGGCAATTAGTTCTGCCGTAACAAATAAAGAACCTACCTTTTGTCTTTCAATAAAAAAGGAAAAATATTACATGGCGATCCTGCCAGTCTGGACGTGCTAAATATTTAAATAGCACCCAGGAAAAACTTTAAAACTGGATGTGCTAAAAATTTGAAAAAGCACCCAAAAAAAGTGGAGTCACCCAAAATACTGGCACCCTCTTCAACATTTTAAAAAAAGGTCCTGGCGGATCAGACACAACGATTCGCCAGGAGCGAGAAGGATGAAAAACCCAAATCCGGGGCCACAGCCACTAACAATTCAGGAGTACCTCAAGAGACAACAAAGAAGGAAGGCACCTGTAGAAAAGACAAGGACGACTATAAAGAGGCGTGGAGGCTACACCCAAAAGCTTAAGAGGGAAAAGGCAATTTTGCTACGCCTAATCAATGCAAACCCTCCACCTCCTTGGAACCAGGCAACCAAACTATGGAGCAAGATCGACTCCATAGACTTCCTTATAAGACAACATCTGGTAAATAAAGATAAAATTAAAACCACTTGTAATTAGAAGAGGTGCATTTTAGCCGCACCCATAGGGACAGTAAGCGATTACTCGCTCGTGTCCAATTTTTTTTTTAACAATACAAACTAAAATTTTTTGAAATAAAATTTAGGAACAAAAAAAAAACATATATTTTAAAGGAAAAATTAAATTTCAAAGAAAATAAAATTTAAATGAAAAGAATAGCATTTAATTTATAAAATTATTTTGCTTAAAAATAAATAAATAAATGAGAATTTTATTAACTATTTAAATATTTTGTGAATGGTCCTTATTTTGACTGGAAGAAGAGTCAAAATTTGTTTCTAATATATTCTATATTAACATTATTATTATTATTGTTATTATTATTGTTATTATTATTATTATTATTACCCAGCAAAAAAAAAGTAGCAAAAGAAGAGAAAAAGAAGCAGTGATTTTGATTCCGGTGTTGTGAAAATTTGGATCGGAACCAATGATTTTTACATAGGGGTGTCATAGGGTGGAAGTTTTCTTTTATGATCCTTTTTCATTGCATCTAAAGCCCTTCTTATGGTTTAGTGAAAAATTAAATCTTTTGTTCTTCCCAAAAAAATTTTGAATTTTTAATTTAGATTTCTACAGGACATCAGTAATCGGGCCTTAGCCTCATTTTCACAATATCCCGTTAGCTTCTACCTAGGAATTTAATTGACACATTTGTTGTTGTTTCCTATACAAAGTTTAAGTTTTACTGTTCGTTAAATTTTAGCGGGAAATTCAGCAATCGGGCCTTATTTATCTCTATTCGAAATCCTTGCAATTTTTACTACAATATGTAAACTTTTTACTTTTTGTAGCGTCATAGATTTGAAAAGTGTTTAATTTCATTAAAAATCACATTTTTATAAGTTGTGAAAAAGAACTTCCTTAGAAGAGAAAAATCAGAACTAAACGATACTTTAGAATCAATGAAAAATTAATTCCTTAAGAATCACTTCCATTTATTTTCGCTGGGTAGTATTATTATTATCATTCTTATTATTATTTTTATCATTTTTACCGTTATCTCTTAAAAAACATTTCAAATGTGTACTACCTTAATTAATTGGAAATCTATTGAAATTGTAGTCTGTATACAACAACTATTTTAATGAATTTGTAGTTTTAAGGATACCGTTGTTTTTATTTATACGCAAACGAAATTTCAATAAAAAGGATCATTCCTACTTTGCCTCTAAAATTGGCATTTGTCCTTTGGCATATAAATCTTCCTTACAAAGATAGCTTATATACCAGTGGCGTTTGTTAGCGCCGGTGTAAGTTCGCGTTGTATATTTGCATCCCTAAAAGGATCACGAGATCATTACATGGCGATCCTGCCAAACAAAATCGCAGCAGAAATAAAAAAAAAATACTTCTTCAGAGAACGAGCAAGGACCGAAGCCAATAACAATAGAAGAGAATAAAAGGAACTTACCAGGATTCCTAAGAAAAATCTACGACGGCAACGGAGAGGCGGAAAATTGGTAAAACTGCCGCACTTAGAAACGGTGTCAACACAGATCCACCACCATCCTGGCAAACGGCGTCTGAGATCTGGCGAAGCATTGACGCTCTAGAGGCCCAAATGAATGAATACAGGAACAAAAATAATAAGAATTTTAAAAAAAGTTGCACTGCAACATCTTAATAAAAAAACGAATTAATTTAAAAAAAATGTATTTTTTTAATTTAATATAAAGAAAAATAATTTAGTTTAAAATAAAATTGTTCACATATATTTCACAAATTAAATGATAAAACATAATGTCAAAAATAGAAAAATGTCCGAATAGAAAAAAATGCTACCAAGTTCATAATTAGTTAAGTACAGCTGATCATAAAAAAGGGTAATGCTACTTATAGTAGTTACCAGATCATATTATTATATATACATAAGTTTTTCACGTATATTTAAATTTTATATACAAATTTAATTTCTATTTTTTTATGGAAAGATTACAAAAATTCGATATAAATGTGAAGAAACAAAAAAACAGAGTTTACACTTTCCGGTATAAAACAGAAAAGATAGATAGATTATCATTGATAAAACACGGAGTAGAAAAATATTCTGAAGTTTTAGTTAACGAGAAATACAAAAAAAAATCATTTGTTATTGAATTCCAGGAATTGTATAAAAACGCTATATTGTTGGTACAGAACTTAAAGATAAAAGATAGTAAGGAACAAATCAGATTTGAAGAAACTGTTGTGGATAGCAAAATTGCACATTTTGACATAACAGTGGTAGGCAAAAATCTACAGATTTTTAAAGGATCGTACACACAAAAAAATAAAATTCATAATTATTTATGAAAATTGTTCATAATTTTAAAGGTTCATATTATATATGAAGCTTACTTACTATTTATGAAGTGTTCCTAACTTCCCAGTGTTTTTTTATAAATTCGATCATAATTATTATGAACATTGTTCATAAAGAAAAAAATCATATTTAATATGTTTTAATTCTTAAATATTATGAAAATTTCAAAACTTGAAAATGGTTCTACAATTCACTACGTTATTCGATGACGGCGGACATACATAATTGAGACATGTTCATATGCTTTAAGAACGGGTTCAGAATTACGAAATACTTAATATTATATATCATATTTTATTTATTTGATATTTTTTACCTAATTTTAATAATTATTTTGTTTTTGTTAACTTTAAATTCAAACTCTTGAAAAAATAATAATAAAACTCTAAAAAAACAATACACAGATCATTTTTATTTATGTCATGGAGAGTTTCCTAGCTTATATGAATAGGTACATAAAATAAATTTATAATATGAATTATTTCCTAACTAAATTCCCAGTATTATATGTATTTATGCACTCGTTCCTTAATAATAAGATTTTGTACATTGGCAAATTTTTTAAGTACTTTTTCATAAATAATAAGTATATCTACATATATTTTAAGAACCATTTCATAATTAAGGAGTACACAAACTTTCCCAGAATTTTTTTAATAATCTGTTCATATATGCAACCTGATTTTATGAAAAAGTTCTTAAATTAGTACATTGGCAAATTTTCATAAAATATTCATAAATAGTATGAATTTGTTTTTTGTGTGTATGAGGCTCTGGAAGATTTTTTGGTCCAAACAGAACTATTACGCGATCTTTTAAGAACAGAAGATAGAGAAGTTTTCATTAAATATGTGTCTTTTGATCGCAAGCAACCCAAAAACATTAAATTAAGCAATCGAAAAATGCATAACTTCCGGAAGGAACAAAGTTACCAAGAATATTTTTAGAGTTGGAAATCCTGACGTTAGGAGCCATACTAATAGTCGTCACACCAACCACAATTACCGAAATTATAATAATAGTCGTGACAACAACCACAATTATCGAAATTATAATAATAGTAGATACAACTACCAACACAACAATCATAATGGCAACGATTATCGGAATCATTATAGTAGTCAAGACAACAACCCAAGCAATAATATAAATTTCAATAATAGATTCCACAACGGAAATAGTTACAGCAATGCCTACAATAATAAGAATAGTCACCGAAATGGCGAATACAGGGAAAATAGATACAATTTCAACCGCAACAGAAATAATGTCGGTTTAAACACGAATAGAGATACAAGAAGAGATAACCAGGGAAACTGGTGGGGCAGGATAACAAAAATTGTTGTCCAAAGCCTAAATTATACACATTTTTCACAAGTAAGAATACCCCAATTACAATAACTTGTAGAGTTATAACAGGAAATCTAAGTTTTTTGATAGACACAGGAGCAGATATTTCCATCTGTACGGTCAACAGAACAAACGTTTCAACACTAAGCGGTATTACTTTAGATACAATCGAAAGCATTAGCACTGCATATTTAAACCTACACTTTGAAGATATACATATAACGCACAAATTTCATATAGTCCCTAATGATTTACCAATACCCAATGATGGAATCATTGGTCGAGACATTTTGGAAAAATTCAAATGCAGATTGGACTTTGAAATATATACAATAACTTTCAATATATCAGATAAAGACTTTGTATTACCAATCACACCCAATTGCGTTTAGAATGCTAACATATGTATACAAGCACGTTCAGAGTCAATTATACCCATAAACATACATACAGAGAAGGAAAGCATAATTTTGAATAAAGAAATATCTCCAGGTATTTTTGTTGCACATACCGAAACATTAAAAACTATGATCCCCACGGAAACAGAACCCGGCAAGCAAAACATGTTCGCCATAACCCGTGGTATGAAGAATAAATTTGACCAACAAACTAGCAAAGATAAAAATAACATTTCTAGTGAAAAGCGTCATGAACTTTTCATATGGGAATGCACGTCGATCTCAGATATCAAAAATATTATGAAACTAAAATTTGAAGTAGATAATAAATCTAAAGAATCCCACGTAACAGTTACCGATATAGAGAAAGTAATAAGGTGCGGCGATAATCCAATAGACACACAGTTGTCTTTGGAGCAACTTCTACCAATAACGCTATCCCAAAATATAAAGGAACTCGCTTTGAATGACAATTATACTATTTTTAAAACAATACATATTGAAGAATTTAAAAAGATTTTTAATAACATATATAGAAAAGAAGGTGAGAATTTGAAAATTTTAATATATAGAACCTCAACTCGCATAACTAATAAGAATTTGCAAAACGAATTATTTGCTAAGTATCACGATTCAACCACAGGCGGCCACTTAGGAATAAGAAAAACCACTCTGAAACTGAAACAGAGGTATATATGGAAAAATATGGGTAAAATGATCAAAGCACACGTACCCAGGTGCGAAGACTGTAAAATCAACAAACAAACAAAACAAAAGAAAAGTTAACTATAACTGATACACTCACCAAAAAAAGTCTGTAATGGCAACTGAAAATTTTGCTGTTATTACGGGAAATTCTGCTAATTTGAGCCCAGCGGTATTTTTTGCTAATCTTAGCAACACATGTCTGCTAACGTGTAGTACAATGAAATTAGTAGAAAAATTAGTAGCCGGTACTAAATTTTAGAAGACTTTTTGTAAAGTGGAATTTAAAATCTGTTTGCTAAAATCAGCAAAAAAAAATACTAAATATTATTAATATTAGTAAAAAGCTTTGAATTTATTTTTCTTATGGAACATCAAAAATTTTGATTATATTTTTTAAAAAACGAATTAATCATTTTGTTTTAATTTGGTAATTTCTGTTTTGAAAAATATTTTGGTCAATTTTTTTTTTACTTTTAAGGTTAAATTTTAATTGTTTTTAGGGCGGATTTTTAGAACTAAAAACCTTTTTAGTGCTATTTTAAGTGGATGTCCTCTTTTTAGACATGTGTCGGTATCTTCACTTCCGATCCCTTTTTTAATATATGTAACATTTTAAGGAAATTTAAGTTTGTAGGTGTAAGTTCTAATTAGAAATAACATTTCCTTTAATATCCACTTTTTTAAAATTAGTAATATTTTTTGCTAATTTTAGCAAATTGGTTTTCAAAAATGTGTAAAATGATTTCTGAAATTACCAACAAAAATTTGTAAAAATTCTGTAAAAAATCTGTAATTTGTAAAATGTAAATAGCAAAAAGATTTGCTAAATAATAATTTTTACTAAAAATCAGTACAAAAATAGTAGAGTGCGATTGAAAACCGTTTACAAATTGTTCTACTTACTTTTTTTTCTGAGTGTACACCGAGAAATAGAATAGACACAGTAGGCCCACTTAGGTATTCAAACCAATTCAGATACATACTCACTATGCAGGATGACCTTACCAAGTACATTATAGGATGCCCGATCGAATCAATTGATGCCAGAACAGTAATATACGGCCACTTTAAAATACTCAAATCAGATAAGGGTACAAAGTTTTTAAACTCTTTAATGTCTGAAATATGTAATCTACTAAAAATTGAACAAGTTTTTAGCACGCTCTATCACCATGAAACACTCGGCTCAAAAGAGAGAAAACATAGGGTGTTAAACGAATTTCTGTTAAACTATTGCAGAAACGATGAATGGGACCAATGGATCCCATACTTTTGTTTTGCTTATAACACAACACCACATATAGATACTACCTATACGCCATTCGAATTATTGTTTGGAAGATTACCAAGCTTTCCCAATGACAATGTATTTAATTCCAAACCTATTTATAACACTGACAATTATGCTCAGGAACTAAAAGCACGATTGCAATTCTCTTTACACGAAGCGAAAGAATATTTAGAGAACTCAAAAACTAAAAGAACAGATCAAAATTTAAACAATAATCCTCTGAATCTAAAAAAGGGTGATTTAGTTCTTGTCCGAAATTTTAATCGGAAGAAAAACCAACCACCATATCATGGTCCGTTTAAAATAATTGAAACAAAAGGAGTAAACTCTGTCTTAGATTTCAAAAATTCAATGAAAGAATATCACAACAACAGTTTAAAAAAATATTAAGATTGTGTATTTAAAAAAATTAAGATTCTCTTCTACTTCTTATTATTCTTTTTATAATTTTTACCGTTATCTCTTAAAAAACATTACAAATGTGTACTATCTTAATTAATTGGAAATCTATTGGAATTGTAGTCTGTATACAACAACTATTTTAATGAATTAATATTTGCATCCCTAAAAGGATCACGAGATTATTACAATGGGTTGAAAAGCCAAATGCCAACGTGGTGAATGAGGTAGTCTTACAGAACGATAAGATCAATTTGTTTCTTGTGGAACTATACATTTTGTTGATTTCCATAGTGATCACTCTAAGTTTCATTTTGAGTATATATGGAATGCACAATAAGAGATTGAAGAAGAAATATCTAAGTAGAGCAAATGATTTGGATAAAGTTTAATGGAATGACAAAGAATTTTGAGTAAAGCAAGGGCTATTAAAGAGAGTTTCGATAGATCATATAAGAGTTTAAATACGGACAGAAATACTAGGGAAGAGACTATACAGCGACAAATATACATACTAATCGAATGCTTGTAGAAAACAAAGGTTTTATTCAATGTTCATTACTCTAGACTCACAGTAGCACAGAGAGCAGCGGCTGATAGCTTTTTCTCAGATGTTAGGGAAAAACTTGTTTCCGTGGCACTTAGGAAAAATATAGTACTTGAGGTACCCAAATCAATACATGAAAAAATTTTCATTGTACATCCAACAGAGTCCAAGGACGGAAAAATTTTGAATATGCTACAAACTGTTGTAGAATTCTTAAATACCGCCTCAAAGCTGATTTGCGACTTTGATGGCAAACCCGAAAATCTACGTACTTTCTTGGATTCACTCCAATTAGAAGATTCTCTTAAGGAAACTCATAAACAAGTTGCAGTATCCCTGATAAGGACCAGAACAAAAGGAACTGCTAGAAATTTAATTACCACCGAATCAACAATCGCTGACATTATTTCTAAACTGACTAGTTCAGTAAAAAACGAATCTGTTGAGGTAGTGACAGCAAAGATTATGAATATAAAGCAAAATAATAAAACTGCAAACATTTATTGCTCTGAGATAGAGTCTCTTACTAAACTACTTGGAAACGCATTTATATCAGATGGTTTACCATGCAGTTTGGCAAGCAAATATTCTACCCAAATTGCTGTGAAGGCATTGACCAAGAATTGCACCATAGATAAGGTATAACTGAGAGCAGGCCAATTTGACAACATGAAAGATGCAGTATCGAAATTTATCAATAGTTGCACTGAGGCAACTGGCCAACAAAATGCCATCCTATATTACGGACAAGAACGAAATAAATTTTTCCGTGGAAGGTTCCGTAGAGGAAAGAATTAACAAAGGAGTAATAATAATAGCAGTAATAATAACAACAATAATAATTCAAATAGAGGCAAAAATAACAGATACAGACGAGGACGAGGTATGAATCGTAGAAAAGGAAATTATGTACGAACAACTAGCTCAAATGAAGATAACTCGGAAAACCCGAACACTCCCCTAAGATCAAGTCAATAAACAGAACAGTGTATAACTTTAACCTTAGCTTTAGTATTTTCATCCAAATTCAAATAGATATAGTTAACACTATAGTAACACTACTAGTAGATACCGGAGCGGATATATCCTTAATAAAACATAAATGCACATTTAAAAGAATAAATTCAGCACGTATCACAACACTTACTGGAATAGGAAAGGGAAGAATCAAATTTATAGGTACAACATTTTTTTATTTGAGGACTAAAAATTTTTTAATACCCTACAATTTCCATGTGGTAGATGATGAATTCCCAATACCTTGCGATGGAATTATTGGTATGGATTTCATAAAGAAGTTTAATTGTATACTTGAATTTAACCAAGATAGTGATTATTTCATACTGAGACCACATTATATAAAACACCAGATAGTAATACGAATAACTAATACGTGCAATGAAGATATTACATTTACCAGCAAAATCTGAGGTAATACGCCAAATAAAGCTTTCATCTCAAAACAAGGAAATATTGATACCTAATCAGGAACCCCATCCTGGTATTTTTATAGCCAGTACATTGGTAAAGACTGAAAATGCATTTATAAGGATACTAATAATACAGTAAATACCCTGAAACAAAGTAAAATTTTGAGGGAGGATATCGATAACTACGAAATTATCAGGCATAATTCCTCCGATAAATATAGAAGAACGGAAATATTGAACGAACTTAGAAAAAATTTTCTAAAGGAATTTAGTGAAACATTGACGGAAATATGTTCCGAATACAGCGATATTTTCGGATTAGAATCGAAAACTATTACCACTAATAATTTTTACAGACAAAGGTTAAGGATTAAGGACATAGAACCAGTATACATTAAGAACTACCGTATTCCACATACATATAAAAAAGAAATTGTGAAACAAGTCAACAAATTAATAGATGATGGGATAATAAAACCATCATATTCCGAAAACCATTGGTTCCGAAGAAATCTCTTCCGAATTCTAGGGAAAAGAGATGGAGGTTAGTTATAGCCCTGCGGGGAAAAAGGGGTCAGTAGGGAATTGGGACCTGTCCCGGGATAGGGGAAAACTGAACCGGTTCCGAAAAAACATATCACGAGATTCACCTGTTCCTAAAGTTTCTATCACGTGACCGGTTTAAAAGTGACGACGCGTCCTTTTAGACCAGTCCTGTGACATGTCACAGAGGGCAATTGACCCCCTCCTAGGACAAGCCCATGTTAAAGTGATCGGTCCCGTGACCGGTCCCTATCACAATGAACCGGTCATGTGACGTGTCTTGGGATAGGTCCTTTTCTCGCAGGGAGATTACAGACAACTCAACAAGAAATAAGTTGCAGATAAATTTCCATTACCAAGAATAGATAATATTTTGGATTAACTTGGTAGAGCAAAATATTTTTCTTGTCCCGATTTGATTTCCGGATTTCATCAAATAGAATTGGAAAAAGATTCTAGGGATCTAACTTCATTCTCAACAAACAAAGGTTCATATAGATTTACTAGACTACCATACGGTCTAAAGGTAGCACCAAATTCATTCCAAAGAATGATGACAATTGCTTTTAGTGGTCTGAGACCTGATTAAGCTTTTCTTTACATGGACGACTTAGTTGTTCTATGTTGTTCAGAGAAACACATGCTTAGAAATCTAACAGACATTTTCGAATTATGTCGTAGAAACAATCTCAAGTTACACCCTGAGAAGTGTTCATTTTTATGCACGAGGCAACATACCTTGGCCACAAATGTACCGATAGAGGAATACTCCCAAATGATAGTTAATATTCAGTAATTGAGAACTATTCAACACCAACAAATGCTGATAGTGCAAAGAGATTCGTTGCTTTTTGTAACTATTACAGACGATTTTTTAAGAATTTTTCGGAATATTCAAGACATCTTACTAGATTATCGAAAAATGGTTTACCATTTGAATGGACAAAAGGAATGCAACATTGCTTGTAAATATCTGAAAAACTCTTTAATGAAACCAACATTATTGCAATATCCAGATTTTGAGAGGCAATCCTGTATAACGACAGATGCAAGCAGACACGCTTGTGGCACCGTATTTACACAGGAATACGACGTTAAACATTTAACAATAGCATATGCCTCAAGAAGCTTCACAAAAGGAGAAAGCAATAAATCAACTATTGAACAGGAGTTAACTGCCATACACTGGGCCATAAAGCATTTTAGGTCATATATCTATGGAAAACATTTTCTGGTTCGATCGGATCATAGACCGTTATCATATCTATTTTCTATGAAGAATCCAAGTTCTTAATTGACTAGAATCAGACTTCGGTTTCGGTTTTTGAATACTCTAGCTACTACTTGCAAAATGAAATGTTTAGATCAATTAAAATGCAATTATTTTATTTTAACTTTATTCCAATCGAAAAAGAAAAATAATAATAATAATAAATAATGATAATAAATGATGATATTAAATAAAATAAAGTGTTACATACCTGCAATTTCTCACATTCTTGAATAGATTTGAATAACGTTCCATTTGCTGCTCGTGGTCCACTGGTGACTGTTTTGTCCAATGCTTCATATAAATGACTAAATGGCAGTTCATTGAAATGAAGCAGACATATAAACCAGTGAATTGGTCTATTTAACTGTTTTTCAAATAATCGTAAAACACCATATTCTGTTCAAGTATTTGCTGGCTGACCATCACTGCAATTAATTGATCAACTGTTAATGTTTTATTGTTGAAAAATTCATTCAGTTTTCTGTGTTTGGTTTTTGCATCTTCTTGACTACCCAAATTCACATATCCAAGTAACTCATTATAGGGCTCTTTCAGAACAACTAAATGCGGTTCTTTTACCATAGTGGTATGAAATTTGTCATTAATTTTCTCTGTAGTTAATGAGTCATCTTTTCTACCATCGAAAGAGAATGCAGTTATGGAAGAATTTGTATGTCGTGTACGAAGCACTGCATCTCTAGATTTAATTTTTTCTCTAGCCACTTTTGATTTATCCATAATAACAAGATTACCATGAACATCTCTAAAATTTATATCTTCGAATAAAGCTGTTGCTAAACATGAAGCGACTCTATCTGAAACACCGAATCTATCACACATCATAGCAAAATTTAAGGCATCGTATCTTTTAGTATAATGAACAGTTGCTTCTGTAACTTCTGTTGTTGCTTCATTTTCATTTTCTTTTGTTTTTAATTTGCAATTACATTTGCCAATATAAAATAATTCGTTTATTGAATCAACAAATGCTTCAAATTCATCTCTTTTGTTTCTATGTTGTACATGTTTCTGGTATATATCAAGCAAACCAGTTAATTTTTTTAAAACACTCTTTATATTAATGATTTCAATATTTAATTTACACCAAATTTGGATCAATTTATCTGTTACGTGAGGAGTAAAAGTTTTGTACGAGAACATTTTGTTTTCAAATTTAGCACGATCACTTAAAAAAAATAATATTTTAAAATGTCACATTTAGTAGGCAAACTAATAGCCTGTTCCTCTATTTCGAAAGAACACGTTCGTTCGCTTTCTAGTCGAAAGAAAACTGATTTGGGTTTCTCTAACTCTTTTTCTATGCGAACGATGACTCGAACGACAAGTCGAATGAAAACGTAACTGTTTTCATACAAAATTTGGTTTCTCTATTTCGAACAGCTCGAACGCAAATGTCAAAATCAGTCACTTGCTATTTTTTTGTCGAGTAAATATATATTTGATATTTTTAAAAGCAAAATGAAGTAAAAAAGCAATGGATAACAAAAAGTAAGTAGAAAATAAAACAAATATTTATAGTTTATTAAAATTTTAAATTTTAGTTAAAAAAAATCAACAATGGACCATCCGAAGACGCTTGTATTTTATATGGAAGAAAGGCCTGATTTTGCCAGAAAGACTCTGGTGTTCGGAGCAAACAAATTTTCCGCAGAGGAGGAAAATTTGACCAGAAAACTAAACTCCGTTTCACCCCCTATTACGCTGTTGCTGAGTGGAAAAGGTATGTGTGTGTTGTTTGTGGCTTACGTTTGCCCAAGAAACTCATATTTACATTTTTTATTTTACATCTTTTTTTTTACAAGGACTTTAGCAGTGACCGCACCGAACAGACAACAGGCAACAGAAAAGCTCTTCAAACAACAATTTCACCCACAACCAATCGATAACAAAAATTTTCACAAATAAACATATTTTCCAAATAAAAATTGATTTGTTTATTGTTATTTTTTTTTATTTCATTTGTCATATACAGCTGATCACTGTTAAACAGGGTTGTTTTTGTCTTTAAGCAGTTTAGTAGTATTTTTGCTACTTTTAAAGAAAATTTTAACAAATGCTCAAAATATATGATCTGGCATCTCTGTGATTTGTAAATGCGTAAGAAACAAAAATTGACACACGTAAGTCAAGTCGATCGAAGCCTTTCGAAATAGAGAAACCCAAATTGACTCGAATTCGAGTGACTTGCTATCGTTCGACTAGTTTTTCGTTCGAGATCGAGGAACAGGCTATAAGATCATTTAAATCACTTGATAAACCAAAAACAACAATATCTTGATGAGGCATGTTAGTCAATCTAGAGTCAAAACATGTTGATGTTGTTGCTTCCATTTGCGAAGACACCGCAGACGATGTTGATGGTTCTTGATTATCCATAATAACTTTGATATTATCACTGCACTCTTTGATTGTGTCACACTAAATTTAAAAATAAAAAAAATATTGGTATTGTGATAACCGAGTTTTTATTTAAGTATTTTGTCAAACTGCGTGCGCATTGCACGATGAACGATTAAGGAAGAAGGAAAAGCAAGCTTGGCAACGTTTAGTGTTGGTAAACGTCATTATTTTGTAACGTCATTATTCAGTGTTACAAAGTTGTTCAATTGAACAATGCTGCCAGGTATCAATACAGATTCTGAAAGGTAATAAAAATACGTTTCAAACAAGCCCAGATTGAGAAATCTACTACAATTCTATCCGATTTTATGACAAATTTAATTAAATTATTCTATGTATATATGGAAAAATATATATTTTGAAATTTTGGGGCGCTCCAAATCCGACTTAGAGCTATGGTCTCTTGAGCAAAATTTCTCAGAATCACCTATAGATTACGTTTTTGCTATACGCTTCATCAAAAAAAATCGTTCCATACAATTTGACCAGCCGTAATGTTCATATATAAGCATATACGGTCATTACGAACATTACCATATATCAACATTTTTACCTGTGATACAAATAATTTTTTTTAAAAAAAGGCACCAACAGGTTTGTTTTTTTTCGAATTTCTATATAAATTTTCCATACAAATTTAAGTAGATAGAGACTTGCTAAATAGTTATAGATATAACTACTAAAAAATTAAGATTGTATAAAAATGTTGCAAAGCCAAAGAAATTATTGGCTTTTCTCTTCTTAATGTAAACAAAAATATTTGTCATGAAAATATTTGAAATTTTTGTAATTTTAATTTGAGAGAATATTAAAAAATTAATTAACAAATGAATTATGTGTTTGTAAGTAAAGTTAGAGTAGGGCAAACAATATAATTGTTCTATTTCCCCCAAATGTTCAAATTATATTTGTTAACAAAAAATAAAGAAAAATCAGGTAAGTAGGGATAGTCGTTTTCTTTAAAAGTAGTTATAGATATAGATATTAAATTCGAAAAAAAACAAACCTAACAATGGAAGTTTTAAATATTTTGTTCATTTTGTATTTGTTCATAAGTTTATAACCGGTGATTTGGTTTTTCAATGTAAATTTTTTCAGGGTACTTAACAGATTCCTGACATGTGGCAATGCCAAAAATGCTCATTAAGGTTTGGCCTTTCACCATGAATAGACTAATAAACGAACAGCGCTTGGAAATCATTGAATTCTATTATCAAAATTCGTGCTGCAACTCTACTATAGGCTTGAATACTTTCTTCAAATATTTTACGGACATATGTACCCCCTTTTTCAGTATCAGTTTGATTTACGCAAAGGGGGCTTACATACGACAGGTCTTTTAAGATGTTTATAGCACACAACAACGAGTAATCACTTCTTGATACTGGATCCAAGTTTTCAAGAAATCTGTTAAGTGGATAAGTTTGTTTGTTAGCAAATTAAGCCGCATCTTTGAGATTTGACTCAAAATTTCTTAACGAGAGGTCAATATTACCTGGTATTATTAGCGGTATGTTTTTCAAGCAATGTTTAATGAGAAGTTTTCTGTACATTAGCCACTTTGTTCTCCTGGCTGTCACTGCTAAGTCAACAGGTGATACAATTAATCGGCCACTCACAAATATATTTTCCGTTACCGACTGTTAGGTTAGGTAGATGTGGTAGCCTGCCAATCAGACTCACTTAGACTATAAACTCCCTTATGATACCACGGAAGCAAGTAAAAATTATATCCCTAGCATCCCCCGTCGAACCATTTCAATTGCCTTAAAAAGTCCCTAAGTCGGCCGGTATCGATATCAGCCAAATCACGCAGGTCCCCAAAGAAACATGAGCCCAAATGCAGTCCCCTCTTGCGAGCCAGGGCAGGACAAGTGCAGAGAAGGTGCTCCACAGACTCCTCCTCCTCTTCGTCACCACAGCTTCTGCAAAAGCCACTAGCCGCAACCCTCAACCTAACTGCGTGCCTTCCAATCAGACAGTGTCCCGTCATGACGGACACAAGTAGGGATATATCAGGCCTTGACAGTGACAGCAACCTGTGCGTGCGCTTCCTATCCAGACAGGACCACATCTGTCTGGAACGAATACAACCACGGACAGAGGACCACCTATCTCGTGCCAACCTATAAGCATTCTCCCGCAGCCGAAACTTGCAAGTGGCCAGAGGCATGCCCACAGATTCCAATTCGTGTGGAATGTGTAAGGTAGTCCCCAGTCTTGCAAGCTCGTCTGCCCTAGAGTTCTCTGGTATGTCCCTGTGGCTCGGCACCCAAATAACATGGATGATGAACTGCTGAGCCATCTCGTTAAGCGATATGCGACAGTTCAGGGCTGACGACAGAATCCAGAGATCTAATGGCAGCTTGACTATCAGAGAATATATTAATCCTCACTGTTGTGAGGACATTATACCTAAGCTACTCCGCTACCTCCCTAACGGCCAGAATTTCAGCCTGAAGAGCACTACAGTGATTCCGCAGTCTCCGCGCAATACTCAGCTGTAGGTCCCTGAAGTAGACCCCGAAGACTACCTGATCGTCGAGTATAGAGCCGTCGGTATAGAAGTCGACAGAACGCCCCCCATTGGGAGTTCCGTGTTTCCACGAATCCCTATGCGGTATAAGCGTCTGGTACCTCTTGTCGAACAGTGGTTTGGCCACAGTGTAGTCAATGATGGCTGGAAGTTCAGGAAGGATTACACTGTGACCATATCCACTGTCCGACCAAAGTAACAGCGCCCTCAACCGGACTGCTGCAGCAGTCTGTGAACCAATTATGTCCAAAGGCAGCAAATGCAAAAAAGCATTCAGCGCGTCAGATGGGGTGGTACGAAGCGCACCCGTGATGCACACGCCAGCCATCCGTTGGACCCTATCCAGCATCCCACGGTATGTGGGCCTCTGGAGAGCACCCCACCAGACGATAACACCATACAGCATAATCGGTCGTATCACTGCCGTATACAGCCAGTGGACAATCCGAGGTCCCAAACCACATTGCCTCCCTATTGCCCTCTTGCACGCATAAAGTGCCACTGTGGCCTTCCTTGCCCTGTCCCTAATGTTGAACCTGAAGTTCAGCTTCCTATCCAACAGTGCCCCAAGATCCTTCGCACAGTCCGCGAAAGGAATTTCAGTGCCCCCCAAGGGGATAGGTTCCACTAATGGGATCTTATATCTCCAGGTGAACAGGACCAATTCAGTCTTGCACGGATTCACCGCAAGATCTTTATCACGCACCCATCTCTCCATAGTTATAAGTGCTCCCTGAAGGACATCCCTGAGTGTACCAGGAAATCTTCCACTGACTGTCAATGCCACTTCGTCCGCATATGCGACAACTCCCCCCTCAAGTGACAACAGAACGCCATTCAGAGTGAGGTTCCATAGTAGTGGGGATAGTACACCACCCTGGGGTGTGCCCCTACCAACAAATCTACGAAGGTCCGACGACCCTCTCCTTGTAAGAAGCCTGTACACAAACCCGTTGATGTCGACGTCCACTCCAAGACCAGATAGCGCCGCAGCTATCGCATCCGGAGTAACGTTATTAAACGCTCCCTCTATATCGAGAAAAGCCACCATTGTATACTCCCTAACGGCGAGCGAACCCTCAATGAATCCGACCAGGTTGTGCATGGCCGTCTCAGTGGACCTACCCCTGCTGTAGGCATGCTGGCGACTCGACAGCAGCCTTTGTCAAATATTGTCCCTAAGATACCTGTCAATGAGTCCCTCCAGTGTCTTCAGAAGAAACGATGACAGACTGATAGGCCTGAGAGGATTTCCGTGTGAGAGGATTTCCCCGCTTTGGGAATAAAGACCACTTTGGTCTCCCTCCACATAATAGGGACATAAGTTAGGTTGATACATCAGTGTATAGATTCCTGAGCCAAGGAATCAGTGTATCCGCCACCACTTGCAGTTCACACGGTGAGATCATGTCTGGTTCGGGCGACTTAAAAGGTCTGAAACTACTAATAGCCCATGCAATTCGGGATTCGGTTACAATCTTCCTGGCAGCGGCCGAAGGTTGACTTGATGCAGTACTAACCGCAGAAGTTTCATTTCGGCAGTTACCAGGGAAGTGAGTATCCAGGAGCTGCTCCAGTGATTCCCTACTGGATGTTGTCCAATCCCACTGCGTTTTCCTAAGATATCCTACCGTGCATTGTGTGGTAGCGAAAATCATCCTTAGCCTTGCAGTTTCAGAGGTGTCCTCAACATTGCTGCAGAATTCACCCCAGGACCTATTCTTAGCCTTCCTCAATGCACTCTTGTATATTCTAAGTTTATCCTTATAAACGTCCCAGTCCTGTGAAACCCTTGTAGACTTTGCCCTGTTAAAGAATTTCCTACAGCACTTCCTAAGATTCGCTAGCTCTAGCGACCACCATTGCGGTCGTTTCCTACCCCTAGCCTTACCTTTGGGACATGAAGCTAGCAGCGAGTCATTCATGGCCCTCGTGACCTGTTCCACTGAACCCGAACGTTCGGAAAGCAGACTGGGGGAAATACTGGTATCTGCAAAATTTTTCCCTGTATTTCCCCCAGGCTGCTTTCCGATCGTTCGGTTGAATAGCAGGCTGTGGGATACAATCTAACTCATTTAAACAGAAGCCAATATAACGGTGATCTGAAAATCTATGGTCATCTAAAACTTTCCAGTTCCCAATCCTATCCGCAAGGGTAACATCCAGTACCTCTTGTCAGTTCCTAGTAATGAACGTTAATTCATTGCCCCTATTACATATAGTTAGGTTAGAATTCATAATATATATTTAATGAGTAACTCACCCTTATCATTGATGTCTGGGCTTCCCCAGATTTGATGGTGCGCATTGACATCACTGCACACAATCAGGTTGCAGCCAGCTTTTCCAGCAGCATCCACCAGTACCGTCAGAGTGACCGGAGGTACATCGGTTTCATGCGCCATATACACCGACGCCAGCCAGATTTGAGAGTTTTCACACTCAAGGCTGGCCACTGTCATGTCTTCGCTACTAAAAGAGGAGAGAAGAAAAATATGAAGACTGTTCCTCACAAGTAAAGAAGATCTGTGCCTACCATCACCCGTACTTTGGATCAGCTTAAACCCGTTAGTCCTTATTCCACAAATCCTGCCACCACTCAGCCAGGGTTCCTGAATAAGTACCACGTCAAACCCTCCTTGCATCAGGAGGATCACAAGGGCTGCGGATGCAGCCTTAGAATGATGGAGATTTATCTGAAGAAACCAAAGGACCATCAGATTTCTCCACCACCGTCACAGCCTTTTCCTCTTCAGAGTCTACGGGAAGCTCCTCTTCACAAAACTCTTCACTTAGTCCTGTGAAGAAGAGATCCTCCACGCCCCCGAGTGCATCAGAAAAGGACGAGATGCCTACAGGAACTTGCGACGAGGTACTCTCACCCTCAGGTACAACATTAGTGTTAACTAACGCGGTATCTGCTGATTCACATACCATGTCGCTTTTGTAGACCTTCATTTGGATTTTATGAAATCCATACGAAAGTAGGCCTTTGGACTGGAAGAGACCTGGTAGAGGCTCGGCATTCAGTATAAACACCGCATGCCTACGAGCTCCATCAGCCTTATCCAATCTACCAACCTTCCAATTATGTGTTGGAAGGCCAGGATTACATTCCCTGAGCCCTTGGGCGGGTCGGGATGTCATTTTTGTCGACAACATCCAAAACCGCCCCTGGCCACACCTCACCAACCTTCTTAAGAGCCGAATGATAGCACTCAACAGAGCGCACCGAAAGCAATAAGATTTATGGGGAACGATACCATTCACAACCCCCCTGTTGAAGACCGCCATCACCAGGCTGTCCTTGACCACCTCAGCAAAGACCCTCCGACCAGTTGTTTCGGTGGCGCAGCATCCTGTTGCTCAGAAATGCTACGCGCCCATTTTAGCGACTCTTTCAGTTTTGAAGACAGAGTCCTAAGATCGGCCTTAGCAAATCTCTCCAGAATTCTAAGAGAGAGGCGCCGATTATTGTACCTCTTCTTCGAAGGTCTGGTATGCTTGCCTTTCGACAACAAAGAGTCAGGCAAGTCCTCAGCCAGGGAGGAGAAGGAAGGATCACTGGACCTGTTGTCAGGCACAGTTTCTGTTGTCCTCGTTGTTTGTTTGTTCGTTTGTTTGGTCTTTTGTTCATTGTTCATGTTGGTCCCACGAGTGCAGTGTTACGAAGGTTGATCACATCATAGCCCCCGTTAATGTGACAAGGACTATTTACTCACAGAGGCGTCCAGGTATCTGTGAGGCTCGCGTTAGAGTACAGTCTTCGGTAACCCCTGACTGCAAGCCGTAAAGTTCCTGAGCACGGGTCGCATAACACTCGGAACTTAGGGGGGTCTATTTTGAGTATGAACCAATACTACAGTGTGCCATCCGAAATACCAGGGAAACTCATTGGGAATCGAGAAACACCTTCGTAGTTATTGATGGCTGATGCGCTAAAAATCTATGTCAAATAAAAGGACATGATGAATGAGTTAACCGTACAAACGAGCCTTTTTTCCATCTATTTATAGAATTACCTATGGCAACCATCTTCGATTTTCGAAGCACAAATTGACTGGGTATACAAAATTTTCAGTAATACGTAGAGTATGTTTTAAAATAAAGAATCAATTAAAATTCATAGAAATATATTAGAATCAGTCATTCAAAAAACAAACTATAAAAATTTACAGACATTCAGCAGGAGTTGCTATATTCTGTTAAATGTAAATGTTTATGTTTTCTGTTTTTAAAAAAAGAAATTCATATAATTCCTTTTTGTTTTACCAAAATAATTTGTTTATATAAAAAATTATTTCAATAAAAATTACAAGAAATTTTTCAAATATTGAAACACACATAGAAAATAAAAATATATGCATTTGTGTGTTTTGTAAAATTACATACAAATAAAAAAAATCAATTTGAAAAACAAACATTAAAAATCGTTTTTTCTACGTTTTGTCAGTTAAAAATTGATGGTTATTTTAAAAGACTTCCGATCGCTTTTAATACTTTTGTCGATTATTAAACATTTATTAAAAATAAACAACAAAATGGGCTGAACATAATAGTAGTCCTCTTTCTCATTGTATTTTCGATTAATTTAATGTGTTTTAGATTATTTTTAACCAAATAATATTGTGAGTGGGGCTTTATAATAGTGGCTGTGTGATCTGCGGAGAGTTCGAACGGGGATTCTAATCCCAAGTTTCTTGGGATTTCCTGTGTCACGCCAAAATCAGTAAGATCCAGTTTTTTTTTGCCGATCTGCTGGCCAATTGGTATGTTCTCCACTTGAGATCACATCAATACCCAATTCAGAAATTGTATGAAACAAAACACGGCTCCTCGGGGTAATAAGCCGTGACCCCTAGAAGGGTTGCCTGTCGTTGTACTCGCCAGCTGCCAGGAAGTGTGGTCCAAGGGGGGGGGGGGTGGTTAATAAAACGACGAGAGCATTATATTATTATCAAATTTCTGAAAGCATCCCACATTTGAAAATGCTTAAGACGACATTTTATGAGAATGGCAGAGCCTCCACATGCTCTGTCTCTCGGTTGCATACATAATGTGTCATACATAGTGTATCCACGAATTGAAAATAAACTTCTTGGGGTAAATAGTTTCGGGGAGAAGCATTATGTCGATGTTATTGACTTTAGGAAAGAAATCCAGTGTTGGCGAATGCCATCCAGAAACATCTATTCAAACTGTTAATGATTTTTTTATTATAGCCTGCAGGAGCATATTACTCATAGAGTGGGTGAAATTGTTAATTGTCTGCAATAGCGTCTCGAGTGTAGTATCTACTCTATTAAAATTAACACTTGGGATAGGGGGTTGAACTTGTGAAGCCACTTCATTAACATATGTTCGTTTGTCGGTATTATGCTGTATATTCTGAGGGAAGTATGATAATGTGGGTTGTTGTTTGAATCCTGAAACATTAATCTCAGTATATAGAGGATCGCGACTGGACCGGAGTCAACTTTCTTCAACTGAGAATAATACAGTTATCTGAAAAATAAACTTCTTAACCTCTGTAGTGATCTGTAAGTTTTAAACCGCAGTTGTTTTCCTTATTGGATCTACGCTGACTAAAATCTAATAAATTTTCATATAAATTTACTACCAAATACAATTTATTAAACCTTAAAAATACTAAAAGTGTGTAAAATTCAAATATGTAGACACATTGTGTCTAAAAATTATAGGCACAAAAATTGGTATTCATACATTTAAAATTATTTTAGAAAAACTCTTGATGTGTGTAAATATAAAATGTATGTGCCTAAAAAAACATACTAAACCCATGAAAACGGATACATTTTAAATGTTTATAAACAAATACCAAATGCTTTTCGACAATAATATCCTAAATTTAAAAAAAGGAAACCAACAAATGTTTGATTTTGCGTTTTTATTAGCATACACACATATGTGTTAAAACAAAGAGAAGGTACAATTATTTTATTAATTAATAAAATTAAGAATGAGTTATCAACAATAGTGAAATTTAAAGTATAAAATTAAGCAGTTCACAAAAAACTAAATAGTGATTAATTACATAAAATAAGATAAACGCATTAACAAATTATGTAATTCATTGAAAGCTTTTTTATAAGTGAATTAATTTTTTGGATGTTATTTATATGTTTTTTTACCACTAAAATTTGCGGGGTAATATTGATAAAAAAATATCTGGAAATGAGTTCCCTAAATTATGAAATTTCGTGTGGGTATATTATACTAAAAACGTAGTAAAATATATAACTTTTTACTTTAGTTTTGCCATATCGACCACTTCATCTGCTACCATTTCTTCTTTCTTCGTATCTTCAAGTTCAACACAAAAAAAAAACAAGTTAAAACTGATCTCAAATCTAAAAATACGTTAATTTAGATTGAAAACTTACGAACAGTTGCAATAAAAATAGAGTATTTGCTTCAATTTGTCCTTTTACTTTACATATTGTCTAATGGTACTGTGGATGTTTGAAGCTTTACTTTATCTAATGTTAATCCAAATTGCAATTAGACAATTATTTATTATTAAATTATTAAAAAAATATATTTAAATTTATTTTCTTTTATTTAATCTTAATCACATTGAAAAAGTGAAATTTGTTGTGGTCGGTCGATGTAATAAAGTCTTGCTCCGGTTGCAACGAGAAAATACGGATGTATATTGAATGTATCGTCTCGAGTAGTAGTTCAACACTTGATGAAATATTGTATGTATCGGTGTTGTTTGCCTCGAATGCGGGTCGCAACGTTTGCTTGAGAAAATTTAAATTAAATATTGTAATTAAAAAAAAAACTCAAATTGAGAAAAAAATAAAAAATTTATTCACACTGATAGAGACAGTATATAACAACAAAATAAACAAACACCAGCTGATTCTTTCGTGCAAAATACTGGTAACTTTTAATAAGAGGTTGCCATTTGTTTCGTTTAGTTTAGTAGGTGTTGCCAACCATCATATCGTTAAACTATAAATACGTAAAGTTAACAATGCTTATTGAAACATGGATGTTTATATAAATAAAATAAAGGAATTAGAGCAAAGTAATAATTTGTTAACAAAAAGGCTGAATGACCTAGAATTTTTATGTGCCCAGCTAAATAGAGATAACAATTCTCTGAAAGAAGAAAACCAAAAGTTAAAATTATTGATTACTCCTCAAAATCAAAATATAATTTCAAATGATAGTAATTCAAATATCGAACCCAAACCAATATATGAAACTGATGAAGAGGAATTGGCTAAAGAAACTGACTGGATAGTCAAAAGAAATAGAAAAAAGTTAACAAAAAAGAAGGTAGAAGCCAATGCCTCTAACGATGAAAATCTTCCAACTCTAACGGAAGCTACATTGAGTGAAAGTAGTAAACCAGTAAAGGCACTACGCCCTCCACCTATTATGATATGTAATCAACCAAAATTTAATGACTTGTACAGCATAATTAAAAATTACATTCAAAATGATTTTACCATTAAACTTATAAGTAAGGATATGTACAAGATAAACACATTTAATAGTGACGATTATCGTCAAATTACTAAAACTTTTAATGAAAAGAAAATGATATGGCATACTTATGAAGATAAACAAAACCGTCCAATTAGACTAATGGCCAAAAATCTTCCACACTCCTGTGAACCAAAGGAGATTTTAGAAGACCTTAAAAGCAAAGGATTTAATATTTTAGAAGCTGTCAATAAACTCCAACACAGAACAAAGCAGCCTTTAGATATGTTTATTCTATCGTTTGATTCGTCGGAAAATATACAAAAACTATATGAAATTAAAAAAATCCTAAATACTATTGTTAAAATAGAACCAATAAAGCTGCCGAAAGATATACCTCAGTGTAAAAATTGTCAGTCTTTTAATCACACAAAAAATTATTGTGCAAAACCTCCAAAATGCGTCAAATGCGCTGGTAAGCATAAATCAACAGAATGTACCATGACATCAAATACGCATATTAAATGCTGTAATTGTGGTGAAAAACATCCTGCAAGCTACAGGGGATGTATTGTGCCCAAAGAGTTGCAAAAACTACGTAATCAAAAAAACAAAATGTCTGAAAAAACCGCTCATAGGAGTTTCATTAAAAAAAACACTGAATTTAGCCATTATAAAAATAATCACATGGATAATGTGCGAGAAAATTCCCAAACAAATATCAAAAATTACCCAAATAAAAGATCATACTCAGATGCACTAAAAGGCAATTTAAAAAATTTTCAAAATGGTTCAAATCAAGCACTTGAAATAATTTTACAAAAACTAGAAAACATAGAGGCAGTTAATGATACAATTAATTGTCGTCTTACAGCACTTGAAAATAAATATTAAACAATGACTTCCTTAATTAGAATAAGGGAGTGGAATGCCAATGGACTACATAATCATAAAAATGAGCTTGAAGTCCTATTGAATAAAGAAAATATAGACATATGCCTAGTATGTGAAACACATTTCACAAAAGAATCCTATTTTAAATTTGAAAAATACCAACTATACTGCACTAATCACCCAAGTAATAATGCTAGAGGTGGTAGCGCAATATTAATTAAAAACAACCTTGACCATTACGAGGAAGAAAGTCTATGCTTAGAAGAGTTCCAAGCTACAACAATTACCGTGAAAACAAGTTTGTCCTTAGTATCGTTTACATCAGTCTATTTACCTCCAAAACATAATATTAAATGTAATCAGTTTTTACAATTAATTAATAAGCATAAATATAAATTTATAATGGGAGGCGACTTTAATGCCAAACATGTGTTCTGGGGATCACGCTTATCAAACACAAAAGGAAAAGAGCTGTACCGGGCTATCGAAATTTCAGGTAGCGAATTTTTATCAACTGGTTGTGCAACTTATTGGCCAACGGATCCACGAAAACAACCAGATTTAATTGATTTCTTTATTACAAGAAAAATCGCAAAATCATCTCTTGAAATTAAGGAAGGGTTTGACTTGAATTCCGATCATTCCCCAATATACTTAAATTTAAACTGCAATGTATACGAAAAAGCAAAAAGTTCGCGACTCACAAACAAGTACACGGATTGGAATTACTACAAACAACTTATTAATGAAAAACTTAATACGAATTCGGTTATTAACAATCCAGAAGAACTTGATAATGAGGCTAACAATTTAGCTTCATTAATTCAACAAAGTGCATGGAGTTGCACACCTTTATTGAACAAATTTAAAAAACATA
The DNA here is from genome assembly GCA_949748255.1 of Eustalomyia histrio. NCBI lineage: Eukaryota > Metazoa > Arthropoda > Insecta > Diptera > Anthomyiidae > Eustalomyia > Eustalomyia histrio. Next base: position 117,172,958 of record OX456523.1, read on the forward strand.
TTTCATACCCCCAGGAGATAATGGAACTTATATCTTCAAAACGCAGACTTAGAAAGAAATGGCAACAATCCAGATACGAAACTGATAAACGATTGTTAAATAATGCTACCAATAAGTTACGAAAAGAAATAAAACGATTCAAAAATGAAAATATTCATAAATACCTGTCGGATTTAACTTATGATAATAAGACTGATTTTTCCCTTTGGAAAGCTACAAAGCAGATAAAAAGACCGATTCAACAAAACTCAGCCATAAAAAAAAATGGCGTATGGGCTAAAACAGACCTACAAAAAGCGAATATTTTTGCAGAATACCTAAGTGAAGTCTTCAATAATGATCAATCTAGCACAACTAATCTAGAAACTACAACAAACCGTGATTTACAACTCATACCAAACGTTACCGTCACTGAAATTAAGAAAGAATCAAGGTATTTAAAAGCTAAAAAGTCTCCCGGTTATGACATGATTACAGGAGATCTAATAAAACACTTGCCTCATAGAGGATTTGTTAAACTGGCTTCAATATATAATACAGCAATTAAACTTAGCTACATACCAAGTATATGGAAAGTAGCAGAAATCATAATGATACCAAAACCAGGCAAAAGGACAGATGAAGTCAGCTCTTACAGGCCGATTTCTTTATTACCAATAATTGGAAAGTTGTTTGAAAAACTCTTATCAAAAAGGTTAAAATCATTCATTTACTTAAATAATATAATACCTGATCACCAGTTTGGATTTAGAGAAAAACATTCTACTATTGAGCAAATACACAGAATTACACACTCAATAGAAATAGCTTTTGAGAAAAAAGAGGTATGCTGTGCAGTATTCCTCGATGTGTCAAAGGCATTCGATGGCGTATGGCATGCTGGTTTAGAAACCAAACTCAACACACTATTACCAGCACATTATTGTAATATTATAAAGTCTTATCTTGAAAATAGGTATTTTAGAGTTCGACAAGAAAGCGATTATTCGAAACTATGCCCAATAAAGGCAGGTGTACCACAGGGGAGCGTATTAGGTCCAATTTTATACCTTTTATATACGTATGATTTACCAATAAACGAAAACTGTGTTGTGGGAACCTTCGCAGACGATACCGTAGTTTTATCAACAGCAGCAAACATTCAATTAGCTTCAAATAAACTTCAGTCTTCTTTGGATGAAATTCAGCAATGGACTCAAAAGTGGCGCCTAAAACTAAATAGCAGCAAATCAGTTCACGTTAACTTTTCGTACAAAAAGGCAAATAATAACTCTGCGTTTTATTATGTTCCAGTTTTTATTGATCAACAACCAGTTCCATTCTCAAACTCAGCTAAATATCTGGGTATGAACCTAGATGCCAAACTTCGTTGGAAGGAGCACGTTAAAAAGAAAAGAGACCAATTAGATATAAAATATAGCAAAATGAGCTGGCTTCTAGGTAGAAGATCCACACTATCCATCCACAACAAACTAATGATCTACAAACAGATCTTAAAACCAATCTGGGCCTATGGAATTCAGATATGGGGTTGTGCTAAAAACGATGTAATCAAAATTATACAACGTTTTCAAAATAAAGTGCTGAGGAATATTGTAAAAGCTCCTTGGTATATCAGAAATTCTGACATCCATCGCGACCTCAAGATACCTTTAGTGACCGATGAAATTCGAAGGCATGCGGAATCACATAAGCTTAGGCTGTTAAACCACACAAATGAGGAAATCCCAATTCTTCTAAACACATCAGGCTTAATCAGAAGATTAAACCGTTTTAAACCCCATGATTTGATTGGACGTTTTAACCAGGAATAGTTTTGTAATAAGAAACAAACTTCATAAACCTGTAAATTAATATCAACTTTATAAATATTTTATGAAAAAAGAAAACTGCTAGTTAGTCCTAAGGGACTAGTTGTAGTATTAGTTCTAAAATAAAAAAAAAAAAAAAAAAAAAAAAAAAAAAATTAATCTTAAAAACTATATTTATTATTATTTTAAATTGAGGTTGAGATCTTTTTACAAAAATAATAATGATTTTTTATTTTCAAATATTTCGTCTCCACATTGGGTGACTTCTTCAGGGAAATAATTTAATTTTTTTGCAATTAAAACTTATATATATAAGAAGTCACCCAATGTGGAGACGAAATATTGGAAAATAAATAATCTTTATTATTTTTATAGAAAGATCTCAATCTCAATTTAAAAGAATAATATAATAAAAAAATATATAAGTAGTAAAAAAGGAAAAACAACGAATTTTGTAAATTAAATTTGGCGGCTGCACTGATATAACCATATACAAATTACCAAAATTGTATATGTATGTTTTGTTAGCAGGGTTGGAAAAAGCTTCGGAATGAGGCAAAATTGAGTTAATTTTATTTAAAAACACGGAGCCTAAATAAAATGAGCTTTGCCAAAGTAGATAGACTACACATCCTATGATTCTATATGTTTTTGCATCATCTCGGTCGACCAAATGCTCAAAATATTTGACCTTTTTTGGATTTTAAAATACAAATGATAAAAATTGGAATGTATACTAATTTAACAAGCCTAGCGAAAGTTTTGATTAATAGTTGATAATAGGGAATGTGAACTTTACCTGCTAGAGATATATAAAATAAAATGTTATTATCTCTTTTTTTTTGAGCGTAAAGAAAACGCAGTTTACAGTCGAAATTACTTTATCATGAAGAAGGAGTTCGATCTTAAATAGTGCTCCAAAACTGAATCATTTGAAATTTCTGTTTCATCGCATTCTAAACACTGGTTTGTTAGCTTTCATGAGCTGTAAAACAAAAAGGACATTTACCTAAACAAGAACGTCTACAGGACATATTTGCGCTTAAATTCAGGATTTTTACAAAGATAATTTTATATTTATTTACATTATCGAATGACGTTATCCAAATTAGCGGTTGTCATAAATGTTTTTTTTTATTTGACGATAGCTATTTCAAATTAACATAGGTACATTTCCACAGCTATTTATTTTTTTTTTTGTTATATACATAATTTTATTTTGTTTCTGTCGATATCAAATTTTCATGAGCTGTTTTTGTAAGGTTCACATTAAGGACTAACGCGGAAAATTATTTCCAATCTCTTTTACTTGGGTGATATCAGTTTATGTGTGTCTTAACACCTTGCCGCACAAATACAGTAAATATCAAAAATACGTGTCTGAAAAAATAAAAATATTTATATTGAACTCATTTTGGATACATTGTTTAGGTTAAACCTGTTTATAATATTATTTAGAGTACAAAATGATTTTATTTGTTATAAAAAAATAAACATACCTTTATAGATTTAGTTTGCAAATATTCCAGGAAAACTACGAAAATGTTAAAAGAAAATTTGCATTTTTTAAAAAATAACTATGTGTCGGATATTTAACAACAAATCATTCAATTTTGCCAAGTAAACACCTTTTGTAAATCAAAGCTCTCAATAAAATATATTTGTAGTTGTAACACATATTAATTTCGTCACCGTAAAAGATAGCACTTTGATCATTCACAAATATGTTTTTTATTTTTAGTAATTTAATATTTTCATCTTCGTTCAAGTCAATTACAATGAAATCATTCTCCTTAAATTCCGTGTTAAAAATCTTTATTCGTCCAGTTTCATCACATTCGATATTTTAAAATATTTGTGCTTTTTCTTGAAGCTCATTGTCCCTAAATTTCTAAAAGCCCAAAAAAATTGTTTGATTATACAGAGGTTTTTAATATATATCCCGTTTTTTGATGTTACGCTGTAAATATTTCACTTATATATTGCGTCACTTACACTATTTTTTATTTGGAACCTTTTATATTAGAGGATTCTTTTTAGTTTGTTTTTCAGATATTTTGTAATTTTCTCTAATTATTTATTGACGATTCTTAAACTACAGTTCAATGTACGTATGATTACGCATTTAATGCCTAAAATTAAAATTTAGGCACAATAAAATAATTTTTAAAAATGATAATGTTAATACCCAAGAAACATTTTTACGGACCCAGATTCATGAATCTGGCTTCTGCTGTATGTTTACGATCCGAAAATACGCATACGTCATACGAAAGTTTTTCATCAGTTTCTCTTCCGTTGCTTTTGGAATTGTTTAGTTATCAAAAACGAATACTTAAATATCCATGAGGTAAATATTTATGAAATTTAAAACATGTTTTACGATGATGTGTGCAAATTTATGCAGATTTGCAAATAAAAATATTGTCTGGCAGTTTATAATAGATTTTGTATACAAATATGCAAATATGGATTGTGTACAACATCATATCGGAAATACCACCATTTAAACCTAAATTAAATTTTTGTTTTATTTTTTTAAGATTATTAATGGCCCACAACGGCAGTGATTGATGGGTGCTAATTGTGCTGCAGATAAATATGGTATTTGTTTAGTATTTGTTGTATTTAGTTTGTAAAAGTTTTTTTTTGTATTTTAAATATCGCTGTAAATAAATTTAAAGAAAAAAAATAATTTGCCATTAAAAATTATAAAAAAATATGCAGTTTCACAAATCCGTTTTTTGTTGAACGAATACGGATCCGTAAACGGTCCATCATTGACGGGCTTTCAACGGAAAACTCAGTTTTTCTTTCTAAATTTTAAAACACTTTTTAGAGTGTACAGTTGCTAGAGCATTGAAGCTCAGCAAAAACCACACAAATGGGAGGGAGCTTTTTGTGTGCCGGTAAGTTCCAGCATTGGACATTACCATTTCTCCTGTGAGGTTCCACAACTGTAATTTTACCATAAATCAGATATTTAAGGTTGTAAATGGGGTGTATTTCTCCTTTTCCCAATTTTATTTCACCATTCTCTGGTTCGATACGAAACAAGTGTTAGGCTAATTTATCCCTGTTTATAATATAAACCGACTTGTTTTAAATCCCTCTTTTTCCATTGCCTCTTTAACTTCGGTGGGATCGTTACATGAGTCAATACCGTTTAACACTACTTGCAGTCCTTTGCTGCTCTTCAACTGGTTCGAAATAAAAATAGCAATTTAAAAATAAAACAAAACATATTAAAAAAAAATATTTGCAATTGTGCGAATCTCAACTAGTTCATTCAAGTCAAAAACGGGTATCGTATATTTTTGACATCGAAGGTGGGCGTTGCGATATGTATGGGGGATAGAAAGCTTAGACATTTTATTTTTCTATATTAATGTTGCTGCCGCTAGGGATCCAACCAGCCAAAATTTGACCTGATACTACTGATATGTGCCGGAGCTGTCCTCTATTGCAGTCACGGGGTTACGATACCGGTCACAAGATATGCACTCTTTGTCTTTTTAGACAGTTCTTGTTTAACATGTGCTCGACCCTTTTTTCCTACTGGGACATGAAGTAGTACATACGTTCTACTTAAGACTTAAAGTTGACTGATGACGTGACACGTACTTTCAACGATATAAAGAGATAAAAATTAAGTTGATTGTAACAAAGTTGAACAAAAGCTGAAAAAATGGTAAAATAAAAGTGAAGAAAAAATACATACACATACCCAGCAAAACTTTGGCAATACGTCAGTATTAACATTTTTTATAACCTGGTAATAGTACATCCAATCTTTTATTCCAACATCACTTTAAAACCTTACTCTTGCAATTACTTCAGATATCAAATTCCAAAATGTTTTGAAAACTCATCACCTGTAATTAAAGGATAAGATATTACTAGGTAAGGAGTTTCCTCGATGTACATCCTGTTATTAAAATAATAGGTTTTTGTAATAGAAAATAATTTTGTCGTACAATACGCATTACTGTGTGATAAAAACTTTTGCTGGGTACTTAAATACTTGCATTTACTAGATTTAATATACAAAGAAATATAGAATAAAGACTTTAGAAAGAGTATAGGAGGAAGTCTATGAAAATATAAACGGATTTCAATTATTAGCTTAATGAGCTTCATATGGATGTAATAAAAACTGTTTCAAACTATTTTAAATTGATCTCTTTTTTTGTAATTTTTAAATATATTCATTAGGATTATAACTTTTGTCTTTTTTTCAAAATTTTAATATTTGGCTGGTAAGGCTGAATAGAATAGTCCATGGAAAAATATGAATAATTGCGTTTTTCATAGTATATTCAGAAATATATTTGGGAATTAAGTTAGATCACAGGCACGGATTCAGGGGGGGATGCGGAATATATACCCCCAACTCTGTTACAAATCCCAAAAAAAACTCAGTGATTTACGTTTTTCAATTCCTAAAAAAATTGCTTAACATTTCTATAAATAATATATTCTTGTCTATCCAAATGTATGACCACAAATAGCGTGTTTTAAAAGTTTTTTTGTAGACTACTCTTAAACACATCTGCCTCAACAAATTTTGGAAGCAGAAATGATTAATTTGTTTTTTGTTTGGAATAAAAATTGCATTAAAACGGTTTTTGTATCATAAGTTTTTTAATTTTATTTAGTTCTTTCCTTGTCCTGTTAAGTATCGAAAAATCGAGATATGCCTTTTCTATATTAAGCCATCGATATGTATTTTTATTTTTTTACTAAAAAACTTGTATGTATTTTTAATTTTTATTTAAAGATTAGCTTACTTAATTTTATGTATGGAATTGACTTTTAATTTTAGTTAGTTTTGTTTTTGTATATTAATTTTTTAATTTAAACAAATTGAAATTATAAATTTATTTAATATAAATTTTTGTTTTGAACTTATGACCTATTGCAGAAAAATATTCCAAATCAGTTAAAAATATAAGTTTAAAAGTCTGTTAATGAGTTTTGCAGCGCAAAGGATTTAAATTTCGGAATGCTTAAGAATTTAAAACAGGGGTGCCCAAAAGTTCCTTATGGAAGAGCAAACACCAATACATTTAAAGAATAACTAATTTTGATTCAATATTTTTTATTGTAAAAACCAATACATATAAAGAAATACAATTTTTTTACTATGTTTAGTATACATATATACAAAATAGCTTTTATTTCTTCTTATATTTCAATTGGTTTTTGCAAGACCAAATGATTTTTTTGCAAGTCCAATTGGGTTTTACCAGATTTGAGAAAAAATGAGAAAAAATTTGCTTTGATAGCAGGGAGATTTTCTCTGAGTTACCGAACCTTGTAATATGTACAAAATTTTATTTGACGGCTTCTTTCTATGAAATCTCTATTTTTTTTCTTTATTTTCAATAAATTAATTTCTTTAAATTAAAAAATAAATGTTCTATTAAGAAAAAGAGAATATCGATAATATTTTACAAAAAACGTATGCTGATTAAATCAAAGTATTTAACAATGTTTTAACAAAGGATTTAATTAAATTCTTATAATAAAAAGTTCCTATACTGTATAGTTGTTTTCAGATATTGGATCAATCTTTCCCAGTCTGTTGTTTTAGTACCGTTCAGTATTTGTATCATTTCCGATTCTGTTAAGATGACCTTCCCAAAGCTTATTATACGAAACTCTCTTAAAACAGGGCAAACGCGCAAGAAATGATCAAGAGTCTCCATCACACGAAGATTGCAAAGTTTGCATAACTTATCTTGGCTTGTTGTACCAAAACCGTTATAATTTAATCTTATCAAGCCACACCTCGCTTTAAAAATCCAAGTTATATCAGCCTGATTTCTATGATCCATTATGTAACTTTGACATTTATTATGATCCAAGTGTTTGTATACCCTTGAGCAAAGTGACTGACTTTGTAGTTGTTGGTTATGTTGCTGTTCCCGTATGCTGTATAATAGTTGATTGATTTGAGCCTTCCATTGATATTTATCGGGCTGTGTACTAGACCATAGGGCACTAACATTTGTTGCAATTGTTTTCAATTATTTTACCCAGAATAATTCTTATTGTATTAGTATCTTCGTAATCTGGACTGGTAATCTACAAGGTTGGTATTGATACATAATGCGAGATATATATTGCAAGTGCAGTTGTAATGTATATACATAAATGGTTATTCTCAGCACCAGTCTCAAGAATTAGAGCGTAATTTGGGGTGTTCTCAGGTAATCTTAATATTCTTTTCATGTTCTTCAAAATACCCAAAGCCGCACACCTGAGATGCATATGATTGTATCGATTTACATACGGCTAGAATAAGGTTCCATTTTTGTCTGAGATGAATTTGTGGATTCGAGGTAAAGGTAGCGCTGACGGCGCTTTTAGTCTGAGTATTGTGATGATGAAAATTTTGCATACTCATTTTCATCAACACTAGGAACAAATTTCATATTGAAATAATTTTATTATCTTTTTACATCATTAATAAACACATGAATTATTCTTTATTTTTTATTATTATTATTATTATTATTATTATTATTATTATTATTATTATTATTATTATTATTATTATTATTATTATTATTATTATTATTATTATTATTATTATTATTATTATTATTATTATTATTATTATTATTATTATTATTATTATTATTATTATTATTATTATTATTATTATTATTATTATTATTATTATTATTATTATTATTATTATTATTATTATTATTATTATTATTATTATTATTATTATTATTATTATTATTATTATAGGTGGTCTGGGGGCGAACATACAAGGGAAAGCACTGATTGTTATCCACTTGGGGATAGCCAGGTAGCGATCCTTGTCACTGCTCAAACCAAGTTGTCACACGGCCTCCTCGGGGCGCCACTGGATAGCTGCTCAACACCCGTTGAGAGTGAACTGACGGTGTGCACAGCGACATCAAAGACCGAGACCAGTAAGGTTTTTGATTATGGTATACTGGAACGCGGTATGGATTTGACGACCCCGAGCTGACACTTGTAGTATTCTGTTACCTTAGTACGCAGGAGTGAAATCCGGTGGAAATGGCTTCCAGGCTAATGCTACAGGTGCCTCCGTCCCACTAAAACCTGGCAAGCCTTTAAGTACGTTCGCTGTTTCGTCACCATTAAGTTGGCGGTATGGGCGCAGTTGAGTGTACTCCTGCCTAACACCCGACTCCGGCTCTGAACACAGGATCCCATAAGGACCTGTGTCAACCCTTGCGTGGCCTCCCTGCGTGCATAGATAACCACGGGGGTCTAATGGGAACTGTACATTCGAACAGCGATAGCGGCTTAAAGTTGGGACCAAACTGATAACAAAATGCCCATAATAAGGGATGTACTAGTCGAGAAGAGCTTATATGCGGAAATGGAGGACGAGACTAGCGTCTTTCGAAAACAGAGCAAAATCTCGCACTCGCCAACCGGCACAGTATTACGAACTGCCGAGAACCTAAGTTCGAGAACTCAACGTGTAACTCCAAAGGCAACAGTGACACAGCCAACACAGCGTGAGGAGAATATAGATGAAGAAGAAATGTTTATTGGGACAACCAGGGAAAAGTCTCGTGACCATATGAACACGCAATCACTTACGTCAAGAGAAAGAGAGTTGGAATCTACCCCTGCCACGTCTCTAACACCCAGCTCAAAAAAACAAACAAAAAGCCAGCACTCTCCAAACCAGGAATTCATTGCCAAGATGAGATCAGAGGAGGCAAATGCTATCTCGGACATAAAAAAGTCTCTGGTGAAAATAAGAGCGGCGCTTCAGAGACAGCGAAACATCAGTATGGATGTACGCGAAGGAATCCAACAGATTGATGAGCTTGTGTGTATAGCTGAAACATGCAGAGTAAACTGGCTCAAATTGGAAAAAAATGGAAGGAAACCCATGCAAATCCAAAATAGTGCAAAAATAGAAGGCACGGCGACACCCAACATTAATAGCGCCAAAAGAACAGCCAGCAGCCCAGCCGAAACCCTTAACACAACTAAGAAGCCACGCGAAAGAGAAAATGTCGGATGGCAAACTGTTGAATATAAAAAGAAGTCGATACACAGGGAGAACCAGACGGAGAAAGGGGCAAATAGAGCCCAAAATACACAACAGAAGCCAAGAAACAAGAACGAAATAACGGCAAACAAAGGAAGCAGGCCACCGAAAAAGAAAGCGGAGGCTATTATAGCCAAACCACGCGAAGGATATACTTACGCAGATGTGCTGAGGACACTGAGGAACCAAACTGGAAATGAGGCAAACAGCAAAGTGAAAACGATTAGGAAAACAAGAACAGGTTCACTTTTGGTAGAGATGGAAAAAGGGGAACAAGTAGACCCCGAATTATTTCTAAGAGTTAAGGAAATACTCAAAGATTCTGCCGAAATAGAAAACGCAACACCGAAGATCACAATGGAGATTCGAGATCTGGATATCTTTACCACACCCGAGGAGGTTGAGGAATCCATTCGAAGCACGACGCAGACTCACAGTGAACCTATGGATATTAGGATCACGAAACCCAACAGCAGAGAAACTCGTCAGAGCCTTTGTAACGGTATCTCAGGGAATAGCTGGAGAACTCCTCAAAACGGGGTATATTAAGATAGGCTGGTGCCGTGTGAGCCTGAGGAAGTATGAAAACGTGAAGAGGTGTTTCAGATGTTTTGGCACGGGACATCAGCAGTGGAATTGCACAGGACCTGACAGAAAAGGTCAAGGGATATGCATCCGATGTGGAGAAGCCGGACACATAAAGAAAGCATGCAAAATGAACAAAATGTTGCCTATGTACTGATGCGGGACACAGCCAGATAGACCACTTAGCGGGCTCAATAAAGTGCCGTATGACAACTAGAGGACCAAGATGAAGATACTGCAAGCCAATATGCATAGAAGCAAAACAGCTGATGCACTCTTAGATCAGCTACTCATAGAGAAAAACGCTGATATAGTGGTTATCAGTGAACAATACGGAAAACCAAAAAATGGCACTTGGATCGAAGATACCAGCAGAACAGCAGCCATATGAATACCGACGTGTAGTGCCCTAACTATTGAGGACAAAGGCTGCGGAACCGGATTCGTTTGGCTTAAAATGAACGAACTCACGATCTTCAGCTGCTACTTAACACCGAACGAAGAACAGGAAGCTTTCCGGGCTATATCATTATCATTATCATTATCATTATCATTATCATTTATCAATATCATATCATTATCATTATCTTATCATTATCATTATCATATCATTATCATTATCATTATCATTTCATTATCATTATCATTATCATTATCATTATCATTATCATTATCATTATCATTATCATTATCATTATCATTATCATTATCGATTATCATTATCATTATCATTATCATTATCATTATCATTATCATTATCATTATCATTATCATTATCATTATCATTATCATTAGCATTATCATTATCATTATCATTATCATTATCATTATCATTATCATTATCATTATCATTATCATTATCATTATCATTATCATTATCATTATCATTATCATATCATTATCATTATCATTATCATTATCATTATCATTATCATTATCATTATCATTATCATTATCATTATCATTATCATTATCATTATCATTATCATTATCATTATCATTATCATTATCAATTATCATTATCATTATCATTATCATTATCATTATCATTTATTATCATTATCGATAACAAAAGAGATGAAGATGATAATCTAGATGAAGGTACTAATAAAAAATTTAAAGATGCACTTTCCACACGCACCGCCCGTCCTAATGTACCAACTGATTTAGCATCGTTACAATCCGATTTCTCGTCCTTTAAAACAACTGTAGCAAACAGTCTAAGTGAAATAAATACTAGCTTTATCCAGCTTAATAGTAGCGTAACCACATCAAACGATGTGTTAAGAGAAGAGATGACTAACGCTTTTGTTAAACTTACTGAGACTATGCAAACCTAGCTACACAGGTCTGACCTAAAACAACAAAATATTGAAAAAGACATACGAATAAGGGAACATGGAGAGTAAAGTTAACGCATTGGAACAACAACTACTAAACAGGAACGTAGAAATTAAAATGTAAGAATAACAACCTTACTGCTTTCGATGTCATTAAAACGATTGGCGCCTCTGTAAATGTTCCGATACAGGACTCAGACATAAGCAATGCTTATAAAATTAAGAGTAATGGTAA